>JAOPSE010000043.1:9935971-9998321 GCA_029449295.1 Zea luxurians | reverse complement strand
TCCCCTGTTTATGCAATTTTCAAAGGAGATGCTGTCGAAATTTTATATGATGTTAGATGTGTAGTTTAGTAGCATTCTGGGGTGTTTGTGGATCCCGGGGTGTTACACTTTCTCTTAGGTAGGGAAGCATGTCATTGAGTGAGTACATAGATAAATTCATCCAGCTATTTAGATATGCTCCTGAGGAGGTTGCTGAAGATGAAAAGAAGTAGGAATTATTCTTGGAGGGACTCATCAGGCCACTCCAATACCAGTTGATGTCTCATTCCTTTCCATCTTTCTAGAAGCTTTTGGATAAGGCCATAGCTCTTGAACACAAGCGTGTTTAGCTAGGCGAGATAAAGAGGAAGGCTATCAATCAAGGACAGGGAGGTAGCAACGGTCGACCTCGTTACACTGAGCCTCAGGGTACACCAGCTCATTCGGGAGGAGGAAAATAATCATATCAGCATCCTGTTCAGTAGACACCATAGGCCACACCACAGACACCCATCCTCAGGCTGCCCCAGCTAGCACCCCGGCGAGATCTACTGGCCAGAACACCACTACTGGCAACTCATGCTTCAAATGCGGTGAAGTTGGGCACTATGCCAATGTTTGTCCTAAGAGGAACACCACACTCTCGAGGCAGTAATCCCAACAAGCATAATCAAACCCCAGCTAACAATCGTGGATTCAATATTGCCATGGTTAATCAGATCAGTGTTGAAGCTATCGCGGATGGTTCTGACATCGCCATCGGTACGTTCTTTATTAATTCTATACCAACACCATATTATTTGATTCTGGAGCAACGCATACGTTCATTTTTGCTCGTTATGTTAATTCACATGATTTACCTCTCCGTACTATGCAAAATCCCATGGTAGTTATCACACCTAAAGGATCTATTGTAGTAAACCTTATGAGCAACCGATTAACAATAACAATCATGGGGAGGGAATTTTGGTCCATGCCCATAGTGTTAGAAGAAAGCAACATCGATCTAATCATTGGCATGTCATGGTTGAGAAAGGCGAATGCAGTTATGCATTGTGCTAAAGCAATCATAGAACTCACTAGCCCGAATGGAGATAGATTCGAAGTCATGATTACCTTATCCCCATCCACAAAACCTGCTATTTATGGCAAATTTGTGGGCAGACATATCCGTGTGGTTAGGGAGTTCCCAGATGTTTTCCCAGAAGTTACCCGGAATGCCACTAGACAAAGATGTGGAGTTCATTATTGATCTCTTGCCTGGAACCGCTCCTGTTTTCAAATACCGTATAGACTGTCTGTAGAGGTATATATATACTATGATGCATCTCATCTAGGGTTGGGATGCGTTCTTATGCAAGAGGGACATGGCATTGCCTACGTGGCTCGCTAGTTGAGGAAACACAAACTGAACTACCCCACCCATGATCTAGAACTGTCCGCTGTAGTGCATGCTCTCAAGATTTGGAGACATTATATAATGGGACCAAGTGACAAATCTATACAGACCATAAGAGATTGAAGTATATTTTTACCTAGAAAGACCTAAACCTTAGGCAACGTCGATGGCTAGACCTCATCAAGGATTATGACTTGGAGATTCATTACCACCCAGGCAAGGCGAATCTGGTTGCAGATGCCTTGAGTCAGAAAGCCTAGGCTCACACAACCATCATTTCTCAGATACCAGAGGAGTTTGATAGATTCAACCTGGAAATAGTTGCCCATGCAGAGGGAGTTACTATAGAAGTGGAACCTACCTTGGAGCAAGAGATACAAAAAGGTCAAGTTGGTGATGCTAAGATTTAGGAAATCAAAGACCTAATGGCAGAAGGCAGGGGTCCAGACGTCACGGAAGATGAGCAAGGCACAACCTAGTTTAAGAACAGGATATGTGTCCCTGAGATAGACGGTCTCCGTGAGACCATATTGTAGGAAGCCCATGACTCAGCTTATTCTATCCACCCTAGAAGTACCAAGATGTATCAAGATCTAAAACAGAAGTATTGGTGGTATGGCATGAAAAGAGATGTAGCCTCGCATGTAGCGATATGTGATGTTTGCCAGAGGGTAAAAGTCGAACATAAGAGACTAGCCGGGTTACTTCATCCATTAAAAATACCTGAATGGAAATAGGAAGAAATTGGTATGGATTTTATCGTCGGTCTACCCCACACTCCTGCTGGGTATGACTCCATTTGGGTAATTGTGGACAGGCTAACCAAAGTAGCCCACTTTATTCCAGTAAAGACCACTTATTCGGAGCCCGATTGGCAGAGTTATACATGTCACGGATTGTATGTCTGCATGGAGTGCCAAAGAAGATCATATCAGACAGAGGATCCTAGTTTACCTCCCGATTTTGGCAGAACTTGCATGAGATCCTCCTCAACCCAAGTCTGGCCTTCGAATCCCAGCGCGCACGGAATGACGCCAACGACACTCCTATCTCTCCCTCCCTCTATCACTCTCTCTTCGACGAGGTGCACATGATTCTTTTGTGGAATTGATGCGGGGTAACGGGGTACAGTGAGGGGGTGCGATGTGCGAGTATAAATACCTTGGTGATGCGGCCAAGGCGGTTGCAACCACCTCTATGATTCCTGGGCGGTTTTTGTTTAGCTTGTCGCCGCGTTAGAGGAAGGAACCTGGCCTCCTGGGCCCACATGTCGGGGACAGGAGGTTGGGTGCAGGCACGCACGAAGCACCTAGCGGTGGGGCCGACCAGTCATTGACTATTGGCTGTGGGCGCGCGCGTGATGTGCGGGCGGGCCGGGGCACAAGATGGGCCAGGGTGGAGGGTTTCGGCCTAAACAATGTTTCTTTCTTTTTCTCATTCCTATTCTTTTTTCAAGTTAAAATTTGATTTCAAATTAATTACAAATATGGGTTGGATTTGCATGCATCAAGTGCACAACAAGAAATCCATCATAAGATGCATAAATTTATTTGGTTTATCATTTGTTAATTAAGTTAATCACTTAAACACAGGATTTATATGGTAAATAAATAAGAGAACATACATCACTTTACAACTAATATTTTTTCCCATTTATTCAGCTAAATTTGGGTGTTACATGCAATCAGGGGTCGGTAGCGCAAGCAATCGAACACTGGAGTAGGAACGTTCTGCCTGAATCAGCATAATTTTGTGCTACTGAGCACACCATCTAGACCTAAAACGCACATACATAAATTTACTCGTAGGTGCTAGTTCGAAACACCGACAATAATTAAAAATAGAAAATGTGAAAACAAATGGATAAAAGGTCCCAACTACTCTCCTTCTATTATGTACAAGTGTAACCCAAGACGAGTAAATTCATAATTACATAAACAATGGGTAAAATTACAATAAGTTGCATGCACATTTTTGTCTTTTTCACATTAGATTTAACACTGTTAATTGCACGTAACTTCGCAAAACGGAAGGGTAAAATCTCAATGTCAAAAAACAAGGGATAAACTCACAAATGCAAGGCTGGAGAGGGGTATAATCACAAATGCCCCTATGATACGTTATATATAAGCCTTTATAGTTTCAATATGCATGTCAATTTACTATTTCACACGCGCCACGACTACACTACAATAGCATGAGTACATCGTTGGTCACTGCAACCAAACACCCAAACCAACAAAAGTAGCACAATCCGATAAATAAGTTCATAAGTTAAAACATTACAACCATAAATAAGTTCCTAATCAACAAGCCATAGCCATAGCATGAGGTGATAATAGTTCGCAAGTTCAAACATAACAACCATAAATATGTCTCGACTCCAACCACAAACACTGAAACAAGAAATAGGAAATAAATGAGTTTTTTTTCAAAAAAAAAACTACGCACAACATCCTACGGTTCACAAAAGTCAGATCCTTTGCATGAGGCCTTGGCATGTGTGGTTGATGGGCTTGGAAGGATCCTTGAATGGGTTTAGTTTCTCATAGAAACCTTTACTACTATTAAGGCGGTAAGGTGTAGGCTACCATTCCTGGTTCTGTCATTCCAATTCTCATGTCCCATGGCGTAGTCTGCCATTCCGATTCCCATGTCCCGTGGCGTTCTGCCATTCCCATGTCCCCACCCGTAGCGTTCTACCATTGCCGATTCCCATGTCCCCACCCCCTCGTCGTTTCCCACACATGTGCGCCGCGCACTTGAGCAAATTGTACCAAAAAATCTAGCTGTGTAGGAATAAATGCTCGCGCCCAGCCAAGCCAACAAGGTTGCCACCCAACCAAGACCACAATGTTGTATCCGCACTGGCACTTATAAACAGGTGTGTGCACAGTTTAGTACCTGATGTGGTACTAAGTTTGGCTTGCAAATACGGAATACACGCTTCCTGGGAGGCCCATTTGCTTGTTGTGGCCCAAACCAAAGCCCACTGTCGAAGCACGGTTAGCGCCTCAGCTGTGAAAGTTCCCTTTGGCCCGGGAACAGGATCTGGATGTCGCCTAGAGGGGGGGTGAATAGGCGAATAAAAATTATCACTTCAAAACTTAAACTCTTACTCTACTCGAAGACTAGATCGCAGTGGAGTGAAGAACTCTTCGAGTAGATTGCAGCGGAATTGAGATTCCTGTCTTGAGAATATCCTGTACTTCAAAGAAAGCTCGTACCACAAGTAAGTAGTGAAGTGCAAACGTAAGAACTGAATAAGACAGAGAATCAGCACACAACACAGAGTAGAGCACGTGGACACAGGAATTTATCCCGAGGTTCGGCCAAGCCTGAAATGCTTGCCTAGTCCTCGTTGGAGTTAGCCACACCTAGGCTTGGAGTCTATTTCAACTCCTTCCTCCGTTTGCTCAGATCTGTCAGTCAGACAGATAGAGCCTTCCACTATGTTGAGGTAGTTACAACAGAGCCGCGGCTGCTTACAATCTTCTTGGCAACACTCCGGTAGAGTAACGATATGCTCAAGACCTTGCACTAGCTCTAGGCAGCTCTTCTCCACTCTCTAAAGGCTTAGCTTTGCCTTCTACACAAACTAGAGAGTTACACACAAGAGGGAGAGTAAGAATTGATCCGAGTGATGTCTACACTTGTTGGCTGCCCTTGTACCTTGCTTGAGGCGCCTAGAGGTCCCTTTTATAGGCACAAGGGGCCTAGGAGCCGTTGGAATCAATCCAGGAAGGCAAATCTTGCCTTCAGTTGGGTGGCGCACCGGACAGTCCGGTGCACCACCGGACACTGTCCGGTGCCCTATTTCCTTCCAAAAATGGCACAGTCGACCGTTGCAATCTTGGAGCCGTTGGCGCACCGGACATTCTGGTGCCCCCATTTGACCGTTGGCTCGGCCACACGTCACGCGCGGATCGCGCGGCTGACCGTTGTCCAAGCCGACCGTTGGCTCACCGGACAGTCCGGTGCACCACCGGACAGTCCGGTGAATTATAGCCGTATGTCGCCAGACTCCTCCCGAGTGGCCTGTTCACTGGAGTTCAGCCTGGCGCACCGAACACTGTCCGGTGCACCACCGGACAGTCCGGTGTGCCAAGCCGAGCTGAGTCTTGGCTGAACACAGCCAAGCCTTTTGCACTTCTTTCCTTTTCTTCTTCCTTCTGTTTCTAACACTTAGACAAGTATATTAGTACACAAAACCAATGTACTAAGTCTAGAAACATACCTTCTCTTAATTATTACATCTATAGCATTTGACATGCTTGAGCTTTGATGTTGGACTCATAAATCATCAAGTCAGCTTGACTTGATCTAGATTGACATTTCTTAGCTCCAACATCCTGCAAAGGTCACATAGAACATCTCCAAACATAGGAACAACCCAAACTAAAGATCAAGGTGAACTTAGCTCTTTTGGGCTGCTTCTAGTTCTGGTTTTGACACTTGTTCTCCTTCTAGTGACCTTGATCTCCTTCTTAAAGCTTGATCTTGAGCCTTATGACTTACACCACATAACTGTAGCTGTTACCTCATTGGTTGTAAGTCACGTCCTTATGTAGTGATCCTTGATGTGTCGTAGCTGTTCTCAACTCGATCACCCTTGACTTTGCAAGCCTTCTTCTTCACCCTTGGCTTTGGGTTCCTCAGCCTCCTTGACCTTCTCCCGTGCACTTGGTACCTCGAAGCTCTTCTTCCTCCGTCCTTGGCTTGATCAGTTGTCTCCGAGTTACACACCCGAGTATCACTTTTGCAATGTCCATCTTACTTGTGATGCCCATTATCTATCATCATCTAGTCCTTGGACCATCACACTTGTTCACCTGTTAGCTTTACATTAAGCACCTGTTCAACACTTAGCACACTTGTTAGTCCTTTAATTGAGTTGTCATCCAAACACCAAAACTCACAAGAGAGCTTTCAATCTCCCCCTTTTTGGTGATTGATGGCAACACAATTAAAGCTTACGTAAGAATAAGATTTCAAGCACAAATTTTGAATTCTAAGTTTATAGAATGCTCCCCCTAAATATGTGCTTACTTCAAAAGCATAATTTTGGCCTCAGACGCCAATTTGCACATACTTAGGCAATTTGAAACATTTCTACACCTTAGCATTTTTTTGGATGCATTGTGTCAAGAATCAAACCATGATGCTTTAACACACAAATGCACATAATCAGAGTTAAACACCATTCTATTTAGTGGATATATCACAGGAATATCAACCTACCACTATTCACCATTAAGATACCAATTTAAACTAAGAGACTAATTTAAAACAATCTTAAAGCACCATTAACCACATGCATCATTATCCACATGACTATCTATTTCAGAATGAACACAATAGATGCCAATTAATTCATAGCAGCGGGAACACTAGTCCATATGATGCAACACATATAATACTGCAAGAAGCATATGAATAACACACTAGCATATGAATAACACACTAGCAAAGCTCAAACTAACACATCACCCCTTAGGATAAGCTTTCCTCTCAGGTTGAGATAAGCTTTAATGCACAACTTCTCCCCCTTTGACATCAAACACCAAAAACCATACTCAAGCAAGAACATAGGATGATGTCAAGGGACAGCAGGGTGTTGAGGAGGTAAACACTAACAATACTCCCCCTTACTCATTCAACAAATGCACCACAAGCATTTGGAGGAAAGTTAAGGTACATATACGCAAAAGATCAATACTTCCTTTGTACCTTTGCCCGGATGTGGTGTACTTCCTCTCTTGAAAGTATTAGTCTCTTGGGAGCTTCTCCACACTTGTGCCTAATCCTTTATCCTAACCTTTTCTTGTTGCTAAGACACCAAGCTTAGAGCAAGTTATAGTATTGTGGCACAAGATGAAGCTTCTATTCTAGTGATTACCAAAAGATGTCAATTGAAGCAAACTACCATGGCTACCAATTGAAAGATACCAATTGCAAGATCATTTATTATCATAACTCCATGATATTTTAAGGATGAGCATCTAGTATCACCAATTATTATAGAGCCTGAGCAATCTAAAATATGCAATTACTCATGACTTAAGATACCAATTCCTTGACTTACAGAGGTACCCCAGTCCTGATTGCTCCATTTCTTGCTCATCTTCTCTTTTCCACCTTGAGACTACACAAGATCGCTCAAGATACAATTAGTCTCAAAAGACGCAAGTTATGTGTGCCCCCTACACTTGTGCATCAAGTATTTGAATAACTTGCACTTTGCACATTCTAGCTTTCTCAAAACTAGAGGGGATCACAACATATCTTGGTCACGGAATACTCTCAATTTCATCACAAAGAGATAACAATTGAATACCAAATTAAGGGTTGATTTAATACAACAATGCATGCCTCAAGAGGTATAACATTTTACGAGCAACTTAGACATGCTTCATACTTGACAATCATTGCACCACATATACCAATTGAAAAACAACACGATCATGCATATAAAGCGCAATGTCTAAGCACATCATAACTAAGAAGGTTCCTTAGGTACACCAAAAGAAACAACATTTTAAAGTAAGGAGCACCTAAGCCAAGATACTACCAATTCAGAGGCAAGACCATAGCTGTGATCACAATCAATGGAACTTCAAGATATTTAATGAAATTGCATAGTTCCATTCTCCATACCTTTGCCTTTTTCTGAATTGCCATGAGAGCACCAGTTGTCACTAATTGAGGGCTCCTTTTGATTATGCACCTTATAGCTCAAAAGAGTGCATTAGAGGCACAACATGGAGTTGGTATTCACATAATACCAGACTAGAGTAATCGTGTGAACATTAACTAAACAAAATATCATATTTGCACATGGGTTAATTATTAAAACCATATAGCATAACTCACAAAGGAATACATGTTTATTCACGAACACGAAAAGAGTTAATCATGGTGGATATATCTAATGAAAAACTACCCATTAAATGATTCAAGAGACAAAACCTCTAAAGCATACAATCATGATTAAGCACGCATGGTTACGATCTTGGAAATCACTAATCATTGGTTGAAAGGTACTCAACACAGGCAATCAAGAGGCATAACTACTCCAAGGACAGGTAGCACAACAATCAGTTTTAAGAGCAATACTGATTATCAACAAGGTACTTAAGATACAAGGGTACCATCCTATGGAGAGCAAGTTGAAGAATCTCATCAAGGTCCTTTGTTTGATTCACCAATAATGATTAAGGACCTATTCACCTTTTTTCACTTGAGATGAACATGGGATTAGTGTCTCAGAATAATTCAACCTTGGGTCAATAAACACCAAAACAATTAACAGCTTAAGCATAGAGTTTTAGATAACCGTCTTAAGCTCTCCCATGGTCTCCAGTCCATCTCAAGGCACCTGCATGGTCTAGTTAGCACAATTTGGTACCCACCTCGGGATGGGTCCATGACATTCAACCAAAATTGCCTTTGGTACCCAAATAGTCTTTGTGCTAGTTCTAGGTGATCTCGTTATAGATCTAGCACAAGTGTATGATTTGGGTCTCCTAAGCGAATAAGATTGAGACAAATTTACTTGCTTAGGAACCTCACCTTTATTACATACCTTGGATAGATGACCCTGCTCACCACACTTGTAGCAGAAGCGTCGCTCAACCTGACATGACGCTTGCTATTTGTCATTTTCCTTGGTGAGAGTCATCTTGGAGACTGCACATGCTTGATCCGTCAATAGAGGACAAGAAGTGATCGTGTGGTTCTTGTCATTGCATCCGAAGCATCTCCTTATCCCTTCACCCTTGTTGGTGTATGGACATGACGCAATGAGGTGTCCTGACTTGTTGCACTTAAAGCACCTCCTTTTCCCTTTTCTCTTTTTGTTCTTGGATGACATAGAGAAAAGGTCAGTGCAAACAACATGATTAATTGAGTCTTTACCTTTTTCCAAGCTCATGTTGATTTCTTCATCTTTAGGAACATTCTTCTTATGGAGCTTAACACTTGATGCAGTTTTTCCTTTCTCAAGCTTCTTCACCACGCGCCCGTGGATATCTTGAGAAAGTTGAGCAATGCGTCTTCTCCTTAGTTGTCTTTGCTTCTTGTTCCCACACAATTTCTTTTGTGTCCCTGTAACTTTTTGCTAATTTAAATACTCGCTTCCTTTTGAGTGACAGGGGTTAGCACATGGTGATAGATTATCCAAATGTGTACTTGTGCATGAATGAAGTTCACATGAGTTTAAGTTCGTAATCACGACCTCATGAGCAACTTCAAGCATGATATGTCTATCCAAGAGATTATCATGATAACAAGACAATAAGTCATATTTTCAGTTAGAGTAAGGTTATCATGACTTAACAATTCTACTTGACTCCTAAGCATGAGATTTTCAGTTTTAAGTTGAGCAACATTAGATAATGCATCGTGATTATTTCTTTGCTCAATTAAAACAGATTCATACCGTTGGACCAAATCCTCATGAGAGCACTTTAGCTCCTCATGTTCTTTGGTCATTTTCTCCAGGCTGTTGTTGGTTTTGATGAGGGACTCCTCTAGCCTGAGAAGCATCTCGCCTTGTTCCTTGTTCCTTCTCAACAGCTTAACCAAGAGTGCTTTGTCCTCTTTGTTGAGATGGATGTAGAAACGGCGAATCTCCTCTTCTTCCACATCATCGGTCTCATTTTCCCTGTCATTATTATCAGTGGAAGCAAAACAGGAAAATGTACCTTGTGATGATGTAGACTCCTCATCCTCATATTCTTCCTCATCATCGCTTTTGTCTCCACCATAATTGTTAGCAATAAGACATTTATTACTAGTGGAAGACAAACCTGTTGATGATGTGGATTCATCGTTTGGTGACCATCTTTCTTGTTCTTCTCCCTTGGACAAGTTAGTATCACCAGCAATAGAGGGAGCAGAGGAAGTGCATATGGACTTAAAAAATTTCAACTTAAGTTTAGTCCATAGATCATGAGCATCAACAAATAAGTCACTATCACTACTCATGATGGCAAAATAGGCACCTCTAGAAAGAGAATCAACTAAGATGTTGCAAGCATGGTGATTTAGAGATAGACATCTTAGTTCATCCTTAGAAGGATTTTTACTAACATTAGAGGGAAAAATACTTCTACTAAAGACCTGTCTCAAATCAGGATCAACACTCATGAAAGCATTATAAATAGAGACAGACCAAGATTTGTAATTAGAGCCATCGCCTAAAAGAAGTTCTACAGTTACCTCTTGTGACGACATCATCATCTCCGGACGGCTAAGCCCACACTGGAGAGGCCTAGCTCCGATACCAATTGAAAGTTCCCTTTGGCCCGGGAACAGGATCTGGATGTCGCCTAGAGGGGGGGCGAATAGGCGAATAAAAATTATCACTTTAAAACTTAAACTCTTACTCTACTCGAAGACTAGATCGCAGTGGAGTGAAGAACTCTTCGAGTAGATTGTAGCGGAATTGAGATTCCTGTCTTGAGAATATCCTGTACTTCAAAGAAAGCTCGTACCACAAGTAAGTAGTGAAGTGCAAACGTAAGAACTGAATAAGACAGAGAATCAGCACACAACACAGAGTAGAGCACATGGACACAGGAATTTATCCCAAGGTTCGGCCAAGCCTGAAATGCTTGCCTAGTCCTCGTTGGAGTTAGCCACACCTGGGCTTGGAGTCTATTTCAACTCCTTCCTCCGTTTGCTCAGATCTGTCAGTCAGACAGATAGAGCCTTCCACTATGTTGAGGTAGTTACAATAGAGCCGCGGCTGCTTACAATCTTCTTGGCAGCACTCCGGCAGAGTGATGATATGCTCAAGACCTTGCACTAGCTCTAGGCAGCTCTTCTCCACTCTCTAAAGGCTTAGCTTTGCCTTCTACACAAACTAGAGACTTACACACAAGAGGGAGAGTAAGAATTGATCCGAGTGATGTCTACACTTGTTGGCTGCCCTTGTACCTTGCTTGAGGCGCCTAGGGGTCCCTTTTATAGGCACAAGGCGCCTAGGAGCCGTTGGAAGCAATCCAGAAAGGCAAATCTTGCCTTCAGTTGGGTGGCGCACCGGACAGTCCGGTGCCCGATTTCCTTCCAAAAATGGCGCAGTCGACCATTGCAGTCTTGGAGCCGTTGGCGCACCGGACACTATCCGGTGCACACCGGACAGTCCGGTGCCCCCATTTGACCGTTGGCTCGGCCACGCGTCACGCGCGGACCGCGCGGCCGACCGTTGCCCAAGCCGACCGTTGGCTCACCGGACAGTCCGGTGCACCACCGGACAGTCCGGTGAATTATAGCCGTACGTCGCCAGACTCCTCCCGAGAGCGGCCTATTCACCGGAGTTCAGCCTGGCGCACCGGACACTGTCCGGTGCACCACCGGACAGTCCGGTGTGCCAAGCCGAGCTGAGTCTTGGCTGAACACAGCCAAGCCTTTTGCACTTCTTTCCTTTTCTTCTTCCTTCTGTTTCTAACACTTAGACAAGTATATTAGTACACAAAACCAATGTACTAAGTCTAGAAACATACCTTCTCTTAATTATTACATCTATAGCATTTGACATGCTTGAGCTTTGATGTTGGACTCATAAATCATCAAGTCAGCTTGACTTGATCTAGATTGACATTTCTTAGCTCCAACATCCTGCAAAGGTCACATAGAACATCTCCAAACATAGGAACAACCCAAACTAAAGATCAAGGTGAACTTAGCTCTTTTGGGCTGCTTCCAGTTCTGGTTTTGACACTTGTTCTCCTTCTAGTGACCTTGATCTCCTTCTTAGAGCTTGATCTTGAGCCTTATGACTTACACCACATAACTGTAGCTGTTACCTCATTGGTTGTAAGTCACGTCCTTATATAGTGATCCTTGATGTGCCATAGCTGTTCTCAACTCGATCACCCTTGACTTTGCAAGCCTTCTTCTTCACCCTTGGCTTTGGGTTCCTCAGCCTCCTTGACCTTCTCCCGTGCACTTGGTACCTCGAAGCTCTTCTTGCCTCCGTCCTTGGCTTGATCAGTTGTCTCCGAGCTACGCACCCGAGTATCACTTTTGCAATGTCCATCTTACTTGTGATGCCCATTATTTATCATCATCTAGTCCTTGGACCATCACACTTGTTCACCTGTTAGCTTTACATTAAGCACCTGTTCAACACTTAGCACACTTGTTAGTCCTTTAATTGAGTTGTCATCCAAACACCAAAACTCACAAGAGAGCTTTCAAGCTGCCCCCTGCGCACCGTTGCTCCCGTTGCCACAGCACGACCTCTGCGTTCTCTGCCCCTCCCCCACCCTCGCGCGTCGTCTCCTTGCTACCGTGTTCTCCGCCCCTCCCCCACTCTCCCGCATGAAGCTACCTCTCACCTCCCGCATGAAACCGCAAGCCGCAAGGAGAGGGATCATGCCCCCACACTCTCTCTCTCTCTCTCGACCGTCGGCGCAAAGAGGCCACACGGGGACCCGCCCTCTTCCATCAAGTGCCTGGGGCGCGGTGGAGTGGTTGCCGCGGCCACCTGAGGAGGTGCCCACCACCGGCGAGCATGGCGCCACCGCTCGTGTCAGCCTCAAGGTACACGCCCCTCCACCGTGATCTCCGCGGCCACTCGCCTCTCGCTCCAACCGCTCCATGCTCCGCATGCCACGGCATCAAACGTATACTACTTCCCCCTGTTATGCCTCTCCATTCTCTCCCAATCGCCGTCTCCCCCTCCACCCCTCCCCCAGTACCCAGATCCCCCACACACTCGCCGACGAGGACGAGCGTTGCACCCCTCGGCGGCCAAATCCACGTCCCACAAGTACACCGCCGGTGGAGAAGCTGTTGGCGCCCCTTGCCCGGTGCCTAGATCCCACGCCCCACCCCACACCACCATCGACGACGACGAGTGTGTCACACTCCCCCGGTGCCTAGATCCACGTTCCACGAGCCCACCGTTGGCCCGGTGCACAGATCAGCCGCCGGTGGAGAAGCTCGCCCCTTACGCAGAGAGATAGATGCCCGGCACCGCGGGGAATGGGCAGAAGTGGAGTCGACTGTGGCGGAGCTCATCCTCACAGCGGGGAAGCAACACGGCGGCGTCAGAGGCGCCATCCGAGGCACCGTCCACTGCTGACATGCTCAGCACCTCTGTCGCCGTGGCTGTCGTGCGCGCGTAGCCTAGGGACTTCCGCATCATCAGGCAGGAGTGGACTATCGTGGCCTCTGTTTTTTTCTCTCACCGGTTCTTGTTAGTGGATGCGTTAATGCTTGGAGGGCGTTGAGGGCACTGCGGGGCATTGTACGACTGCAGGCGCTGGTGTGCGGCCGCCGCGTGCGCAAGAAGCTCGCAGTCACGCAAAAGTGCATGAACGCACTCCTCAGGGTCCAGGAGAGCGGACGAGACTGTTGCTTCTGGATCTCCGTGGACGTCTGCCACTTGCAGGACATCCTTGACGACCGAAGCGGCCATGAAGGAAGCAGAGGTATAAACAACGAGCCCTTCAAAACTTGCTTTAGGACACTAGGACAGCGACAATGCATCCCTGCAATGTTTTTATGTCAAGCCTGACACCCAAACAAAATTTTAGTTAGTTGCAGAGTGTTCTGTAGGGCAATTGATCTTCATAGTTGTTTAGTTTTAAACATCTAAATTTTAGCTGCATCTTGTTCCTTAATGGTTAGCTGTTTCTTCTCACAAAGCTCATATTAGGTGTTAAGTGTTCTATAAAAATCCTTTGTTGTTTATGGTATGAAGTTTAACCGTGAACTTGGTTGTTCTCTTCCCTCCAGTAGAATCTGTTTGTCTTTTGCTGATGTTATTGGTGCTTTATCTTCTGATGGAAACATATACCTTACCGGAACCATAAGTTAACAATGCTTATGAGTGATTATCTAATGTGGATTGTCTGCAAAAAAAGGTACTATACTTTAATCAGTCGTTTGTCTTTTCGTTATGATTATCTAATGTGGATTGTGTGCAAAAAAGGTACTATACTTTAATCAGTCGTTTGTCTTTTCATTATTCCAATCTTTATTTTAATAGGTTGCATTTTCAGTTTTTATTCAGTTCTAATTACAAGATGATCATGATGCATATGTTCCTCTGTTTTTTACAGACTACAACGTGTAGAGCATGTGGCTAAATAATATAACATAAATCCACATAACTAAATCACCAAGGATACTTGTTTGTGTTAGCAGATAGATGGAAAACCTATATAGTCTCTGTAACCTAACTGAATGGGTTTTGCATACGCTTGTTTTTTTTCCTTTTTTTGGGTTGACAAGCTCACTAAAACTGTTAAGTAGGTGCCTGATTATTGTGGTGACCTAACTGATTGTTGTGGTGGCCAATAAGTAGGTTGCTAGGCTCACTAAACCCACCACCTTCAACCATCTCGGCTTCCCCGATGAGGGCGATAGGACCGCTGCGAGGACCCGACGCGCTGGATGTGCGCCCTCCTTTGCGTCCTCGACCGTCGTGTTTGTGCACCCCAATGTAAAGACGGAGAGAGGGTTCGCGACGCTGTACACGAACAAGAGCCGGACTGCCGCTTCTGCAGGTACTCATCGCGGGGAAGGGGATGGTGACTCGGAAGAGACGGCTAAGACTGAGGACGCGCCCGAAGAATTTCAGTCAGCTCACAAAGATGAGGACCTATCGAAGATCAGGATGCAGCTCGTTCAGATTGATAATCAGCATGCACAGTTAGCTTAATCTTCTCTAGGTAGTTATGCCTGGTTATAATCTCTATCTCTACTAACTATTAAGTTAGTACTGTAGACCGCCCCTGCCTCCGCCCGCCCGCCACGCGAGCGGGGTCCAGCAGCAGGGAGCACGGAGCGACGACGCGATCCCTGGCGTAGCCTGTTCGCCGGCGCACTCCTCGACCTCTGCAGTACACGCTTGCGCTCCTCCCGGTCCCTACGTGTGGTCCCGGCCCGCACGGTCCGCGCCGTAACTCCGGTGGGCAGCCGCACCGCCGCCGGCACGCCCCAGGCCGCGTCCACGTCGCCCTCTCCCGACCGACGGCAAAGGAAACCCTGGTGACTTGTGAAAATTTTTTCTCTGTCCCATTCTCTTCTTCTTTGCAAGATCCAAAAAAACTATAACCCTAATTTTCTGTGATCTAGATATTGGTTGATTACTTTTTTGAAAGACATATTGGTTGATTACTTATGCATATGTGCTCCGATTGGCCTTTCCAAAAATATTTTTTTACCATGTATTTTTGGTTATGCTTATGTGCTCCAATTTGATATGGCTTTCCCAAAATTTTCTCATTATTTGTACTGTAATTTAAGACATTATTATTATTATGCTATTTAGTATTTGCATATCGAGCTGTGGCACAATCTTGATGGTGTATTACTGAATTGCTAAATGGTTTCTACTGGTTTGAATTATTTGATCCTACATACCCCACACAAGAATCCTAGATCCGCCACACACACCAAGTACAACCACCCCTTGTCTTTCCTTCCTGTTGATTTGTAACTTACTGTTGATTTGTAACTTACTATTGGCAACTCATATTTGGAGTGCAAACATGTCATTCAAGTTAATTTCTGACACTGGTGGTGTAACTTCATTGCTGATCATTAAAATGTAACGATGGAACAGATCATACACTCAAATAATTAGTTTTATGTCCTCATGGGAAATCAGTCTAACAGATCACTCTTCTCAGTTGTTTCTTTTTAAATAATATGTGCCTCCTCATGAGTTAGGCACTGATTCTGTAAATTCTTTCTATTTGTTTTAGATGTCACCGAGTTGCTTCTTGTGGAAGTTGACCAAATCTATCACCTTGCTTGCCCTGCTTCACCAATCTTCTACAAGCACAACCCTATTAAGGTATGCTAGATCTCTGCTGCATGAGAGGTGGTATATTTTCATAGTTTTTCCTGATATTGGTGTTTGTGATTGTCTGTAACATACCATCAAGACAAATGTTATTAGTACCCTGAACATGCTAGGACTTGCAAAGAGAGTTGGAGCTAGGTCAGTGTTCATCATGCCATTGATTCTTCCAGTGCCTCATGTGAAAAACTCAGTTACATAATTTATTTTTGAATTGCAGGATTTTGTTGACATCAACCTCTGAAGTTTATGGTGATCCACTTGAGCATCCTCAAACTGAGGCCTACTGGGGCAATGTTAACCCGATTGATAAATTTGTTCATCTGAAAATTGAAATTTATTTGCTTTGGTTTTTCATAAATTATCTTTCAAGTTCTCTTACAGTTTTTATTTAACTTTTTTTCTATCAGGTGTTAGGAGTTGTTATGATGAGGGTAAGCGTGTAGTAGAGACGTTGATGTTCGACTATCACAGGCAACATGGCATTGGTAACACTTCATCTTTCACTTAAACTTCAATATTAGTAGCTCATAGCCCTCTTTGTTATGTGATAACTCTGGCTTATGATTTTTTTCTTAACAGTATTTATCATCTATGTCTATAGAAATCTGGATTGCCAGGATTTTCAACACCTATGGGCCTAGGATGAACATTGATGATGGCCGTGTTGTTAGCAACTTCATTGCTTAGGCTGTGCGGTAATGCTTTGTTGAATGTCTTTTACTTTCTCCTCATCTACTGCAGATAGATTGGCGGCTAATCTTTTCACAATCTTTAGCGGTGAGCCCCTGACTGTCCAGAGGCCAGGAACACAGACTAGGAGTTTCTGCTATGTTGCCTGATATGGTTTGTCTTCCACTGCATTCTCAATTGGTTTGTTGTTGGTCAAAAGACTGTAGTGCACTATATCAACTATGCCATTCATTGCATTATATCAACTATGCCATTCCACTGCATTCCCATCCATTTACTGTCAGTGCACCTGTTGCAACACACGGACATATACCTAGTAAAACATGAAATACCGATGAGATTTTCCTATATAAATACGAGATCTATAAATACGGTCGAGAAAACGTCTCAACCATTTATGTTCCCGTTCCTTTAGCCTTTTTTCTGGAATTTTCATGTTCCTGTTTTTTTTTTGCAGATATGGTATATGAAGTCGCTCGATACAAGATTTTCTCGCACTATGTTCATCTCACCACAAAGTGGCTATCCAAAGATTGACAAGATCATTGTGTATATAATTCATGTATAACAACTTCCAATTTTACAATTGGTCAATAAAAGGAATACTATTTTAAAAAAATTTCCGCTTGCATGTACTCGGCCGGGAGATCAATTTAAGCCTAGTTTATAGTCTTGGATTGAAGTGGTTTGAAGGGATTAGATATTGTTTAAATTCGTAACATATCAAAATCCTTCCTAGTACATCTCAATCTACTATAACCCCCTCGTTTCAAGAGAATCCCATAAGTTTCCAAAAAAAATAAGAAAACCTTTAAATGTGTTTATGTAAACGGCAGGTTACCTTTCCGGTGTTATTTCTATTTAGGGCTAGTTTCAGAATATTATTTTCTTAAGGCCTTGTTCGTTTGTGTTGGATTGGTGGGTCGGAACGATTCCTGACCGGATTGCTTCTCTAATTTTGTCGGAGACCATAATTAGGGGTACCCCCAAGACTCCTAATCTCATCTGGTAACCCCCATCAGCGCTAAGCTGTAAAGGCCTGATGGGTGCGATTAAGCCAAGGCTCGGTCCACTCAAGGGACACGACCTCGCCTCTCCCGAGCCCAGCCTCGGGCAAAGGCTGCCGACCCCGGAAGATTCACGTCTCGCCCGAGGCCCAGTCTTCGCCAAGAAGCAACCTTGGCCAGATCGCCACACCGACCGACCAAATCGCAGGAGCATTTAATGCAAGGATGGCCTGACATCCTATCCTGTCATGCGCCCTTCAGTCGACAGAGCCGAAAGTGACCGCAGTCACTTCGCCGCTCCACTGACCGGCCTGACAAGAAGACAGCGCCGCCTGCGTCGCTCCGACTGCTGTGCCGCTCGACAGAGTGAGGCTGACAGTAGCCAAGTCCAGCCTCGGGCGCCATAGGAAACTCCGCCCTCGCCCGACCCAGGGCTCAGACTCGGGCTCGGTCCCGGAAGACGACGTACTCCGCCTCGCCCGACCCAAGGCTCGGACTCGGGCTCGGCCCCCGGAAGACGACGAACTCCGCCTCGCCCGACCCTAGGGCTCGGACTTGGGCTTGGTCCCGGAAGACGACGAACTCCGCCTCGCCCGACCCTAGGGATTCGGACTCGGGCTCGGGCCCGGAAGACGACGAACTCTGCCTCGCCCGACCCCAAGGCTCGGACTCGGGCTCGGCCCCGGAAGACGACGAACTCCGCCTCGCCCGACCCAGGGCTCGGACACGACCTTGACCTCGGAAGACCGACTCGACCCCGACCTCGGAGGAGCCTCCGCCTCGCCCGACCCAGGGCTCGGACCGACCACGTCACAGGGGGGAACATCATTACCCTATCCCTAGCTAGCTCAGGCTACGGGTAACGGGACCGGCGTCCCATCTGGCTCGCCCCAGAAACAGATAATGATGGCGCCCCGCGTGCTCCATGACGACGGCGACTCTCAAACCCTTACGGAAGCAAGGAGACGTCAGCAAGGACTCGACAGCCCCGACAGCTGTCCTTCCGCAAGGCTCCAACGCTCCTCGACGGCCACGACATCATATGAACAGGGTGCCAAAACCTCTCTGGCTGCCACGAAGGCATGTACTTAGGGCACTAGCTCCTCTCTGCTCGACACGATAGCGCATTGCTACACCCCCATTGTACACCTGGACCCTCTCCTTATGCCTATAAAAGGAAGGTCTAGGGCTCTCTTACGAGAAGGTTGGCCGCACGGGAGGACGAGGCGACGCGTAGAGTCCCTCGCTCTCCCCCCACGCGGATGCTTGTAACCCCCTACTGCAAGCGCACCCGACCCTGGGCGCAGGACAAACACGGAGGCCGCGGGCTTTCCCCTCTCTTCTACCCCCCTTCGTGCTCCGTCTCGCGCCGACCCATCTGGGCTGGGACAACGCGGCGACGATTCACATCGTCGGTCCAGTGACCCCCCAGGGTTCGAAAACACCGACAGTTGGCGCGCCAGGTAGGAGCCTGCTGCGTGTTGACGAACAGCTCCCCGTCAAGCTCCAGATGGGTAGTCTCCAGCAACCTTTCCAACCCGGGACGGTGCTCCGTTTCGGGAGTCTTGAGTTCATGTCCCTCGACGGCAGCTACGACATGATACTCCTTCCTCCGGCCGCACGACGGCGACAATGGCGGCCGACAACCCACCCGCCGGCGGCGGAATCGACGACGTCTTCCCCACGAGGCGGAAGAACGACGTCCGAGTTTGTCCCGTCACCTCCTCCACCGGAGGAGGAGGCGGGGCAACCATGGCCAAGCAGGAGGCGGCACCTCATCGGCTTGTCGAGCGAGTCGACGGCGCCGGCGCCCCGACGGGGGACACGTCGGGCGTCGATCTCGCGTCTTGAGACGAAAGACGAGCGTCGTTTCCCTGCGACACGCCAACTCCAAGCGGACGAACGACGCCCAGCACGCTCGTGAAGGACCTGCTGGGCGTCACCCTCGTACCTGAGACGATGGTGCAGTCTGCCCCCGAGGTGACAACATCACCACCTGTCGACCAAGAGGTACCGACCGACTCCTGTCTCGTGCATTTTGGATTCGGCCTTGACCCACCAAGCGAACCCGCTTTGGTGGAAGCCTTCATAGAGGCATGCACCAGCCCTCCGGGGTACCATATGCGGTCACCCTGGGACCGGCTGACGGCCGTCTCGACCTACGGACCCTCGGGTTCCGAGGAAGATGATGTGCCCGACTTTGGTTGGGATTTCTCTGGGCTCGGTAACCCCGGCGCCATGCGGGACTTTATGACCGCATGCGACTACTACTTGCCTTTCTGATTGTTCCGACGGTAGCCACAGCTTCGGCGACGGAGACAGCGGCCCAAGTCGTGAATGTTTCCACGTCGATCTAGGGGGGTCCCGACGAAGGCAACCATCTTGGTATACCGGGAAAACGGTGATCCCCCTAGGCCTGCGGCCTCGCGTTGATATCCTTCGGGAGCTAGCTGTGGTCCCAGTCCCTGCGGGGGGGTCAGGACGCACAGCTCGAGCAAATCCGCGAGATGTGAAAGTCGCCTAGAGGGGGGTGAATAGGGCGAAACTGGAATTCTCAAAAATAATCACAACTACAACCCGGGTTAGAGTTAGAAATATAATCGAGTCCGCGAGAGAGGGTGCAAAACAAATCGCAAGCGAATAAGGAGTGTGACCACGTGGATTTGTTTTACCGAGGTTCGGTTCTCGCAAACCTACTCCCCGTTGAGGTGGGTCACAAAGACCGGGTCTCTTTCAACCCTTTTCCCTCTCTCAAACGGTCCCTCGGACCGAGTGAGCTTTCTCTTCTCAAATGTTTGGAACACAAAGTTCCCACAAGGACCACCACAAGATTGGTGTCTCTTGTCTCAATTAGAAGTGAGTTTGATCGCAATGAAGAATCAAAGAAGGAAGAAAGCAATCCAAGCGCAAGATCTCGAAAGAACACAAGCAAATCTCTCTCACTAATCACTAGGGCGTTGTGTGGAGTTTGGAGAGGATTTGATCACTTTGGTGTGCCTAGAATTGAATGCTAGAGCTCTTGTAAGTAGTTGAAGTGGGAAAACTTGGATGACTTGAATGTGGGGTGGTTGGGGGTATTTATAGCCCCAACCACCAAACTAGCCGTTTGGTGGAAGCTGTTTGTCGTATGGCGCACCGGACAGTCCGGTGCACACCGGACATGTCCGGTGCGACAGCCACGTCACCAGGCCGTTGGGGTTTCGACCGTTGGAGCTCTGACGCTGGGCCCTCCTGGATGTCCTATGGCGCACCGGGACATGTACTGTAGGGGTGTCCCGGTGCGCCAGCATGGGCGTGGCCTGAACCTCTGCGCGCGCGCTGGCGCGCATTTAATGCGCTGTAGGTAGCCGTTGGCGCCTGAAGTAGTCCGTTGCCCTGCTGTTACACCGGACAGTCCGGTGTACACCTGACATGTCCGGTGAATTTTAGCGGAGCAGCCGTTGCGAATTCCCGAGACTAGCGAGTTTAGAGCCGCGTCCTCTTGGAGCACCGGACACTGTCCGGTGTACACCGGACAGTCCGGTGAATTATAGCGTGCCGGCTCTGAGAATTCCCGAAGGTGAAGAGTTTGAAGTCAATCTTCCCTGGTGCACCAGACACTGTCCGGTGGCACACCGGACAGTCCGGTGCGCCCGACTAGGGTGCCTTCGGTTTGTCCCTTTGCTCCTTTGTTTGAACCCTTTTTCTTGGTCTTTTTATTGGCTTATGGTGAACCTTTGTACCTATAGAACTTATAAACTTTGGCAAACTAGTTAGTCCAATTATTTGTGTTGGGCAATTCAACCACCAAAATTAGTATAGGAAATAGGTGTAAGCCTAATTCCCTTTCAATCTCCCCCTTTTTGGTGATTGATGCCAACACAAACCAAGCAAGTATAGAAGTGCATAATTGAACTAGTTTTGCAAAGTGTAAGTGCAAAGGTTACTTAGAATTGAGCCAATAAATATTACTTACTAGATATGCATGGATTGTTTCATTATTTTTAACATTTGGACCACGCTTGCACCACAAGTTTTGTTTTTGCAAATTCTTTTGTAAATTCTTTTCAAAGTTCTTTTGCAAGATAGTCAAAGGTAAATGAATAAGATTTTGAGAAGCATTTTCAAGATTTGAAATTTTGTCCCTTTGTCTTAAAGTGCTTTTCTTTGACTAAAACAAAACTCCCCCTCAATAAATTCTCCTCTTAGTGTTCAAGAGGGTTTTAAGATATCAATTTTGAAAATACCACTTTCTCCCCCTTTAAAACACAAAGAGATACAAATTTGAAATTTACCAATTTGAAAATCATTAATTTTAAATTAGGGTGGTGGTGCGGGTCCTTTTGCTTTGGGCCAATACTTTCTCCCCCTTTGGCATGAATCGCCAAAAACGGATACTTGGAATGAAATATAGGCCCTTCACTAACTACTTTCTCCCCTTTGGCAAATAAAAACATATGAGTGAAGATTATACCAAAGACGGAGAGTGAAGCGGAGCGACGGCGAAGGATGAGTAGTAGAGTTGAGTGAAGCCTTTGTCTTCGCCGAAGACTCCAATTCCTTTTCAATATACCTATGACTTGGTTTGAAATATACTTGAAAACACATTAGTCATAGCATATATAAAAGATACATGATCAAAAGGTATACTTATGAGCTATGTGTGCAAATTTAGCAAAAGAAATTCCTAGAATCAAGGAATATTGAGCTCATGCCTAAGTTTGGTAAAAGTTGTGTCATCTAGTGGCTTGGTAAAGATATCGGCTAATTGATCTTTAGTATTAATGTATGCAATCTCGATATCCCCCTTTTGTTGGTGATCCTAAGAAAATGATACCGAATGGCTATGTGTTTAGTGCGGCTATGCTCAACGGGATTATCCGCCATGCGGATTGCACTCTCATTATCACATAGAAGAGGAACTTTGGTTAATTTGTAACCATAGTCCAGCAGGGTTTTGCCTCATCCAAAGCAATTGCGCGCAACAATGGCCTGCGGCAATGTACTCGGCTTCAGCGGTAGAAAGAGCGACCGAATTTTGCTTCTTCGAAGCCCAAGACACCAAGGATCTTCTCAAGAACTGGCAAGTCCCCGATGTGATCTTCCTATTAATCTTACACCCCGCCCAATCGCATCCGAATAACCAATCAAATCAAATGTGGATCCCGAGGATACCAAAGCCCAACTTAGGAGTATAAGCCAAATATCTCAAGATTCGTTTTACGGCCGTAAGGTGAGATTCCTTAGGGTCGGCTTGGAATCTTGCACACATGCAGACAGAAAGCATAATGTCCGGTCGAGATGCACATAACTAAAGTAATGAACCAATCATCGACCGGTATACCTTTTGATCGACGGATTTACCTCCCGTGTCGAGGTCGAGATGCCCATTGGTTCCCATGGGTGTCCTTGATGGGCTTGGCATCCTTCATTCCAAACTTGGTTAGAATGTCTTGAGTATACTTTGTTTGACTAATGAAGGTGCCCTCTTGGAGTTGCTTGACTTGGAATCCTAGAAAATACTTCAACTCCCCCATCATAGACATCTCGAATTTTTGTGTCATGATCCTACTAAATTCTTCACATGTAGATTCGTTAGTAGACCCAAATATAATATCATCAACATAAATTTGGCATACGAACAAATCATTGTCAAGAGTTTTAGTGAATAAAGTAGGATCGGCTTTTCCGACTTTGAAGCCATTAGCAATAAGGAAATCTCTTAGGCATTCATACCATGCTCTTGGGGCTTGCTTGAGCCCATAAAGCGCCTTAGAGAGCCTATAGACATGGTTAGGGTACTCACTATCTTCAAAGCCGGGAGGTTGCTCAACATAGACCTCTTCCTTGATTGGTCCATTGAGGAAGGACACTCTTCACGTCCATTTGATAAAGCTTGAAGCCATGGTAAGTAGCATAGGCCAATAATATGCGAATGGACTCAAGCCTAGCTACGGGTGCATAGGTTTCACCAAAATCCAAACCTTTGACTTGTGAATACCCCTTGGCCACAAGTCGAGCTTTGTTCCTTGTCACCACACCATGCTCGTCTTGCTTGTTGCGGAAGACCCACTTGGTTCCTACAACATTTTGGTTAGGACGTGGAACTAAATGCCATACCTCGTTCCTTGTGAAATTGTTGAGCTCCTCTTGCATCGCCATCACCCAATCCGAATCTTGGAGTGCTTCCTCTACCCTATGTGGCTCAATAGAGGAAACAAAAGAGTAATGCTCACAAAAATGTGCAACACGAGATCGAGTAGTTACCCCTTTTGAATATCGCCGAGGATGGTGTCGACGGGGGTGATCTCGTTGTATTGCTTGGTGGACTCTTGGGTGTGGCGGTCTTGGTTCTTCATCCTCCTTGTCTTGATCATTGGCATCTCCCCCTTGATCATTGTCGTCATCTTGAGGTGGCTCATCTCCTTGATTCTCTCCTTCATCAACTTGAGCCTCATCCTCATTTTGAGTTGGTGGGGATGCTTGCGTGGAGGAGGATGGTTGATCTTGTGCATTTGGAGGCTCTTCGGATTCCTTAGGACACACATCCCCAATGGACATGTTCCTTAGCGCAATGCACGGAGCCTGTTCTTCACCTATCTCATCAAGATCAACTTGCTCTACTTGAGAGCCGTTAGTTTCATCAAACACAACGTCACAAGAAACTTCAACAAGTCCTGAGGACTTGTTAAAGACTCTATATGCCCTTGTGTTTGAGTCATATCCTAGTAAAAAGCCTTCTACAGTTTTAGGAGCAAATTTGGATTTTCTACCTCTCTTAACAAGAATAAAGCATTTGCTACCAAAAACTCTAAAGTATGAAATATTGGGCTTTTTACCGGTTAGGAGTTCATACGATGTCTTCTTGAGGATTCGGTGTAGATATAACCGGTTGATGGCGTAGCAGGCGGTGTTGACCGCCTCGGCCCCAAAACCGATCCGATGTCTTGTACTCATCAAGCATGGTTCTTGCCATGTCCAATAGAGTTCGATTCTTCCTCTCCACTACACCATTTTGTTGTGGGGTGTAGGGAGAAGAGAACTCATGCTTGATGCCCTCCTCCTCAAGGAAGCCTTCTATTTGTGAGTTCTTGAACTCCGTCCCGTTGTCGCTTCTAATTTTCTTGATCCTTAAGCCGAACTCATTTTGAGCCCGTCTCAAGAATCCCTTTAAGGTCTCTTGGGTATGGGATTTTTCCTGCAAAAAGAACACCCAAGTGATGCGAGAATAATCATCCACAATAACTAGACAGTACTTACTCCCGCCGATGCTTATGTAAGCGATCGGGTCCGAATAGGTCCATGTGTAGGAGCTCCAGTGGCCTGTCACTTGTCATGATGTTTTTGTGTGGATGATGAGTGCCAACTTGCTTCCCGGCTTGGCATGCGCTACAAATCCTGTCTTTCTCAAAATGAACATTTGTTAGTCCTAAAATGTGCTCTCCCTTTAGAAGCTTATGAAGATTCTTCATTCCAACATGGGCTAGTCGGCGGTGCCAGAGCCAACCCATGTTAGTCTTAGCTATTAAGCAAGTGTCGAGTTCAGCTCTATCAAAATCTACCAAGTATAGCTGACCCTCTAACACTCCCTTAAATGCTATTGAATCATCACTTCTTCTAAAGATAGTGACACCTACATCAGTAAATAGACAGTTGTAGCCCATTTGACATAATTACGAAACGGAAAGCAAATTGTAGTCTAAAGAATCTACAAGAAAACATTGGAAATGGAATGGTCAGGAGATATGGCTATTTTACCCAAACCTTTGACCAAACCTTGGTTTCCATCCCCGAATGTGATAGCTCGTTGGGGATCTTGGTTTTTCTCGTAGGAGGAGAACATCCTCTTCTCCCCCGTCATGTGGTTTGTGCACCCGCTATCGATGATCCAACTTGAGCCCCCGGATGCATAAACCTACAAAACAAGTTTAGTTCTTGACTTTAGGTACCCAAAGGTTTTGGGTCCTTTGGCATTAGACACAAGAACTTTGGGTACCCAAACACAAGTCTTGGAACCCTTGTGTTTGCCCCCAACAAACTTGGCAACTACCTTGCCGGATTTGTTAGTCAAAACATAAGATGCATCAAAAGTTTTGAATGAAATGTCATGATCATTTGATGCATTAGGAGTTCTCTTCTTAGGCAACTTAGCACGGGTTGGTTGCCTAGAGCTAGATGTCTCACCCTTATACATAAAAGCATGATTAGGGCCAGAGTGAGACTTCCTAGAATGAATTCTCCTAATTTTGCTCTCAGGATAACCGGCAGGGTACAAAATGTAACCCTCGTTATCCTGAGGCATGGGAGTCTTGCCCTTAATAAAATTAGACAATCTTTTAGGAGGGGCACTAAGTTTGACATTGTCTCCTCTTTGGAAGCCAATGCCATCCTTGATGCCAGGGCGTCTCCCATTATAGAGCATACTTCTAGCAAATTTAAACTTTTCATTCTCTAAGTTATGCTCGGCAATTTTAGCATCTAATTTTGCTATATGATCATTTTGTTGTTTAATTAAAGCCACATGATCATGAATAGCATCAATATCAACATCTTTACACTCTAGTGCAAATAGAAACATGCTCAACATTAGATGTAGAGGGTTTGCAAGATTTTAATTCTACAACCTTAGCATGTAATATATCATTTCTCATTTCCAAGGTTGGAAATAGTAACATTGCAAACATCACAAATCTTTAGCCTTAGCAATCAAATTTTCATTTTCTACTCTAAGGCTAGTAAGAGATACATTCAATTCCTCAATCTTAGCAAGCAAATCATCATTATCATTTCTAAGATTTGGAATTGAAACATTACAAACATTTGAATCAAACTTAGCAATTAATTTAGCATTTTCATTTCTAAGGTTGGCAATAGTGTCATGGCAAGTGCTTAGCTCACTAGATAGTTTTTTGACATTTTTCTATTTCTAGAGCATAAGCATTTTTAACCTTAACATGTTTCTTGTTTTCCTTAATTAGGAAGTCCTCTTGGGAATCCAAAAGGTCATCCTTTTCATGTGTAGCACTAATTAATTCATTTAATTTTTCCTTTTGTTCCATGTTAAGGTTGGCAAAAAGGGTACGCAAGTTATCCTCCTCATCACTAGCATTTTCATCACTAGAAGACTCATATCTAGTGGAGGATTTAGATTTAACCTTCTTCTTTTTGCCGTCCTTTGCCATGAGGCACTTGTGGCTGATGTTGGGGAAGAGGAGTCCCTTGGTGACGGCGATGTTGGCGGCGTCCTCGCCGGAGGAGGAGGAGTCGGTGGAGCTCTCGTCGGAGTTCCACTCGCGGCACACGTGGGCATCGCCGCCCTTCTTCTTGTGATACCTCTTCTTTTCTCTCCTCTTGCCCTTCTTGTCGTTATCCCTGTCACTGTCACTTGATAATGGACATTTAGCAATAAAGTGACCGGGCTTACCACACTTGTAGCAAACCTTCTTGGAACGAGATTTGTAATCCTTCCCCTTCCGTTGCTTGAGGATTTGGCGAAAGCTTTTGATGATTAAAGCCATCTCCTCATTGTCGAGCTTGGAGGCGTCAATTGGTTGTCTATTTGGTGTAGACTCCTCCTTCTTCTCCTCCGTCCCCTTAAATGCCACCGGTTGTGCTTCGGACGTGGAGGGTTCATCAAGCTCGTTGATCTTCTTTGAGCCTTTAATCATACATTCTGTAACACCCGGATTATAGGGGTCCAAAACCCGGGTGCTAACATAAACACCAGGTATGCTGGGACCAAGTCTCACACATATGATGTATAGTGGCACAGGATCGAATGTCACATCTTTATATAACAGGAGTTCTATACAAAATAAATAGTTACATTATAAGGAGACAACGGTCCAGCAACCCAAAGTTGACTGGGAGACGACGACCTAGACCTCTCACGAACTCATTGCAGCATCCTCCAAGCGCTTCATCCTGTGGTACCTGTTCTTGACCTGTGGGGTATGTGAGACAGCAAGAGTGAGCTCACATACGTTCATCGCTCAACAAGTTGTGGGGAATAATGTGCATGAACTCGCCAAAGGTGGGAGCTCACGTGAAGTGTAAGGCTTACCAAGAGGATGGTTGAAGCTGAGCATTGCTTTTAAAGTTGGTCAAAATTTATTAGCAATTACTAAGTATAAGTAAATACCAACCCAATTAAATAGTAGAACAAAAGTAACAACTTCACCTGCGATGCAATGCATATGACAAATTGAGTTTAAGTTCCATAATTTAATCATGTGAGGGTCCGAGCTGCTCTTGACCGTGAGCACGGCTAGTATACCAGTTTTACACTCTGCAGAGGTTGCGCATCTTTACCCACAAGTCATGTTACCCATCTGCCAAGGGATCGCGACTTCCCATACACCTCTACCGAGGAGGCGAGGCAGGGTAACACTACGAGGCCTTTACAAAGTTCCACTAGCTTCAGAAAACCCGCTACAGTTATAGGAAGATCCAGTGCAGGGAATCCCTTGCAGGACCGCCATCGCAGCAAAATCCTCCCGAGGGCCTCCCTACACTGACCTCTCCCCTACTGCCCTTGCCCCTTTCGGGTAAGGTAGTCTTCCACTAGCTTTCCTAATTAATCAGCCAAGGGCGTCCCATTCCACCCTTGTGGTAGCACTGTTTTCCCGGGTGGTCGCTCCATGTTCCAATTAACATAATGATCTTATCATGAACAATAAATAACAACTGATAACAAAAGGTATAATCATGATAGTGTAATCTTCATACCCAAAACCACATATAGCACTAGCAAGTATTACCCAGAAAGTTCAGTGGTAAACAAGGTATAAAGATAGACAAACTAGGGTAACCTATTGGGTCCCATCAAAATTAACCTATGCAGATCATTATGATAAATCAGAACATGGCTTGGGTAAAAAGAAGTGATCAAGGGCACAACTTGCCTGGGCCTTGAGATTCCAGGTACCAGGATGATTCTTCAGATCCTCGTGACCTCACTGCTAATCGTAGCAATACAAACAAACATTGTATAGGCAAATTTAACATTACACCAAACATAAGAACAAAATACACAGTAATAATATACATATTAAAATAAGATCACAGGAAAAAGAATTATTAATTTTTGAGTTATAGAATTCAAGTTATGAATTTCCTAAGATTTAAGGTGATTATAATAGGATTAGATGATAAATTAATTCCCTAACAGAGTTCATGTCAAAGCAGTGATTCTAAATGATAGAGAATATTATTACAAAATTTTAGGAATTGGAATGGTTCAATTTGGAGCTAAAATGAATTTTCTATGAATTATCTAAGTTTTAGCAATTATTTTCATATTAAAAATCTATTTAATAACCATTTTCTCTGATTTTATTATGTTCTGGACTGGGCCTCAATTATAAGAAAGGTCAGGGGCTCGGCGCAAGAATTCCCAGACTCAGGAAACTATTTCCTGGACTGCGGGTTGATTCAACGGAACCCGAGGGGCTCTTTTGCATATCTGCTCGGCGAAGGGGTATCAATGAATCTGAGCCGTTGGATCCAACATCTACGCCCCAGATTAGATCTAAGCCATTTATGTATCCGCGTTCGCTCCTGGTCGCCGGATCTGAAATCCACGGCTCCCGGAACACGATTGCCTCGATCACACAGTTGCCGCATGATTAAAATCCAACGGTCATCGCGCCATTGATCGACTCACTATGGCATGAACTAATCTTACCGTCCATCTATCAGCTAACGACCGACACCCGTCTTCCTCCATCCTATACCCGAAGACGGCGGCGCCGCCCAGAGCGTGCGGTGGCGCGGTTGCCGGAGCAAGGTCGCCCGTCGATTTTGAACACGATTCCAAGCGTGGCGAGGCGCAAACTAACGTGGATACCATGGCGAATTAGGGGAGGGGATTATCACCGATTGTGACGACGCAGGAGCACCAGACCACGACGATGAGGGGACCCGCGGCGGAGCAGAGACACCCGGTGAGCAATTGCCGAAGCCAAGTGCAAGCACAAGACTCATCCACCCCCAGATCATGAGCTCCGCGGCCACAAGAAGCTCTGGGATCCCGCACTGGCCACCAATCGCCAGTGCCACCAAGTTCCACGCGCGGAGCTCCCAATCTCTCACAATTCGCTGGCAGAAAACCCAATCCCCCGCGATGAGGCGAGGTACCCAGCGACCAGCCCAAGCTGTGCGCCACGCGCCCAGCCACGGAGAACTGCATTCGGAGGAAGGCCACAGCCGCGGCATAATCTGGTGCCGGCCTTGGACGCGGTGACCACTGATTCATCCCTGGCGCTGCTGCGGCCAGAGGAGCGGAGCGAGGGACAGAGGCGCAGAGCATGATGGAGGGACGAGAGGGGTATCCCAGGCGCCCACTTATATACAGCCGGTGAGGGAACAATCGAACAGCGATGGCCGGATTTCTAGGCGAGCGTCGCTCGATCGGAGTCCGCGCGAGGAGAGGGAAGATAAGTCCGACCAGTGGGCCCACATGGAAGTGTCTCAAAAGAAAAGAAAAGGCTGTTGCGTAGAGTGGGCTGGCGAGGAAGGCATTCAGCCCAAGCAGCCATGCAGAGGGGGAAAGATGGGCTGAGGGTCTGCTGTTTCGGCCCAAGCAGTTCTTTCATTTTTTTTTCTTTTTATTTTCTATTCTCCTTTCTCCTTTCCCAATTCAAATTTAAATTCCAATTTAAATTCAAAGTTTTGTGGCGAATTTGTCTTCATTTAAATGTTCAATGTGAACATAGCATGGATAAATTTCATTTATTTATAGATTTATTTTGCTTTGCATAGTATTTTCTCCCTTGCCTTATATATATTATTTCCTATTTCCTAAAGTGCATTTTTTTTTGTTAACCTCAAACTCTCACTCAAGTATTATATATATTTTTATTATTTTAAATGCACAAACAAATAAGTCCCAACATGATGCATGAGTTGTTTATGTGCCACTTGTTAATTATTCACTTTTCAATGTGGTTATTCACATGTATCAATGAGTAAAGGCAACACCTATAGGGAGAATAATCTTAGTTCTTATGCTTTTACAAATTTGGGTGTTACAAATCCTACCCCCCTTAAAAATAATCTCGTCCCCGAGATTTGTAAGAAAGAGGATATAGGAAGAGTGATTTGAAATCTAGCTTTTAGTTTTCTAATTAGTTCAAATCAAGAGTCCTCTCTTTTTATTATTAGTACGTGATAGGAGAGTATGGGTAATATAGGTATGTCCACTTTATTAGGTAGGATAGAAGATGTCCTTAGGGCATATATAGGTTTGGGTAAGAAAGAGTAGGATAGGAAAAAACTCCATCCAAGATTGTGGATCTTGACTCATCTTGGTGACCTTACTTGATCCTTGAAGACTTGGGTTGGTGTTCATCCTTCCCTTGATGAAGTTGATCATCTTCTTCGGTCTTGTCGAGGTTGAGCTGTTCTTTTTCAGACCTTGGTGTCTTCATTCTTGGGGTTGCTACCAGAGTTAGGGACCTATGGTTTAAGATAGATTTGTGGGTGACAAGTAGGTAGAGCAGCTAGTTTAGTGGGTGGCTTTAGAGTTTTAAATGAGATTGGTCAAAATTTGGTTTGGTTGTTTGCCTCTAGATTGGTTGGATAGGTCATGTAACCTATTATGTGGGTCAAAATCTGGTTTGATGTCAAGTGGTGGTTGATAGATTATGCAATCCATTAAGGCTTTATTGATTGGGTAAGTTATGTAGCTTGTTATATAGATCGAGTTGTTGTGTATGGCCAGGTTGATATAAGTCTCCAAATTAGGCTTAAGTGATTTAGAAGTATGGTCTTATCCTTTCTACCAGCATCAAGTAACTCACACTAGATTGGACTATATTAAGTTAGATATGATCTAGATTAGACTAGTTTAAGTTAGATAGATTTATCAGGGTAAGATATATCTTGTTAGGATATGATAGAATCTTTTGAGATAGGATGGGGTATACGGTGTAGGTAGGTTCAGAAGCTCTATTAGGTTAACACAGAGGGATTATGCAACTATCGGATGGGTAAAGTGGTTGCATATGTATATGGTCAAATTAATCTAGGCATCAATTTAGCTTAAATCATTTTTATAGGAGTGAGGTCCAATCCATTTCACTAGTACTAACTAATTTATTAAATAACTCACTTTAGATTGGATCCTATTAGATTAGATGAGATCTAGATTGGTATCACCAGGTTAGTCTAGACAATATCTAATTACTTTGAATTAGATCATGGTTGATATTTTAGACCAGGATAAATATGCTAATTAGGGTAGGATGAATTCATAAGGATAAGGTATAATCTTTGAGGTAAATTAGATCTATTAGGATAACAAAATCTTTTCAAGATAAGATGAATTTACTTAAGGCAAGAAGAATCTGTTAAGATGAGGTGGATCTAGTAAGATAAGAGAGAATCTTATAAGATACGATGAATCTATTAAAATATGGGAGAGTCTTTTAAGATTAGATGAATTGGTTAGAATGAGATCTTTTAGGATAAGATAATTCTTTTAAGCTAGATATGTTCCAATGGGGACAATCTAGGTTGTCTAGTTATTTTATAAATATATTTTTATACCTATGTGTATATGCAGATGCAATTGTGGACATTACTCCACAACTCATCACACTCAAACAAAGATCCAAATCAGACAAGTATCATAAGAACAAATATTCAAGTTCATAGATATCTATAAAAATAGTTTTGTTTTTGTTCCTAGGATTAGGTCTCCTATTCCTAAAGTCACTTTAGGCACTGGATTTCAAAGTGTGAAATCCACATTTGTCTTTAGAAAAAGAAAAGGTAAGGATAATCAGAGTAAAGCGGAAATAGATGAGAAAAGATTAAGACAAGTTTAGAAAGAATCAGAGTAGTAAAGGTAAGTAAGTATTGGTTGTCCAGTTCTATCTAGGTTTCGTCCTACAGTCAACATTCCTCTGATACCACTTCTGTAACACCCGGATTATAGGGGTCCAAAACCCGGGTGCTAACATAAACACCAGGTATGCTGGGACCAAGTCTCACACATATGATGTATAGTGGCACAGGATTCGAATGTCACATCTTTATATAACAGGAGTTCTATACAAAATAAATAGTTACATTATAGGAGACAACGGTCCAGCAACCCAAAGTTGACTGGGAGACGACGACCTAGACCTCTCACGAACTCATTGCAGCATCCTCCAAGCGCTTCATCCTGTGGTACCTGTTCTTGACCTGTGGGTATGTGAGACAGCAAGAGTGAGCTCACATACGTTCATCGCTCAACAAAGTTGTGGGGAATAATGTGCATGAACTCGCCAAAGGTGGGAGCTCACGTGAAGTGTAAGGCTTACCAAAGAGGATGGTTGAAGCTGAGCATTGCTTTTAAAGTTGGTCAAAATTTTATTAGCAATTACTAAGTATAAGTAAATACCAACCCAATTAAATAGTAGAACAAAAGTAACAACTTCACCTGCGATGCAATGCATATGACAAATTGAGTTTAAGTTCCATAATTTAATCATGTGAGGGTCCGAGCTGCTCTTGACCGTGAGCACGGCTAGTATACCAGTTTTACCACTCTGCAGAGGTTGCGCATCTTTACCCACAAGTCATGTTACCCATCTGCAAGGGATCGCGACTTCCATACACCTCTACCGAGGAGGCGAGGCCAGGGTAACACTACGAGGCCTTTACAAAGTTCCACTAGGCTTCAGAAAAACCCGCTACAGTTTATAGGAAGATCCAGTGCAGGAATCCCTTGCAGGACCGCCATCGCAGCAAAATCCTCCCGAGGGCCTCCCTACACTGACCTCTCCCCTACTGCCCTTGCCCCTTTCGGGTAAGGTAGTCTTCCACTAGCTTTCCTAATTAATCAGCCAAGGGCGTCCCATTCCACCCTTGTGGTAGCACTGTTTTCCCGGGTGGTCGCTCCATGTTCCAATTAACATAATGATCTTATCATGAACAATAAATAACAACTGATAACAAAAGGTATAATCATGAATAGTGTAATCTTCATACCCAAAACCACATATAGCACTAGCAAGTATTACCCAGAAAGTTCAGTGGTAAACAAGGTATAAAGATAGACAAACTAGGGTAACCTATTGGGTCCCATCAAAATTAACCTATGCAGATCATTATGATAAATCAGAACATGGCTGGGTAAAAAGAAGTGATCAAGGGCACAACTTGCCTGGGCCTTGAGATTCCAGGTACCAGGATGATTCTTCAGATCCTCGTGACCTCACTGCTAATCGTAGCAATACAAACAAACATTGTATAGGCAAATTTAACATTACACCAAACATAAGAACAAAATACACAGTAATAATATACATATTAAAATAAGATCACAGGAAAAGAATTATTAATTTTGAGTTATAGAATTCAAGTTATGAATTTCCTAAGATTTAAGGTGATTATAATAGGATTAGATGATAAATTAATTCCCTAACAGAGTTCATGTCAAAGCAGTGATTCTAAATGATAGAGAATATTATTACAAAATTTTAGGAATTGGAATGGTTCAATTTGGAGCTAAAATGAAATTTTCTATGAATTATCTAAGTTTTAGCAATTATTTTCATATTAAAAATCTATTTAATAACCATTTTCTCTGATTTTATTATGTTCTGGACTGGGCCTCAATTATAAGAAAGGTCAGGGGGCTCGGCGCAAGAATTCCCAGACTCAGGAAAACTATTTCCTGGACTGCGGGTTGATTCAACGGAACCCGAGGGGCTCTTTTGCATATCTGCTCGGCGAAGGGGTATCAATGAATCTGAGCCGTTGGATCCAACATCTACGCCCCAGATTAGATCTAAGCCATTTATGTATCCGCGTTCGCTCCTGGTCGCCGGATCTGAAATCCACGGCTCCCGGAACACGATTGCCTCGATCACACAGTTGCCGCATGATTAAAATCCAACGGTCATCGCGCCATTGATCGACTCACTATGGCATGAACTAATCTTAACCGTCCATCTATCAGCTAACGACCGACACCCGTCTTCCTCCATCCTATACCCGAAGACGGCGGCGCCGCCCAGAGCGTGCGGTGGCGCGGTTGCCGGAGCAAGGTCGCCCGTCGATTTTGAACACGATTCCAAGCGTGGCGAGGCGCAAACTAACGTGGATACCATGGCGAATTAGGGGAGGGGATTATCACCGATTGTGACGACGCAGGAGCACCAGACCACGACGATGAGGGGACCCCGCGGCTGGAGCAGAGACACCCGGTGAGCAATTGCCGAAGCCAAGTGCAAGCACAAGACTCATCCACCCCAGATCATGAGCTCCGCGGCCACAAGAAGCTCTGGGATCCCGCACTGGCCAACCAATCGCCAGGTGCCACCAAGTTCCACGCGCGGAGCTCCCAATCTCTCACAATTCGCTGGCAGAAAACCCAATCCCCCGCGATGAGGCGAGGTACCCAGCGACCAGCCCAAGCTGTGCGCCACGCGCCCAGCCACGGAGAACTGCATTCGGAGGAAGGCCATAGCCGCGGCATAATCTGGTGCCGGCCTTGGACGCGGTGACCACTGATTCATCCCTGGCGCTGCTAGCGGCCAGAGGAGCGGAGCGAGGGACAGAGGCGCAGAGCATGATGGAGGGACGAGAGGGGTATCCCAGGCGCCCACATTATATACAGCCGGTGAGGGAACAATCAGAACAGCGATGGCCGGATTTCTAGGCGAGCGTCGCTCGATCGGAGTCCGCGCGAGGAGAGGGAAGATAAGTCCGACCAGTGGGCCCCACATGGAAAGTGTCTCAAAAGAAAAGAAAAGGCTGTTGCGTAGAGTGGGCTGGCGAGGAAGGCATTCAGCCCAAGCAGCCATGCAGAGGGGGAAAGATGGGCTGAGGGTCTGCTGTTTCGGCCCAAGCAGTTCTTTCATTTTTTTTTCTTTTTATTTTCTATTCTCCTTTCTCCTTTCCCAATTCAAATTTAAATTCCAATTTAAATTCAAAGTTTTGTGGCGAATTGTCTTCATTTAAATGTTCAATGTGAACATAGCATGGATAAATTTCATTTATTTATAGATTTATTTTGCTTTGCATAGTATTTTCTCCCTTGCCTTATATATATTATTTCCTATTTCCTAAAGTGCATTTTTTTTGTTAACCTCAAACTCTCACTCAAGTATTATATATATTTTTATTATTTTAAATGCACAAACAAATAAGTCCCAACATGATGCATGAGTTGTTTATGTGCCACTTGTTAATTATTCACTTTTCAATGTGGTTATTCACATGTATCAATGAGTAAAGGCAACACCTATAGGGAGAATAATCTTAGTTCTTATGCTTTTACAAATTTGGGTGTTACACATTCAAAGCTCACAAAATTCCCGATTACTTCCTCGGGAGTCATTAGTGTATATCTTGGGTTGCCACGAATTAATTGTACTTGAGTAGGGTTAAGGAAAATAAGTGATCTTAAAATAACCTTAACCACCTCGTGGTCATCCCATTTCTTGCTCCCGAGGTTGCGCACATTGGTTCACCAAGGTTTTGAGCCGGTTGTACATATCTTGTGGCTCCTCTCCTTGGCGAAGACGGAAGCGACCGAGCTCCCCCTCGATCGTTTCCCGCGTGGTGATCTTGGTGAGTTCATCACCTTCGTGCGCGGTCTTGAGTAAGTCCCAAATCTCCTTCGCATTCTTCAATCCTTGTACCTTGTTATATTCCTCTCTACTTAGAGAGGCGAGGAGAATGATTGTGGCTTGGGAATTGAAAGTGCTCGATTTGGGCCACTTCATCCACATCATAGTCTTCATCCCCTACGGATGGTACTTGTACACCAAACTCAACAACATCCCATATACTTTTGTGGAGTGAGGTTAGATGAAATCGCATTAAATCACTCCACCTAGCATAGTCTTCACCATCAAACGTTGGTGGTTTGCCTAATGGGACGGAAAGCAAAAGGTGTATGTTTAGGAATGCGAGGGTAGCGTAAGGGGATCTTACTATACTTCTTACGCTCTTGGCGCTTAGAAGTGACAGACGCTGCGTCGGAGCCAGAGGTGGATGTCGACGAAGAATCGGTCTCGTAGTAGACCACCTTCCTCATCCTCTTTTTCTTGTCCCCACTCCGATGCGGCTTGTGGGAAGAGGATTTTTCCTTCTTTTCTTTGTGGTGTGAAGAAGATCTTTTCTCCTTCCGTTTGGAGGAGTCCTTCTTCTTCTCCTTCCTCTTGGTGCGGGGACTCTTCCGATGAAGTGCTCCCGTGACTCGTAGTGGGCTTGTCGCCGGACTCCATCTCCCTCTTGGTGTGATCTCCCGACATCACTTCGAGCGGTTAGGCTCTAATGAAGCACCGGGCTCTGATATCAATTGAAAGTCGCCTAGAGGGGGGTGAATAGGGCGAAACTGAAATTCTCAAAAATAATCAAACTACAACCCGGGTTAGAGTGTAGAAATATAATCGAGTCCGCGAGAGAGGGTGCAAAACAAATTGCAAGCGAATAAGGAGTGTGACACGTGGATTTGTTTTACCGAGGTTCGGTTCTCGCAAACCTACTCCTCGTTGAGGTGGTCACAAAGACCGGGTCTCTTTCAACCCTTTCCCTCTCTCAAACGGTCCCTCGGACCCGAGTGAGCTTTCTCTTCTCAAATGTTTGGAACACAAAGTTCCCACAAGGACCACCACAAGATGGTGTCTCTTGCCTCAATTACAAGTGAGTTTGATCGCAATGAAGAATCAAAGAACGAAGAAAGCAATCCAAGCGCAAGAGCTCGAAAGAACACAAGCAAATCTCTCTCACTAATCACTAGGGCGTTGTGTGGAGTTTGGAGAGGATTTGATCACTTTGGTGTGTCTAGAATTGAATGCTAGAGCTCTTGTAAGTAGTTGAAGTGGGAAAACTTGGATGACTTGAATGTGGGGTGGTTGGGGGTATTTATAGCCCCAACCACCAAACTAGCCGTTTGGTGGAAGTTGTCTGTCGTATGGCGCACCGGACAGTCTGGTGCACACTGGACATGTCCGGTGCGACAGCCACGTCACCAGGCCGTTGGGGTTCCGACCGTTGGAGCTCTGACGTTGGGCCCTCCTGGATGTCCTGTGGCGCATCGGACATGTACTGTAGGGTGTCCGGTGCGCCAGCATGGGCGTGCCTGACCTCTGCGCGCGCTGGCGCGCATTTAATGCGCTGCAGGTAGCCGTTGGCACCTGAAGTAGCCGTTGCCTTGTTGTTACACCGGACAGTCCGGTGTACACCGGACATGTCCGGGTGAATTTTAGCGGAGCAAGCCGTTGCGAATTCCCGAGACTGGCGAGTTCAGAGCCACGTCCTCTTAGAGCACTGGACACAGTCCGGTGTACACCGGACAGTCCGGTGAATTATAGCGCGCCGGCTCTAAGAATTCCTGAAGGTGAAGAGTTTGAAGTCAATCTTCCCATGGTGCACCAGACACTGTCCGGTGGCACACCGGATAGTCCGGTGCGCCCGACTAGGGTGCCTTCGGTTGTCCCTTTGCTCCTTTGTTTGAACCCTTTTTCTTGGTCTTTTTATTGGCTTATGGTGAACCTTTGTACCTGTAGAACTTATAAACTTGGGCAAACTAGTTAGTCCAATTATTTGTGTTGGGCAATTCAACCACCAAAATTAGTATAGGAAATAGGTGTAAGCCTAATTCCTTTCAAGATGCAGGCTAGGCTCGACGAGGGGGCAGGAACACTTGAGCCGCTCCGCCGGAACATCGGACAGGAATGGGTAGGCCAAGCTCCGGCCAGAGAAGCGTGTCATCTACCTTAGGGCATCCAGCTCCGCATCGCCGACGACGTCAGGACAAGGCCGCCACCGGCTTCAAGTGGGGATGGCCAGAACCTGGCTGCAGCAGCGATACTCCTCCGCGCAATGCCGGAACCATCAACCACCGAAGGGCGGTGGATCTGGGGAGAGCTCAAGAATCTCCTGGAGGATGCCGCGGTCCGACGGGCCGAGAGCTCTACCTCCCGAAGGCAGGGATACCCCTCGGAGCACCATGCCGCGACTTCCCGATTCGTGCGGGAAGCCTCGGTCCACACCGGGCGCACGCGCAACACAGCGCCTGCAGCCCCGGGACGCCTCGGCAATGAGCACCACCACCGCAACCATCAAGCCTGCCTCGACGAGAGGGTGCGCCGAGGCTACCACCCTAGGCGTGGGGGACGCTACGATAGCGGGGAGGACCGGAGCCCCTCGCCCGAATCGCCCGGCCCGCAGGCTTTCAGCTGAGCCATACGACGGGCGCCGTTGCCGACCCGGTTCCGAACCCCGACTACCATCACCAAGTACTTGGGGGAGACAAGACCGGAACTGTGGCTCGCGGACTACTGGCTGGCCTGCCAACTGGGTGGAACGGACGATGACAACCTCGTCATCCGCAACCTCCCCCTGTTCCTCTCGACTCCGCTCAGGCCTGGCTGGAGCATTTGCCTCCGGGGCAAGATCTCCAACTGGGACGACCTGGTCCAAGCCTTCGCCGGTAATTTCCAGGGCACATATGTGCGCCCTGGGAAACTCCTGGGATCTCCGAAGCTGCCGCCAGCAGCCGGGAGAGTCTCTCCGGGACTACATCCGGCGATTCTCAAAGCAGCGCACCGAGCTGCCCAACGTCACCGACTCGAATGTCATCAGCGCGTTCCTCGCCGGCACCACCTGCCGCGACCTGGTGAGCAAGCTGGGTCGCAAGACCCCCACCAGGGCGAGCGAGCTGATGGACATCGCCACCAAAGTTCGCCTCTGGCCAGGAGGCGGTTGAGGCCATCTTCCGGAAGGACAAAGCAGCCCTAGGGCCGCCAGCCGGAAGATGTTCCTGAGGCGTTTCGCTCAGCGCGGCACCAAGAAGAAAGGCAAGAAGAAGTCGCAAGCGAAACGCGACGCGGCCGACGCAGACCTTGTCGCCGCCGCAGAGTACAAGAACCCTCGAAAACCTCCCGGAGGCGCAAATCTATTCGACAAAATGCTCAAGGAGCCGTGCCCCTATCATCAGAGACCCATCAAGCACACCCTTGAGGAATGCGCCATGCTTCGGCGTCACTTTCACAGGGCCGGGCCACCTGCGGAGGGTGGCAGGGCCCCCCCCACGACGACAAGAAGGAGGATCACTAGGCAGAGGAGTTCCCCGAGGTTCGCAACTGCTTCATGATCTACGGTGGGCCAGTGGCGAACGCCTCGGCTCGGCACCGCAAGCAATAGTGTTGGGAGGTCTGCTCGGTAAAGGTGGCGGCGTCGGTCTACCTAGACTGGTCCAACAAGCCCATCACCTTCGACCAGGGCAATCACCCCGACCGCGTGCCGAGCCTGGGGAAATACCCGCTCGTTGTCGACCCCCGTCATCGGCAACGTCAGGCTCACCAAGGTCCTCATGGACGGAGGCAGCAGCCTCAAACATCATCTACGCCAAGACCCTCGAGCTTTTGCGGATCGATCTGTCCTCGGTCCGGGCCGGTGCGGCTCCTTTTTCACGGGATCATCCCCGGGAAACGCGTCCAACCCCTCGGACGACTCGATCTGCCCGTCTGCTTCAGGACTCCCTCCAACTTCAGAAGGGAAACCCTCACGTTCGAGGTGGTCGGGTTCCGAGGAACCTACCACGCGGTACTAGGGAGGCCATGCTACTCCAAGTTCATGGCCAGTCCCCAACTACACCTACCTCAAGCTCAAGATGCTGGGCCCCAACGGGGTCATCACCGTCGGCCCCACGTACCGACACGCGTACGAATGCGACGTAGAGTGCATGGAGTACGCCGAGGCCCTCGCCGAATCCGAGGCCCTCATCGTCGACCTGGAGAGCCTCTCCAAGGAGGCGCCAGACGTGAAGCGCCATGCCAGCAACTTTGAGCCAGCGGAGATGGTTAAGTCCGTCCCACTCGACCCCAGCAACGACGCCTCCTAAGCAGATCCGGATCGGCTCCGAGCTCGACCCCAAATAGGAAGCAGTGCTCGTCGACTTTCTCCGCGCAAACACTGAAGTTTTCGGCGTGGAGTCCCTCGGACATGCCTGGCATACCGAGGGATGTCGCCGAGCACTCGCTGGATATCCGAGCTGGAGCCCGACCCGTGAAGCAACCTCTGCGCCGATTCGACGAAGAAAAGCGCAGAGCCATAGGCGAGGAGATCCACAAGCTGATGGCCGCAGGGTTCATGAAAGAGGTATTCCATCCCGAATGGCTTGCCAACCCCGTGCTTGTGAGAAAGAAAGGAGGGAAATGGCGGATGTGTGTAGACTACACTGGTCTAAACAAAGCATGCCCAAAAGTTCCCTATCCTCTACCTCGCATCGATCAAATCGTGGATTCCACTGCGGGATGCAAACCCAGTCTTCCCTTGATGCCTACTCAGGGTATCACCAAATCAGGATGAAAGAGTCCCGACCAGCTCGCGACTTCTTTCATCACACCTTTTGGCATGTACTGCTATGTTACTATGCCATTTGGTTTTGAGGAATGCGGGTGCGACGTACCAAAGGTGCATGAACCACGTGTTCGGCAAACACATTGGTCGAACGGTCGAGGCTTATATCGATGACATCGTAGTCAAGACGAGGAAAGCCTCCGACCTCCTTTCCGACCTTGAAACAACATTCCGGTGTCTCAAGGCAAAGGGCGTAAAACTCAATCCCGAGAAGTGGTGTTTTCGGAGTCCCCTGAGGCATGCTCTTGGGGTTCATCGTCTCCAAGCGGGGCATCGAGGCCAACCCAGAGAAAATCGGGCCATCACCAACATGGGGCCCATCAAGGACTTGAAAGGCGTACAGAGGGTCATGGGATGCCTTGCGGCCCTGAGCCGTTTCATCTCGCGCCTCGGCGAAAGAGGCCTACCTCTGTACCGCCTCTTAAGAAAGACCGAGTGCTTCACTTGGACCTCCGAGGCCGAGGAAGCCCTCGGGAACCTGAAGGCACTCCTTACGAACGCGCCCATCTTGGTGCCCCCCGCCGCCGGAGGAGACCTCTTGATCTACGTCGCCGCTACCACTCAGGTGGTCAGCGCCGCGATTGTGGTTGAGAGACAAGAAGAAGGGCATGCATTGCCCGTCCAGAGGGCCAGTTTACTTCAATCAGTGAGGTACTATCCGAGACCAAGATCCGCTACCCGCAAATTCAGAAGCTGCTATACGCGGTGATCCTGACGCGGCGGAAGTTGCGACACTACTTCGAGTCTCATCCGGTGACTGTGGTGTCATCCTTACCCCTGGGGGAGATCATCCAGTGCCGAGAGGCCTCGGGTAGGATTGCAAAGTGGGCGGTGGAAATTATGGGCGAGACGAATCTCGTTCGCCCCTCGGAAGGCCATCAAGTCCCAAGTCTTGGCGGACTTGTGGTTGAATGGGTCGACACCCAGCTCCCGGTGGCTCCGATCTAGCCGAAACTCTGGACCATGTTTTTTCGATGGGTCGCTGATGAAAACAGGGGCAGGCGCGGGCCTGCTCTTCATCTCGCCCCTCGGGAAACACCTACGCTACGTGCTGCGCCTCCATTTCCCGGCGTCCAACAACATGGCTGAGTACGAAGCTCTGATCAACGGGTTGCACATCGCCATTGAGCTAGCGGTCCGACGCCTCAACGCTTGCGGCGACTCGCAGCTCGTCATTGACCAAGTTATGAAGAACTCCCACTGTCGCGACCCGAAGATGGAAGCCTACTGCGATGAGGTTCGGCGCCTGGAGGACAAGTTCTACGGGCTCGAGCTCAACCACATCGCCCGATGACACAACGAGACTGCGGACGAGCTAGCTAAGATAGCCTCGGGGCGGACAACGGTCCCCCCGGACAGTCTTCTCCCGAGACCTACATCAACCCTCAGTCAAGACCGACGACACGCCCGAGCCCGAGAAGGCCTCGGCCCAGCCCGAGGCGCCCTCGGCTCGGCCCGAGGCACCCTCGGCCCCCGAGGGTGAGGCACTGCGCGTCGAGGAAGAGCGGAAGTGGGGTCCAGCTAATCGAAAACTGGCAGACCTCGTACCTGCAATATCTCCACCAAGGAGAGCTGCCCCTCGACCGAGCCGAGGCTCGGCGACTGGCGCGGCGCGCCAAGTCGTTCGTCTTACTGGGTGACGGAAAGGAGCTCTACCACCGCAGCCCTATCTGGCATCCTCCAGCGGTGCGTATCCATCGCCGAAGGCCAGTAACTCTTACGAGAAATACACTCGGGGCTTGCGGTCATCACGCAGCGCCCCGAGCCCTTGTCGGAAACGGCCTTCCGACAGGGTTTCTACTGGTCGACCGCGGTGGCTGACGCCACTAGAATTGTCCGCGCCTGCCAGAGGATGTCAGTTCTACGCAAGGTAGACCCACCTGCCCGCTCAGGCTCTGCAGACAATACCCATCACCTGGCCGTTTGCTGTGTGGGGACTGGACCTCGTCGGTCCCTTGCAGAAGGCCACCGTGGGCTACACGCACCTGCTGGTCGCCATCGACAAATTCTCCAAGTGGATCGAGGTCCGACCCCTATACAACATCAGGTCCGAACAGGCGGTGGCATTCTTCACCAACATCATCCATCGCTTCGGGGTCCCGAACTCCATCATCACCGACAACGGCACCCAGTTCACCGGCCGAAAGTTCCTGACTTCTGTGAGGATCACCATATCCGGGTGGACTGGGCTGCCGTGGCTCACCCCATGACGAATGGGCAAGTGGAACGTGCCAACGGCATGATTCTGCAAGGACTCAAGTCGAGGATCTACAACGACCCTCCACAAGTTTGGAAGGCGGTGGATATAAGGAACTCGCCTCGGTGGTCTGGAGTCTGAGGACAACACCGAGCCGAGCCACGGGCTTCACACCGTTCTTTCTAGTCTATGGGGCCGAGGCCGTCTTGCCCATAGACTTAGAACATGGTTCCCTGAGGACGAGGGCGTACGACGACCAAAGAAACCAGACCCGACCGAGAAGACTCATGGACCAGCTCGAAGAGAGGCTCGGGACATGGCCTTACTACACTCGGCGCGGTACCAGCAGTCCCTGCGACGCTACCACGCCCGAGGGATTCGGTCCCGAGACCTCCAAGCAGGCGACCTGGTGCTTCGACTGCGACAAGACGCCCGAGGGCGGCACAAGCTCACGCCTCCCTGGGAAGGGCCGTTCGTCATCGTCAAGGTTTTGAAGCCGGTACATACAAGCTGGCCAACAGCCAAGGCGAGGTCTACAGCAACGCTTGGAACATCCGACAGCTACGTCGCTTCTACCCTTAAGATGCTTTCAAGTCGTTCGCACACCTCGTTCACGTTCAAAGTCTAACCATCAAGGAAGGGTCGGCCTTGCCTCGGCAAAAAGCCCGACCCTCCCTCGGGGGCTAGAAGGGGGAACCCCCTCTGCGTCAAAATTTTCCTCGGAAAAAGTCTTTCTGCCGGAGCGCCTTTCGTGCTTTTGACTACTTCGAAAGTGGGGTCCTTAAAACGACGGAGTACACGTAAGCAGCCAAGGCCGACCGAGCCGAGGGACTCCTACGTGTCCGGGATACGGATACCTCACTCATCACCTTCTGCGATAAGTAACTCACGCTCGGATAAGCGATTCCGCTGACCGAACAAGTCCCAATGCTCGGAGACCCTTCTGCGAAACGATTTTTCAGGCCTTCTCGACTACATCGTTAGCAGAATTCTACGGACGAGTAAGAGTACACGTAAGCGGCAAGGCCGATCGAGCCGAGGGACTCCTACGCCTCCGGGATACGGATACCTCACTCATCACCTTCCGTGAAAAGTAACTCTCGCTCGAACAAATAATTATGTTGCCGACAATAAGTCTTGATACTCGAAACAAAGGGAAAAAGAAACACAGCTTTACAACATAATGACAGCACGTTTGGGCCTCGGTGGCCGCAGAAAACATACGCACACTACAAGGTAAACCGATCCTGCAGGTTCAGACCTCGATGGAGGGGAGCAGCAGCACCCTCGACGTCAACACCACCTTCGGTGAATGTCCGACCAAGCCTCGAACGGCAACACAGTCGGAGGATCTCCGCTCCGAAGGGCGATGTCAGCACCACATCTGGACCCATCACCGCCAGGGTATCTTCTAGGAGTCCGGCTCGAGCAGACGGCTCGGCCGGTCACCCCGAAGCCTCGGCCGGCTGTCCCCCGAGGACATCAGCCCGGCCATGGCCTCGGTAACTCGACTCCGGCGCCGGTCCCGCCAACGGACGGCCCAGTCAGGCTCTGGCCAACGAAAGTCTTCTTTTCGAGCCAACTCTGCCTCTGTCCACGCTGATACCGCTTGCCTCCGGCTCCGGCTCATCGAAAGAGCGGCCGAGGGTTTCCCTTAACTAAGCAAGAGAAGCCTCGGGCGGCAAAGGCCGACTGAGCCGAGGGACTCCTACGCCTCCGGGATACGGATACCTCACTCATCACCTTCGCACGAGGCAACTTGCACTTGGTGAAGCGGTTCAGTTAGCCGACAGGCGAGTCCCAGTGCTCGGAATGAGGGAAAAAACACAGCTTCACGCCGAAAGATACATACATGTTCAGGCCCCGACAGCCACAATGAACATACGTCAGGCACTTAAGGTGCCATTACAAACGGAACTCCGGTTCCGCCCCCGCAGGTACGAATAACCCCCCACGTTGGAGGGCCTGCAGGGCGATAAAACCCCTGGTGGCTCGCCGACGCCCGCTCCGAAGTGGCCAAACAGCAGCAGCGATGACCTTAGGGCGGACGCTGCTGCGACGAGCTCCTCGCCCACGCCCCCACTCGAGGGGCGAGGACAAGACATCAAAGCCAAAAAGAGCCGGAGGTCGGTCCATAGGCGGCGCTGACGGCCCCGACGGCGGAGAAGCTTTCTCCAGCAGCCACCACGTCAGCACCGACAGCGACGTTCGCCTGTCCACCAACGCCGCACCAGCGAGCGTAGGCCGCTCCAAAGCGCACCGGCAGGCCCCTCACTCCCGTCCTCGCCAGCGCGAAAGCGAGGACAGAGGACGGAATGTTGCATCCTAGCTGGGCAGCAACAGTTCGCCTTCCCCGGCATGGCTGGAGGACGCCTCCTCCGCAGAGCTGGAGGATGGTTTCCACCACCAGACGCTAGAAGAAGAGGTGGCCCACCGACCCGTGCAGGAGGGTAGAGCTCCGGCTCAGCCCGGCTTCCGCCCCAGCCAAGATGACGAATGATCCTTGAAAGCTGAGGGTGGGAACCAAGATCGTAGCCCGACTTCGCTTCTTCCCCACCACCGAAACTGGAGGTCACCGTCTGGGTGACCGCCGGCGAGGGATGCAGCCGGGCTGCCTGACGAAAATCCTTGAAGTCGAACGATGCTGAAAGGTACGACTCCTGCGAAGTTGCGTTCCCCAACGACGACCAGGCGGGAGAACCGCGGGCGCCCCCCATCTGGGGGCTCGAAAGGTGGAAAGACACAATGCATGAGGAGAGCGTGAAGACATGGTTGCCCTTCAAGGGGTCACCCTCCTTTTAAAGGCAACTCTCCCCACTTGCGTCATCAGCTGTCGTGGGCTGAGTCTTCTCCAACACGCTCCAAGGCCCTCCCCCTACGACATGGGGGCTGGGCCCCACGCGTCATGCAGGCTGGCGCAGGGGAGACAGGGCCAAACCGCCGCCAACAGTGCGCACGACTGCCCAGCGGTTACGAGCATTCCTCCACTCTTGCCCAGGCCAGCGGGTGAAAGGGCGGGCCGCCATGCAGGCGGCGTGCAACCGCACCCAGGGGGACGCACCCTTTCGACTTCGACACATCCAGTATGGAGGCCCAGACCCACACGTCATGTAACCGGCGCGCCGGTTACTACGTACAAGAAACTGCACCGCCACTCGCGCCAGTACCGCACCTTCTCGACTGCGGAACCTGTACCGCGACTCGAGGCGACCCTGCGCATGACCCGATAGTGCCAATCGAGCACATCGGTCACGGGCCGGTCAGCCGCGGGAGAGGGCGCGACGGTCGATATGGCCAGAAATGGGCTGGCAGTAATGGCGGTGGCAGGCGAGCGGAAGCGGCAGTCGAGTCGTCAGTAAGCTCACGTCCCCTCCTAGGATAGCGAAAGGACCTCCCACGGCGGAAGACGACACGTCCGTGTTCCGTTCCTCGAATGGCTCGCGCACGCGCAACGGTCGCCCCGTGAACCACTCGTCCCGTCACATTAACTCTGCGGCAGGACAGGCGGCACCTTTGGCAGGCGAAGCAGGCGACGCTTCACCTCTGCCATAATGACCACGTCAAAAAAGGTGCGCCACATCATTCGATTTTGTATCCTTTTCACTTCCTCTTTCCCTCTCTTGCCTCAGGGGTCAGAAAAGGGGATACTCCGAAAGGGATCCTTCTCCGCGAAGGAAGCGGGCCCCGAGCCCCCTACTGATCAGAGGTTCAAAGGCCGGCCCCTCGGAAGGGTTCAACAGCCACCTCAGAGCGATCGGGCTCCGCGCCCACTACTGGTCAGAGGTTCAAAGGCCGGCCCCTCGAAAGGGTTCAACGGCCGCCTCAGGCCACTCGGGCTCCGCGCCCACTACTGATCAGGGGTTCGAAGGCTGGCCCCCGAAGGGTTCGACAGCCGCCTCAGACGCAGAGCGAGGGATGACCCTGGGTACGTTCGATACATAATTGAGGCTCGGGCTGTGCTCCCGAGGTACCCTAGGACATTTCCGAGACCAACGGGAACGATTTTGTAACAAAATCCCACTAGAGGGAGGCATCGAGCCCTTGGACCCCGTCAAAAGGGGACCGAGTCCGGCAAGTCACCCGCAGGTACTTTTGGGGCGCGCCTCTGGGCCACTAGCCGACCCCTAACAAATGGGGCACGGGCGTCCACTCGGATTACCCGTTAGCAACTCACTGGAGACACCATGTTCGGCGTCCTCCGAGGGCAACATGGCGCTTTCCCCCCTCCTTGCGGAAAGGCGACGCAGGGGCGTATGTAAAAAGTCGAGTCTGTCCCTGACCGTCCTCTCGCTCTGTGCGAAGGCTCGGGGGCTGCTCTCGCAAACCCGGCTCTGGCCAAACCGTTGACAGCGTCAACATACCAGCCCGAGAACTTGGGACCCGACTGTTCACCCGGGCTACGGCCAGTTCGCATGAGGGAGCAGCTAGACCGGTCGAAACATTACGAAACGTACTAAGACCTCGAAGGAGTCAAACTACTCCTCCGAGGCCTCGGGGGCTACACCCGATGGGTGCGCTCGCGCGCTCCCACTGGAACAAAAGACAACCGAGGAAGGCCGGTCCCCTTGCAAAAAAGTGCGACAAAAGCCTCCAAGCGAGTATCAACACTCCCTTCGAGGCTCGGGGGCTACTGTCGGGGACCATAATTAGGGGTACCCCCAAGACTCCTAATCTCAGCTGGTAACCCCCATCAGCACTAAGCTGCAAAGGCCTGATGGGTGCGATTAAGCCAAGGCTCGGTCCACTCAAGGGACACGACCTCGCCTCGCCCGAGCCCAGCCTCGGGCAAAGGCAGCCGACCCCGGAAGATTCACGTCTCGCCCGAGGCACAGTCTTCGCCAAGAAGCAACCTTGGCCAGATCGCCACACCGACCGACCAAATCGCAGGAGCATTTAATGCAAGGATGGCCTGACATCCTATCCTGTCATGCGCCCTTCAGTCGACAGAGCCGAAAGTGACCGCAGTCACATCGCCGCTCCACTGACCGGCCTGACAAGAAGACAGCGCCGCCTGCGTCGCTCCGACTGCTGTGCCGCTCGACAGAGTGAGGCTGACAGCAGCCAAGTCCAGCCTCGGGCGCCATAGGAAACTCCGCCTCGCCCGACCCAGGGCTCAGACTCGGGCTCGGTCCCGGAAGACGACGTACTCCGCCTCGCCCGACCCAGGGCTCGGACTCGGGCTCGGCCCCGGAAGACGACGAACTCCGCCTCGCCCGACCCCAGGGCTCGGACTCGGGCTCGGTTCCGGAAGACGACGAACTCCGCCTCGCCCGACCCCAGGGCTCGGACTCGGGCTCGGCCCCGGAAGACGACGAACTCCGCCTCGCCCGACCCCAGGGCTCGGGCTCTGCTCCGGAAGACGACGAACTCCACCTCGCCCGACCCAGGGCTCGGACACGACCTTGACCTCGGAAGACCGACTCAACCCCGACCTCGGAGGAGCCTCCGCCTCGCCCGACCTAGAGCTCGGACCGACCACGTCACAGGGGGGCCATCATTACCCTATCCCTACCTAGCTCAGGCTACGGGTAACGGGACCGGCGTCCCATCTGGCTCGCCCCGGAAAACAGATAATGATGGCGTCCCGCGTGCTCCATGACGACGGCGACTCTCAAACCCTTACGGAAGCAAGGAGACGTCAGCAAGGACTCGACAGCCCCGATAGCTGTCCTTCCGCAAGGCTCCAACGCTCCTCCGATGACCACGACATCATATGAACAGGGTGCCAAAACCTCTCTGGCTGCCACGAAGGCATGTACTTAGGGCACTAGCTCCTCTCTGCTCGACACGATAGCGCATTGCTACACCCCCCCATTGTTGTCGGCGTTCCGAGACCGGGGGGTCCTCGAGCCGACGAGTGAGTGTGCCGCGTGCCCCAGCCCAGATGGGTCGAGCGCGTGGAGCGAGCGCGAAGGGGGGAACAGAGAGAGAGAGGTCGGTGGCCGGAGCCGGGTCGTGAGGGAGTCGGAGAATTCCCGCGGCCTTTGTGTTCGTCCCGCGCCCAGGTCGGGTGCGCTTGCAGTAGGGGGTTACAAGCGTCCGCGCGAGGTGAGGGGAGTGAGCGGCCCCGAGAGAGCGCCTGCCCCTGCCCTTCGTCCCCGCGAGGCCAACCTTCTCTAAGAAGGCCCTGGTCCTTCCTTTTATAGTCGTAAGGAGAGGATCCAGGTGTACAAGACGGGGGTGTAGCAAGGTGCTACGTGTCTAGCGAGAGAGAGCTAGCGCCCTATGTACATGCCAAGGTGGCAGCCGGAGAGATCTTGGCACCCTGTTGGTGTGGCGTCGTGGCTGTTGGAGAAGTAACGGAGCCGGACGGGGAGACAGCTGTCGGAGTGGCTGGGCCCTTGCTGACGTCCTCCTGCTTTCGTAAGGGAGCTGAGAGTCGCCGTCGTCATGGTCTAGCGGGGCGCCATCATTTGCCTATCTGGCGTGGCTGGCCAGATGGGACGCCGGTCTTGTTCTCTGCGACCCAAGTCGGCTCAGGGCAGGGCGATGATGGCGCTTCCTGTTGACGTGGCGGTCTCGTGTCCTAGGTCGGGCGTCGTGGAGGCTCCTCCGAAGCCGAGGTCGAGTCCGTCCTGCAAGACAGAGGCAGAGTCCGAGCCCTGGGTTCGGGCGAGGCGGAGATCGTTAGGCAGAGGCCGAGGCGGAGTCCGAGCCCTGGGTCGGGCGAGGCGGAGTTCGTCGTCTTCCGGGGCCTTAGCCCGAGTCCGAGCCCTTGGGCGGAGCGGAGTTCGCCGTCTTCCGGGGCCTTAGCCCGAGTCCGAGCCCTTGGGCGGAGCGGAGTTCGCCGTCTTCCGGGGCCTTAGCCCGAGTCCGAGCCCTGGGGTCGGGCGGAGCGGAGTTCGCCGTCTTCCGGGGCCTTAGCCCGAGTCCGAGCCCTTGGGCGGAGCCTCCTGTGGCACTTCTGGCGAAGTCTGGTCGCCCGTCGGTCTTACCTTTTGCGCTAAACGCCCCGGTGACTCGGTCGGTTGGCGCGGTGATTTAGTCAGGGTTTCTTCTTATCGAAGGCGGGGCCTAGGGCGAGCCGGAGATGCGTCTGCCGTGAAAGAGGAGGCCTCAGGCGAGACGGAGTCATCTTAGGGTCGGCTGCCCTCGCCCGAGGCTAGGCTCGGGCGTGGCGTGGTCAAGTCACTCATATGGACTGATCCCTGACTTAATCAAACCCATCAGGCCTCTGCAGCTTTATGCTGATGGGGGTTACCAGCTGAGAATTAGGCATCTTGAGGGTACCCCTAATTATGGTCCCCGACAGTAGCCCCCGAGCCTCGAAGGGAGTGTTAACACTCGCTTGGAGGCTTGCGTCGCACTTTTTTGCAAGGGGACCAGCCTTTCTCGGTGGTACTTTGTTCCGGTGGGTGCGCGCGAGCGCACCCGCCGGGTGTAGCCCCCGAGGCCTCGGAGGAGTGGTTTCACTCCTTCGAGGTCTTAATGCCTTGCGTAATGCCTCGGCTGGACTAGCGGTTCCCTCATGCGAGCAGGGCGTAACCCAGGTGCACTGTCGGGGCCCAAGTTCTCGGGCTGGTATGTTGACGCTGTCAACGGTTCGGCCGGAATCGGGTTTGCGAGAGCAGCCCCCGAGCCTTCGCACGGAGCGAGAGGACGATCAGGGACAGACTCGACTTTTTATATACGCCCCTACGTCGCCTTTCCGCAAGGAGGAGGGGGGGAGTGCGCCATGTTACCCTCGATGGGCACCGAACATGGTGTCTCCGGTGAGCTGCAATCGGGTAATCCGAGTGGACGTCCGTGCCCCGTTCGTTGGGGGTCGGCTAGGGGCCCGGAGGCACGCCCAAAAGTACCTGCGGGTGATCTGCCGGACCCGGTCCCCTAGCGACGGGGTCTGAGGGCTCGTTGCCTCCCTCCGATGGGATTCCGTTACAGAGTCGTTCCCGCTGGTCTCGGAAATGTCCTAGGGTACCTCGGGAGCGCAGCCCGAGCCTTGGTTATATATCGAACGTACCCCTGGTCATCCCTCGCTCGGCGTCTGAGGCGGCTGTGAACCCTTCGACAGGCCAGCCTTCGAACCCCTGATCAGTAGGGGGCACGGAGCCCGAGTAGCCTGAGGCGGTCATGGAACCTTTCGGGAGGCCGACCTTCGAACCCCTGACCAGTAGTGGGTGTCGGGCCCACGCGATCTGAGGCGGCTGTTGAACCCCTCGGGGGCCAGCCTTCGAACCCCTGATCAGTAGGGAGGCTCGGAGCCTAGTTCCTTCACGGGGAAGGATCCCTTTGGGGTTATCCCCCTTCTCGGTCCCTGTTGCAAGAGATAGAGAAAGAAGGAAAAGGGAAAAAGGATTCGAAATTGAACGTCGTGGCGTACCTTTTTCTGGCGTGGTCGTTTTGGCGAAGGCGAAACGTCACCAGCCGCTCCCGCCCGTAGCGCTGTCCGCCGAGCCGCGGAGTTAATGTGCCGGGGTGAGTAGTTGGCGAGGTTGCCGTTGCGCGTGCGCGAGCCGTTCGAGGTACGGGTCACGGGCGCGTCGCCTTCACGCCGCGAGAGGGGGCTCTCTTGCTGCCTCCGGATGGGACATGAGCTTGGCAGATGGCGTGACCGCTGCTCTCGCGCGCCTGCCACCGTCATTACGGCCGGCCCATTTTTGACCGCTTTTGACCGCTGCGCCAGGCTGGCGCTGCCGGGTCGCGGGCTGGGTCGCCTCGAATCGCGGTATCGGTTCCGCAATCGAGGAGGTGCGGTGGTGGAGCGAGTGGCATAGCGGTTCGCATGCAGCGCCCGGCGAGCCAGTTGCACGACGCGTGGGCTGGAGCCGTCGCGCTGGCCTGTCAGGAATCGGAGAGGCGCGTCCACTTGGCGCGGTTGCATGCCGCCTGCATGGCCGCCTGCCCCTTTCGCCCGCTGGTCCGAGCAAAAGTGGAGGGTTACTTGTAACCGCTGGGTGGTTGCGTGCGTCGTGCGCGGCGGTTCGGCTTCTTCCGCTTAGAGCCGGTCTGCATGACAGGCGGGCCCCAGCCCCCGCGCCGCAGGGAAGGGCTTTGGAGGCGTGTTGGAGAAGACTCAGCCCGTGACGGTTGAGGGCGCAAGCAGGGGGAGTTGCCTTTAAAAGGAGGGCGACCCCCTTCGTGAGGTAACCATGTCTCCTTCCTCCCCAATGCATTGTGTCCCTCCATCTTCCGAGCCCCCGGATGGGGGGAAACCGCCGTCTTTTCGCTCCATCGCTGGAGGAACGCAACTCCGTGGGAGTTGGTACCTTTCAGCCATCGTTCGGCTTCAAGGATTTTCATCATACGGCCCGGCCGCACCCCTCCACCGCGGTCACCCTAGAGGGCGACCTCCGGCTTGATGGTGGGGGAAAGCGAGCCGGGCTGCGGTCTCTGCCCCTCCCTCAGCCTCAAGGATTTTCATCACCAGGCCAAGAGGGAGGACGAGGCGAGCCAGGGAGCTGTCTCCGTGTGGGTCGGTTGCCCTCTTCTTCCCCGTGTGCCCGGGGGGGAGAACGGCATCCTCCAGCTTCACGGAGACTTCCTCCAGCCATGTCGGAAGTGGCGGGTCCCGAGGCGTCGGCGGACGGGAGTGGCTTCTCTACTGATGAGATTGCCTACTCCGTCAGTAGCCCTGGGTCTCCGTCCCCCGGCCTGAATGGCTGGCTCTCGTCCTCGGGGGGTGAGAGTCTTTCCGCTGCCCCGCAGGCCCGCCCCTATCGAGTGGGGTTGTTCGTACCTGCGGGGTGGGGGAACCGGAGTTCCGTTTGTAATGGCACTTCGAGTGCCGGGTTTTTTGTTCATTTCGGCTTTCGGGGCCTGAACATGTATGTAACTTACGGCACAGAGCCGTGTTTTTCCCTCATTCCCGAGCGCTAAGACTCGTCCGCTTATTGCCTGAACCTGCTTTACTAAGCGTGAGTTGCCCCGTGTCAAGGTGACGAGTGAGGTATCCGTATCCCGGAGGCGTAGGAATCCCTCGGCTCGGTCGAACCTGTTGTCCGAGGCTCCTCTAGCTTAGTTAAAGAGACCCCTCGGCCGCTCTTCGACGAGCCGAGGCCAGGGGTAGCGATATCAGCATGAGCAGAGGCGTTGTCGGCTCGGAAATGAAACCTGGTTGGCCGGAGCCTAGCCGGGTTGTTCGTTGGCAGGATCGGCGTCGGAGCTGATCAGCCGAGGCTTCGGACCGAGCTGGCGCCCTCGGAAGGTGGTCGGCCGAGGCCCCGGAGGTGGCCGGCCGAGCCGTCCGCTCGGGCCGGGTTCTCGGAAAAGTCCCTGGCAGAGATTGCTCGAGCGTGGTGATGACGTCGTCCTTCGGAGCGGAGGCCCTCGGACCGTGTCGCCGTCCGAGGCTAGGTCGGGCCTTGCCGAAGGTGCTGTTGATGCCGAGGGTGTCTTCGCCCTCTTCCAGCGTCAAGATCCGAGCCTGCAGGGTCAAATCGTCTTGTAGCGTGGGCCTTGCGCGGCCGTTGAGGCCAGAACACATACCCTTGTTGCGTTGTAAAGCTGCGTCTCTTTTCCTCTCGTTTCGAGTATCTGGACTTTTTGTCGGTAGCAGGGATGTTAGTGCGAGCGAGAGTTGCTTCTCGCGGAAAGTGATGAGTGAGGTATCCGTATCCCGGAGGCGTGGGAGTCCCTCGGCTCGGTCGGCCTTGCCGCTTACGCGTACTTTTACCCGCCCATGAAGCCCTGTCACCGACTCGGTCGAGAAGGCTCGAAGAATCGCTTCGACAGAAGAGCTCCCGTACGTAAAGACTCGTTCGATCCGCGGATTCGCCTTATCCGAGCGCGAGTTACTTATCGCAGAAGGTGATGAGTGAGGTATCCGTATCCCGGAGGCGTAGGAGTCCCTCGGCTCGGTCATCCTTGACTGCTTACGTGTACCCCGTCGTTTCCAGGACCCGCTTTTAGAAGTAGTCAAAAAGCACGAAAGATGTTCTGGTAAAAGGGATTTTTTGTTCGAGGAAAATTTTGACGCAGAGGGGGTTTCCCCCCTTTTAGCCCCCGAGGGAGGGTCGGGCTCTGCCGAGGCGAGGCTGACCCTTCCTTGTTGACTAAACTTTGCGTGGGTGTGAGGTATATAAACAACTTGGAAACATCTTAAGGGTAGAAGCGACGTAGCTGTTGGATGTTCCAAGCGTTGTCGTAGACCTCGCCTTGACTGTTGGCCAGCTTGTACGTTCCGGGCTTCAGTACTTTGGCGATGATGAACGGCCCCTCCCAGGGGGGCGTGAGCTTGTGCCTCCTTCGAGCGTCTTGCCGCAGCCGAAGCACCAGATCGCCCACCTGGAGATCTCGGGGTCGGACCCCTCGGGCGTGGTAGCGTCGCAGGGACTGCTGATACCGCGCTGAGTGTAGTAAGGCCCTGTCCCGAGCCTCGTCCAGCTGGTCCAGCGAGTCTTCTCGGCTAGCTTGGTTGCTTTCTTCGTTGTAGGCCCTCGTCCTCGGGGAGCCGTATTCCAGGTCCGTGGGCAGAATGGCCTCGGCCCCGTAGACCAGGAAGAACGGCGTGAAACCCGTGGCCCGGCTTGGCGTCGTCCTCAGGCTCCAGACCACCGAGGGGAGTTCCTTCATCCATCGCTTGCCGAACTTGTTGAGACTGTTGTAAATCCGAGGCTTGAGCCCTTGTAGAATCATGCCGTTGGCACGTTCCACTTGCCCATTCGTCATGGGGTGAGCTACGGCGGCCCAGTCTACCCGGATGTTGTGATCATCGCAAAAATCCAGAAATTTTTTGCCGGTGAACTGGGTGCCATTGTCGGTGATGATGGAGTTCGGGACCCCGAAGCGATGGATGATATTGGTGAAGAACGCCACCGCCTGCTCGGACCTGATGCTGTTCAGGGGTCGGACCTCGATCCACTTGGAGAATTTGTCGATGGCGACCAGCAGGTGCGTGTAGCCCCCGGGCGCCTTCTGCAGAGGGCCGACGAGGTCCAGACCCCATACAGCGAAGGGCCAGGTGATGGGTATCGTCTGCAGAGCCTGAGCGGGCAGGTGGGTCTGCTTCGCATAGAATTGGCACCCTTCGCAGGCGCGGACAATTCTAGTGGCGTCAGCCACCGCCGTTGGCCAGTAGAAGCCTTGGCGGAAAGCATTCCCGACGAGGGTTCGGGGTGCTGCATGATGACCGCAAGCCCCCGAGTGTATTTCCTGCAGGAGTTCCTGGCCCTCGGCGATGGAGATGCATCGCTGGAGGATGCCCGAGGGGCTTCGGTGGTAGAGTTCCTTCTCATCGCCCAGCAAGACGAACGATTTGGCACGTCGCGCTACCCGCCGAGCCTCGGCGCGGTCGAGGGGCAGTTCTCCTTGGCGGAGATATTGCAGGTACGGGGTTTGCCAATCTTGATCTGGCACGACCCCGTTCTGCTCCTCCTCGATGCGCAGTGCTTCGCCCTCGGGCTCCGAGGGTTCCTCGGGGTGAACCGAGGATGGCTCGGGCTGGGCCGAGGTCACCTCGGACGAGGCCGAGGGTGCTTCGGGCTCGGGCACGTCGCCTATCTTGACGGAGGGTTGGTGCAGATCCCGGGAGAAGACGTCCGGGGGAACCGTCGTTCGCCCCGAGGCTATCTTCGCCAGCTCGTCCGCAGTCTCGTTGTAACGCCGGGCGATGTGGTTAAGCTCGAGCCCGTAGAACTTGTCTTCCAGGCGCCGAACCTCCTCACAGTAGGCCTCCATCTTCGGGTCGCGGCAGAGGGAGTTCTTCATGACTTGGTCGATGACGAGCTGCGAGTCGCCGCGCGCATCGAGGCGTCGGACCCCTAGCTCGATGGCGATTCGCAATCCGTTGATCAGAGCCTCGTACTCAGCCACATTGTTGGACTTCGCGTAGCATGGCCTCCCCAACACTCCGTGGTAGGTTCCTCGGAACCCGACCACCTCGAACGTCAAAGTCTCCCTTCGGAAGTTGGAGGGTGTTCCGAAGCAGACAGGGAGGTCGAGCTGTCCGAGGGGCTGGACGCGCTTCCCGGGAATGATCCCGTGGAAGGGCGCAGCGCCTGCTCGGACGGATGACAGGTCGACGCGCAGGAGCCTGAGGGTCTCGGCGTAGATGATGTTGAGGCAGCTGCCTCCATCCATCAGGACCTTGGTGAGCCTGACGTCGCCGATGACCGGGTCGACGACGAGCGGGTACTTCCCCGGGCTCGGCACGTGGTCGGGGTGGTCGTCCCGGTCAAAGGTGATGGGCTTGTCGGACCAGTCTAGGTAGACTGGCGCCGCCACCTTGACCGAGCAGACCTCCCGACGCTCTTGCTTACGATGCCGAGCCGAGGCGTTTGCCGCATGCCCTCCGTAGATCATGAAGCAATCGCGGACCTCCGGGAACTCTCCTGCTTGGCGATCCTCCCTTTTGTCGTCGTCGTGAGCCCTGCCACCCTCTGCGGGCAGCCCGGCCCTGTGGAAGCGGCGCCGAAGCATAACGCACTCTTCGAGGGTGTGCTTGACGGGCCCCTGATGGTAGGGGCACGTCTCCTTGAGTGCCTTGTCGAAGGGGTTAGCACCTCCGGGGGGCTTCCGAGGGTTCTTGCGCTCGGCGGCGGCGACAAGGTCTGCATCGGGAACGTCGCGTTTCGCTTGCGACTTCCTCCTGCCTTTCTTCTTGGCGCCGCGCGGAGTAGACGCCTCGGGAGCATCTTCCGACGGGCGGCCCTGGGGCTGCTTGTCCTTTCGGAAGATGGCCTCAACCGCCTCCTGGCCGGAGGCGAACTTGGTGGCGATGTCCATCAGCTCGCTCGCCCTGGTGGGGGTCTTGCGACCCAACTTACTCACCAGGTCGCGGCAGGTGGTGCCGGCGAGGAACGCGCCGATGACATCGGAGTCGGTGATGTTGGGCAGCTCGGTACGCTGCTTCGAGAACCGCCGGATGTAGTCTCGGAGAGACTCTCCCGGCAGTTGCCGACAGCTCCGGAGGTCCCAGGAATTCCCGGGGCGCACGTACGTGCCCTGGAAGTTCCCGGCGAAAGCCTGGACCAAATCTTCCCAGTTGGAAATCTGCCCCGGAGGCAGGTGCTCCAACCAGGCACGAGCGGTGTCGGAGAGAAACAGGGGGAGGTTTCGGATGATGAGGTTGTCATCGTCCGTCCCACCCAGTTGACAGGCCAGGCGGTAGTCCGCAAGCCACAATTCCGGTCTCGTCTCCCCCGAGTACTTCGTGATAGTAGTCGGGGGTCGGAATCGGGGCGGAAACGGCGCCCGCCGAATGGCTCGGCTAAAGACCTGCGGACCGGGTGGTTCGGGCGAGGGACTCCGATCCTCCCCGCTGTCGTAGCGTCCCCCACGCCTGGGGTGGTAGCCTCGGCGCACCCTTTCGTCGAGGCGTGCCCGACGGTCACGATGAGGGTGCTCGTCGCCGAGGTGGCCCGGGGCCGCAGGCGCGGTGTTGCGCGTGCGCCCGGTGAAGACCGAGGCTTCCCGCGTGAGTCGGGAAGTCGCGGCACGAGGTTCCGAGGGGTATCCCTGCCTTCGGGAGGCAGAGCTCTCGGCCCGCCGGGCCGCAGCGCCTTCCAGGAGATGCTTAAGTTCTCCCTGGATTCGCCGACCCTCGGTGGTTGATGACTCCGGCATCGCGCGGAGGAGCATCGCTGCAGCGGCCAGGTCCTGACCGGTTCCGCCGGATGCGGGAGGCGGTCTGTCCCTGGCATCGTTGGCGATGCGGTGCTGGAGACCTTGGGGCAGGTGACGTATTCCTCCGGCCGGGGGCTGGCTCGCCCATACCTGCCCGATGTTCTGGCGGATTGCCTCGAGCGCTCCTGCTCCCTCATCGAGCCCGGCCTGCGCCCCGCGGACTTGCTCGAGCTGTGGGTCGCGACCCCCCGTCGGAACGGGGACCACAGCTAGCTCCCGCGAGATGTCGGCGCGAGGCGCTGGCCTAGGGGGATCACCATCCTCCGGCAGGCCGAGACAGCCGCCTCCGGAGGGATCCCCTAGCTCGATGTGGAAACATTCGCGACTCGGGCCGCAGTCCTTGTCGCCAAGGCTGCGGCTGCCGTCGGAACAGTCGAGAGGCAGTAGTCACATGCGGTCATGAAGTCCCGCATGGCACTAGGGTTGCCAGATCCGGAGAAATCCCAGCAGATGCTGGGGTCGTCATCTTCCTCGGACCCAGAGGGTCCGTAGGTCGAGACACCCGTCAATCGGTCCCAAGGCGACCGCACATGAAACCCCAGAGAGGTTGCACTCGCCTCAATGTGAGCGTCCGCCAAAGCGAGGTCGCCAGGCGGGCTGAGGCCGAGTCGAAATGACGAAAGATGGGTAGCAGTCGGTACCTTTTTGTCGACGAGGAGCGATGAAGTCAAGTCGGGGGCTGACCGTGCCGTCGTCTTGGGTACGAGGGCGACGTCCTGCAGGCCTTCCGTGAGCGTGCTGGCGTCGTCCACTTGCTCGGAGTCGACGTGTTGCGGGGGGATGGCGCTCGCGTTTGCCTTGAACGCGAGGGCGACGCTTGGCGTGTCCTCCGTCGAGGCGCCGGGGATGTCGATTTGCTCGACAGCCGTCGGAGCGCGATCTCCCGCTCGGCCCCGGTTGCCCCGCCTCCTCCTCCTCCGGTGGCGAGGGAGAGGATGGGGCGAGCTCGAAAGTTGTCCTTCCCCCACGCGGGAGAGGCGTCGTCGATTCCGCCGCCGGCGGGGGGCTGTCCGCCACCAATGTCGCTGTTGCGCGGCGGTGGAAGGAGTACCATGTCGTAGCTGCCGTCGAGAGACATGAACTCGAGGTTCCCGAAACGGAGCACCGTCCCGGGTTGAAGGGGTTGTTGCAGACTGCCCATCTGGAGCTTGACGGGAAATCGAACGTCAACACGCAGCAGGCCCCTACCTGGCGCGCCAACTGTCGGCGTTCCGAGACCGGGGGGTCCTCGAGCCGACGAGTGAGTGTGCCGCGTGCCCCAGCCCAGATGGGTCGAGCGCGTGGAGCGAGCGCGAAGGGGGGAACAGAGAGAGAGAGGTCGGTGGCCGGAGCCGGGTCGTGAGGGAGTCGGAGAATTCCCGCGGCCTTCGTGTTCGTCCCGCGCCCAGGTCGGGTGCGCTTGCAGTAGGGGGTTACAAGCGTCCGCGCGAGGTGAGGGGAGTGAGCGGCCCCGAGAGAGCGCCTGCCCCTGCCCTTCGTCCCCGCGAGGCCAACCTTCTCTAAGAAGGCCCTGGTCCTTCCTTTTATAGTCGTAAGGAGAGGATCCAGGTGTACAAGACGGGGGTGTAGCAAGGTGCTACGTGTCTAGCGAGAGAGAGCTAGCGCCCTATGTACATGCCAAGGTGGCAGCCGGAGAGATCTTGGCACCCTGTTGGTGTGGCGTCGTGGCTGTTGGAGAAGTAACGGAGCCGGACGGGGAGACAGCTGTCGGAGTGGCTGGGCCCTTGCTGACGTCCTCCTGCTTTCGTAAGGGAGCTGAGAGTCGCCGTCGTCATGGTCTAGCGGGGCGCCATCATTTGCCTATCTGGCGTGGCTGGCCAGATGGGACGCCGGTCTTGTTCTCTGCGACCCAAGTCGGCTCAGGGCAGGGCGATGATGGCGCTTCCTGTTGACGTGGCGGTCTCGTGTCCTAGGTCGGGCGTCGTGGAGGCTCCTCCGAAGCCGAGGTCGAGTCCGTCCTGCAAGACAGAGGCAGAGTCCGAGCCCTGGGTTCGGGCGAGGCGGAGATCGTTAGGCAGAGGCCGAGGCGGAGTCCGAGCCCTGGGTCGGGCGAGGCGGAGTTCGTCGTCTTCCGGGGCCTTAGCCCGAGTCCGAGCCCTTGGGCGGAGCGGAGTTCGCCGTCTTCCGGGGCCTTAGCCCGAGTCCGAGCCCTTGGGCGGAGCGGAGTTCGCCGTCTTCCGGGGCCTTAGCCCGAGTCCGAGCCCTGGGTCGGGCGGAGCGGAGTTCGCCGTCTTCCGGGGCCTTAGCCCGAGTCCGAGCCCTTGGGCGGAGCCTCCTGTGGCACTTCTGGCAAAGTCTGGTCGCCCGTCGGTCTTACCTTTTGCGCTAAACGCCCCGGTGACTCGGTCGGTTGGCGCGGTGATTTAGTCAGGGTTTCTTCTTATCGAAGGCGGGGCCTAGGGCGAGCCGGAGATGCGTCTGCCGTGAAAGAGGAGGCCTCAGGCGAGACGGAGTCATCTTAGGGTCGGCTGCCCTCGCCCGAGGCTAGGCTCGGGCGTGGCGTGGTCAAGTCACTCGTATGGACTGATCCCTGACTTAATCAAACCCATCAGGCCTCTGCAGCTTTATGCTGATGGGGGTTATCAGCTGAGAATTAGGCGTCTTGAGGGTACCCCTAATTATGGTCCCCGACAATTGTACACCTGGACCCTCTCCTTACGCCTATAAAAGGAAGGTCCAGGGCTCTCTTACGAGAAGGTTGGCCGCGCGGGAGGACGGGCGACGCGTAGAATCCCTCGCTCTCCCCCACGCGGACGCTTGTAACCCCCTACTGCAAGCGCACCCGACCCGGACGCAGGACAAAACGGAGGCCGCGGGCTTTCTCCTCTCTTCTACCCCCTTCGTGCTCCGTCTCGCGCCGACCCATCTGGGCTGGGACACGCGGCGACGATTCACTCGTCGGTCCAGGGACCCCGGGGTCGAAACACCGACAAATTTATATAGACTTTGATTAGCTGGAACGATTCCGGGTGTAATCCGATGAAAACGAACAAGGCCTAAAGGATTTCTATTTTTCTAAAGAAAAAAATTTATTTGGGAAAATAAAAACCCTTTAATAAAATAGGTTTTCAAACTAGCTGGATTGTCGAGAGTACGAATTGGATTTGAGTAGCGCTTAAAGGTGCTGACACGAGCATAAAGTAACGTCCTCCTACGTGGCTACGACTGTGCGTTGGGCATGTGAACTGACGGCCGATTCCTTTGCTGTAACTATTTGGAACGATGCTTTGTTTCCGCGAGGGTTTTTTCTGGAGCTATTTGGCACGTGACGTGGCGCCGCGCGCGAGGATTCCAGTTCCAGCGGCCTCACTCCAATCAGTGATCCTCTCTCCAATCCAATCGCGCGCTCGCGGGGACGGGAAGAAGAGTCCACGGTCAACCAATCCCTAGCAGCAGGCAGCAGCTGGGAAACTTCCCCCGTGACCCCGAGACGGCCAGGCACGGAGGGCGACCAAGCACCACCCGGCTCCCGCCGCTCGCGTCTCTTCCACTCACCCGACCCAAATTTAGGCCTTGTTCGTTTGTGTCGGATTGGTGGGTCGAACAATTCCTGACAGATTGTTTCTCTAATTTATATAAACTTTGATTAGCTGAAACGATTCCGGGTGCAATCCGATGAAAACGAACAAGGCCTTAGACGAACCGCACAGCCCCACCGGCGCTACCCTTATTATTATTATTATTATTACGCACGTGTTTGGCTAATTCCATCCACAATCACGGATGCGCATATTATTTTTATTTTACAAACAGGATGTTGCTATTCATACATGCACCATTATTATGTGTGTGTAGCGCATATATTCATGGTTCCTGCAGCTACTAAAGCTGCTGTTTGTTTCAACAAGGAGTATGGGAACCGTAATGCAACGGGTTTAAAGGGTCCTGTACTCTAAATATAGAGGACGGTCAGGTCCTTTATCCCTCCAGCAAGGAACTCTAAGCGTCCTCTAAAATTTAGAGGATGACATGCATCCCCTACATGTAGAGGGTACTCTATACACTGCACATGCGTGTCAGAGTTGAAGAATCTAGTAGGAAGCCGCCACGTCGCCACGACGAGTAGTAAAAAATAATATACAATGTCAAATCTAGTACACTGTTGATATAGAGGATGGAATTTAGGGGATATTGTTGGAGATGAAGAAGATATAGAGTACAGAATCTTTTCGAGAGTGCTGTAAAGGACAAGAATATTCCTTTAGGGGATAAAATTTAGGAGACGTTGCTGGAGACAGTCTAACCGTTGCAAAGGAATTAAAAACACTCTTTGTTGGTTCGGTTCTTGGAGTGCAGCGATAAGATATTTGCCGCTGAGACACCGGAAGGGAACCAATTAA
>JAOPSE010000043.1:8913227-9202915 GCA_029449295.1 Zea luxurians | reverse complement strand
TCGCTCCATGTAGAGGCTCGAGGGCTGCTCTCGCACCCGGCTACGGCCAAAACTATTGAGAGCGTCAACAAACCTGCCTGATAACTTAGAACCCGACCACGCACCTAGGCTACTGTCGGGCCGCAGGAGGGAACGATCAGACCCGCCGAAGCACCACGAAAAGCATTCAGACCTCAGAGGAGTCAAACCACTCCTCCGAGGCCTCGGGGGCTACACCCGGCGGGTGCGCTCACGCGCACCCACCAGAACAAGGCAAAAATCGAGAAAGGCCGGTCCCCTCACCGAAAATGCAGCAAAAGCCTCCAAGCGAGTACCATCACTCCCTTCGATGCTCGGGGGCTACTGTCGGGTACCATAATTAGGGGTACCCCCAACGCTCCTAATCACGGCTGGTTAACACCCTCAGACCAACTGATGGGTGCGGTTCAAGCCAAGACTTCGTCTACCCGAAGGACGCGGTCCTACCCGAGCCCAGCCTCGGGTTGGAACAGTGGTCCCAGACGAATTCACGCCTTGCCCGAGGGCCTCCTCAGACGGCAGGCACCCCCTCGGCTCCCCGAGGCCCGGCGGGAGAGGCTTCGTTGTGAAGCAAACTTGGCCATACCGCCTCACCAACCGACCGCCTCGCAGGCGCATTAAATGCGGGGATGCCTGACGACGTATCCTGACACACGCGCCTCAGTCGGCCAGGCGAAGTGACCGCAGTCACTTCGCCCCTCCTCTTTACTATCCGATATGACAGGAAAACAGCGCCACTCGCTCCGCTCCGACTGCCGTGTCAGCCACCCCGGCAACGACTGACAACAGGACACGATCAACCACCGAGCTCAAGCCTCGGGCGCAACAGGAAGCTCGGCCTCGCCCGACCTCACGCTCCAGCCTCAGGAGGAGGTCTCCGCCTCGCCCGACCTCAGGCTCTGGCCTCGGGAGGAGGTCTCCGCCTCGCCCGACCCCCAGACTCGGCCTCGACCCCGGTCTCGAGAGGAATCGTCCTCGCCCGACCCCGGCCTCGGCCTCAAGAGAAGTCTTCGCCTCGACCGACCCTGTGCTCGGACTAACCGTGCTGATAGGGGATGCATCATTCCCCTATTCCTAGCCTGCTCAGGCTACAAGGAACAAGACCGACATCCCATCTGGCTTACCCCGGCGACGGGTAATGATGGTGCCCGCGTGCGCCATGACGCCGGTGGCTCTCAGCCCCTTACGACAGCAAGGAGGCGTCAGCAAGGTCCTCGCCGCGCTGCCAGCTGTGCTCCTACAGGACTCAGGCGCTCCTCCAGCGGCCACACCATCACATGTACAGCGCCCAAGCTCTCCCCAACGGCCACGTTGGCATGTACACAGGGCTTAGGCACACCACTGCCGGACACGTTAGCGCATAGCTACCCCCCGTTGTACACCTGGACTCTCCTTGCCTCTATAAAAGGGGAGTCCAGGGCCACCCTGAGGGAGGTTCGCGCGAGGGAAACGGCGGACGAGCTCTGTGTCCCCCTCTCTCTCTCCCTCACGCGACGCGCTTGTAACCCCTACTGCGAGTGGCACCCCTGGTGCAGGATAATACAAGGCTTGTGCCACATCTTGTGTTCCATCCCGCGCCAACCCATCTGGGTAGGACACGCAGCGACAATTTACTCGTCGGTCCAGGGACCCCCTCCCCCCCCCCCCCCCCCGGGGTCGAAACGACGACAGTTGGTTATTACAGACCAGCATATAAACACGAGTGCATAGTACTTATTATTACAGTACCAAGGGAGGTGAAAACTCCTCCCAATAAGTTCTAACATAAAAGTTTTTACGGAGGACTAGGTCCTCCCGCAGCTTCATTCTTGCTTTTCTTCATTTGACACCACCTTGGTACAAAAACAACAAAAGTTTGCTGCTTCCTCACCTAAAAACAATAGGGAATAAAACCCTGAGTATGGAATTACTCAGCAAGTCTTAGACTAAAGAAAAGACTCTCAAGGGTATGCTGGTTATAAGGGAGTCAAGGTAAGGTTTCTCAATGATCAAAGACTCTGTTTTGCATAAATGCTTACTAGAAGTGGATCCTTAAAAATCCAATTTTATTGTCAAGTTAGGTAAAATTACCTGCATCTAGAGTTCTTTCTAACCTACACGTAACCTGCACTAGCCAATTTCTTAACAAGTCCTTCATCTTTACTGGAGTTCTACGTATAGGGCAGTGACCAAGTCTTCATAACCGCGAAGGTACGGCGATCCGAATCGATTATACTCAGCTGAGGATCTCCGATCACACGACATATGTACACTTAACCCTTGCATATGTCAACCCGCCATCGGGTTCTTAAGACCAGATCAGGTTCACGCGAACCGAGAGCACAGATACACCACTGTCCAGCCTCTTGCCACGGAGGGTACACACTACTCTCGCCACCACTCCACGCCCATTCCGTGTTATCTTATTCTGGCCTTAGTCTGCCGAGGCATGGCTTACCATGACGAGGCATGTGACCAGTTAAAGGGTCCTCGTCAGCAAGCCTACATCGAGACGGTCCTTAATCGACTCAGATGGAGACACTACACCGAGACTCTCTTTCTCGTGCAAGTCACCCGCCCGGTCTCAGCTTAATCATTTTAACCCAAAGTTTGGTACCTGGCAGAGGTACATCTTTTCCGGATGTTGAACCCATCACGGCTATGATGGATCCACCATCAAGTTTTATTTTCAAAACATCCCTCCCACTTCGCCAATCATCTTTTGTAAAACAAAACCTTTTGTTTTGCTAGAGCAATACTAAGCATAGTAAAAACTTTTTGTGAAAACAGGGTTTCAAGGAAGATAATCAAGTTCAAGGAAGGTAATGCAGGAATTGTTTAAGCATTCAACTCCTATCACCTAATGCATTAATCAAGTGAGAAAGATTTTAAAAACATCAAGGGTGGTGGCAAATGCACCGGGGATTACCTTCGTTGATAGGTGAGTCAGGCACGGATCTGTAGATGTCAAAGTAGAAACAATTTCCTACCTGAGATTCCGAAGGTGGTGGTGTCTTCTCTTCTGTTACTTCAACTTCTTCTTCGTTTTCTAAAGATAACCATATATATGTATATAAGAATGAATGCCATGTAATGCCATGAGAGTGCAAAGATAATAAAAGTTTATTATCTAAAGTCTTGAATACAATTTTCCTTCACGAAACTCCGAGAACCTAGGGTTTCCGGAGTCAATAGTGAAGTTCAAAGAGCAGGGGTGGGGGTTTTAGGTTCTAATTATCAAACAAGGTCCAAATCATACCAAATTTTACCCAAGGCTTCTAAATAATGTTTTAAGTTCATATAAAAAGTTTGGGCATTTTTGGAATTATTAACTATTTTCTAAAAATCCAGAATCAATATCTTAAGCTATTTTAAATACTCCAAAATTCCCTATTTAATCTAAAAATCATGGAACTATTTTTATTAAATACTATGGAAAATAAGGAATCTAGAAAAATTGGTTTGGCATTTTTACCATTTTCCTGTAATTTTCTACATATTTCTAAATTTGGAAAGAAAAAGAAAAGAGAAAAGAAGCAACAGTGTTGGGCCTAATCTGATCGCAGTGGCCCAAGCCCAGGCGGAAACGCGCGCGCGCCCGCGCTCGCGGTGGAGATTTTGCAGAAAGGGCCTCGGCTTACTGATCAATCCGAAGTGGGTTCAATTACTATTGCACTGAGTCGCTGACGGTTTGCAGAAAAGCCCTTCACGTTCTATTCCTTCACCGTGCCAGGTCCACGACGGCGTCGAGCACGACCGAGCTCCAGCGAGCTCCTGGACCGGCCAAACGGGGCAGAGACTAGCGCTCTACTTTGGCTGAAACCGAATTCACGCCCTAACTAACGTTTCCCCTAACCTAATTTTATCAATGGCTACATGGTTTGCTCTGGCCACGGTGACCGAGAACCATGCGGACGAAGGAACGTGTTCTCGGCGATGGGTGATGGTCCAGTTCAATTGAAAGAGTCAAAGAGCTTGAGGAGGGTCTAGGGACACTAGAACAGGCAACGGAGAGACTTGAACTAACCTGAGTTGAGCTAGCCGTGGTTGAGCTGTTCTTCGCGGTGGCGGAGACCAGTTTGGGGGAAATTTGAAATTACAGAGCTCAGGTGAATGATCGGGGCTAATTCTTGGTGATTGGATACTTAACTACCTTACGGAGCTCGCGGCGGGGTCAATTTATACTACAGGAGGGTGGCGGCCGGGAATTTGATCGGTGACGCGCGGCGGTCAGAGAAAGGGAAAATTTACTAGCGCAATGGCTTGGTGTCCAGCGTCATGGCAATTGCTCCGGCGATCAACGGGGAGCTAGAGAGTCACGGTGATGCGGTAGATAGGCAGAGACACACGGCGGACAACGGCGACGGCTTAACGGCGGTGAGAATCCTTATCCGAGGTGGTGAGCAAGGGGAGAGGTACCGCGGCTAACCGGAGTGGCTTCCAGCTCACCGGCGGTGATGATCTTTTACCCCGCGACGTTATCGACTTTCCCGAGTACGAATTGGGACGCCGGTGGCACGAATCATGGCGAGGAGATCGTCGGCGGCGAGAGACTGCCGCGCTGGCGTTCTGATCTGCTCAGACACTGTACCATGGCAATTGGCATTCAGACGACCTGACAGAGCATCTTGAGATCAATTTTGCTCCCAGATTCATATGGCAACACAACCAATGATCTGCAGCAATATTGTAGTGCTATAAACCAGCTACAACTTTGCTATATTGTGCTCCCACAAAAAGTCAATGGATCTTGCTTGAAATTGAGTTGAAGTTCATGCCATTCCACTGTTAGTCTGATTTCAGACTTTAAGTAGTCTGATAGTCCAACTTTGGGCTTAATTATCTCTAATTTCTTCTTAACAACTATGCTTACACCCTTAAGCAAAGTTGTTCTCCTTTGATAGGTCTACAAATTTGATGTGGTGACCTAGGGTAAATTCTTACTAATTTAAAAGTTATAAAGCTCCAAAATTGAGCTCATAACACTGATTTTCATATAGAACTCAAATGAGGTCCATTTTGCAATTAAGTCCAAAATCCAATATTTGGCTTACAAGTCCACATATTTGTGAACCAAATGACTTTATATGCTTTAACATTGTAGTTTTTACACTTTAGTCCAAATGTGCACTGTTTTTGCACATAGGCCCCTAGGGTTTGGATTTAGAGTTTTCCAGGGTTTCAATTAGGTTTTTGGTATCTCAGAGGTATAAATGTAATGTAGATCCATTTTTGGTGACATTTTATGATTGTTTTACTTATACCTTAGGGTTTTCTCAATTTGGGTCATGTTTTGCCCCTCTAATCCCTATTTAGGGCTAAGTATCCTATCCCAGGGTCTTATTTGCAAAACACCAGAACAATACAACTTGTTTGAAATTTTTACCTAGTAAATGCACTCTAGGTGTGTCAAACATATGCAATGCCAATGTTTATGATGTCATGCTCAAGTTTTAGTAACAGTAACACCAAGGGTGTTACATCCTTCCCCCATAAAAGAATCTCGTCCCGAGATTAAAAGTCCTAGGGTAAGTAATGGAAAAGGAAATGCTTCACATTTTTATTTCCTTATTTTTGGTACAAGGCAGGGGTGGTTTGGGACTCACTCCTTTATTACAACAATGTTGTACACTTTACAAATTACAAGAGGCTAAAAAGCCTGGGAAATTCTTATCTAAAAAGTCTTGAGTTTCCCATGTAGCCTCATCTTCGGAATGTTGGTTCCACTGTATCTTGTAAAACTTGAGAGTTTTTCTCCGGGTAATCCTGTCCTTTTGATCCAAGACTCGAATAGGGTGCTCTGAATATGTTAAGTTTGGTTCAAGGACATCATCTGTCACCTCGATGGTCGATCTGGAACCCGAAGACGCTTCTTTAATTGGGACACGTGGAACACATTATGTACAGCAGACAAAGTTTCGGGTAGTTGAATTCGATACGCCACTGTTCCATATCTTTCAAGAATGAGAAAAGGACCAATATATCGTGGTGCAAGTTTTCTTTTAACCCCGAAACGTGATACACCCTTCATTGGAGAAACTTTCAAGTAGACATAATCTCCTACTAGAAAGTATAAGGGTTGTCGTCGCCGGTCTGCATAACTCTTTTGACGGGTTTGGGCTTTCTTCATATTATGAATTATTTTCTGAACCTTTTCTTCGGTTTCTTTTACCAGGTCAGGCCTGATGAAGTACCTTTCACCTGGTTCAGACAAACTTAGCGGAGTACGACATCGTCGTCCATATTGAAAGTCACTAGAGGGGGGTGAATAGGGCGAAACTGAAATTTACAAAGTTAATCACAACTACAAGCCGGGTTAGCGTAAGCGAGTCCGAGAGAGAGGGTGAAAAACAAATCGCAAGCAAATAAAGAGTGAGACACAAGGATTTGTTTTACCGAGGTTCGGTTCTTGCAAACCTACTCCTCGTTGAGGTGGTCACAAAGACCGGGTCTCTTTCAACCTTTCCTTCTCTCAAACGGTCACTTAGACCGAGTGAGCTTCTCTTCTCAATCACACGGGACACTAAGTCCCCACAAGGATCACCACACAATTGGTGTCTCTTGCCTCGGTTACAAATGAGTTTGTCACAAGAAAGAATGAGAAAGAAAAGAAGCAATCCAAGCGCAAGAGCTCAAATGAACACAAATGTCACTCTCTCTAGTCACTATTTGATTTGGAGTGATTCCGGACTTGGGAGAGGATTTGATCTCTTTGGTTGTGTCTAGAATTGAATGCTATAGCTCTTGTAATGTGTTGGAAGGTGGAAAACTTGGATGCAATGAATGGTGGGGTGGTTGGGGTATTTATAGCCCCAATCACCAAACTAGCCGTTTGGTGGAGGCTGCTGTCGAATGGCGCACCGGACACTGTCCGGTGGGCCAGCCACGTCACCCGGCCATTAGGGTTCGACCGTTGGAGCTCTGACAGGTGGGGTCTTCTGGCTGTCCGGTTGGTGCACCGGACAAGTCCTGTAGACTGTCCGGTGCGTCTGCTGCACGTGCTCTGACATCTGCGCGCGAAGGCGCGCATTAAATGCGTTGCAGTCGACCGTTTGCGCGCGAAGTAGCTGTTGCTCCGCTAACACACCGGACAGTCCGGTGCGCCACCGGACACTGTCCGGTGCTTCATCGGACGGTCCGGTGAATTTATAGCGGAGCGCCCTCTGATTTTCCCGAAGGTGACGAGTTTGGAGCTGAGTTCCCTGGTACACCGGACACTGTCCAGTGGTGCACCAGACACAGTCCGGTGCGCCAGACCAGGGCACACTTCGGTTGTCTTTGGCTCTCTTTGTTTGAACCCTTCCTTGGTCATTTTATTGGTCTATTGTTAACCTTTGGCACCTATAAAACTTATAATCTAGAGCAAACTAGTTAGTCCAATTATTTGTGTTGGGCAATTCAACCACCAAAATCAATTAGGAAAAGGTGTAAGCCTATTTCCCTTTCACATATAAAGCTTCAAAGGGTGCCATCTTGATGCTTTCTTGGTAGCTATTATTATATGAAAACTCCGCTAACGGTAAACATTCATCCCATTTTTGTGAGAAGTCTAACACACATGCCCGCAGCATATCTTCCAGTATCTGATTTACCCTCTCAGTCTGCCCACTGGTTTGAGGGTGATAGGCTGAGCTGTGGAGCAATTTAGTACCTAGGGATTTATGAAGTTCTTCACAAAACTTGGACACAAATTGCGATCCACGATCTGACACTATCGTCTTTGGAATACCATGCAAGCTGAGAATACGGGCAATGTATAATGTTGCATAAGTGGCCACCGTGTATTTTGCCCTGACAGGTAGGAAGTGGGCGATCTTTGTGAGTCGATCAACGATAACCCAGATAGAATCATACCCTTTGGCAGTCCTGGGCAATCCCACAATAAAGTCCATACTTATGTCTTCCCATTTCCATGTGGGTATTGGTAGCGACTATAATGGACCGGCAACTTTCAAGTGTATGGCCTTGACACGTTTACAAGTGTCACATCTAGCCACATAGCGTGCAATTTCAATTTTCATCTTCGTCCACCAATAATGTTGTTTCAGATCTTGATACATCTTAGTGCTTCCGGGATGAATAGAATAGCGACTAAGATGTGCTTCATCCAGAATTTGCTGGCGGAGCTCTTCATGTTTTAGCACAACTATGCGGTTGTTGAACCATACAATGCCTTGATCGTCTTCTTTGAAGCAATTGGCTTTTCCAGCCTTTATCTTCTCACGTATATGTTTCATACCCTCATCATCCTTTTGAGCGTCCATTATCCTTTGTAAGATGACTGACTCCAGCTTCAAGTGATTTGAAGTCTCATGTTGAATCATACCCAGGTTTAGATTTTCCATCTCCTGGCACAACGTAATGTCAGAAGTCCTCATAGTTAAACAATGGCAGGAAGCCTTGCGACTGAATGCATCTGCCACCACATTGGCTTTACCCGGGTGATAATGGATCTCTAATTCATAATCCTTGATTAGCTTGAGCCATCTTCTTTGTCTCATATTGAGATCAGACTGGGTAAAGATATACTTCAAGCTTTTATGATCTGTATAAATGTGACAGATATTACCCAACAGATAATGACGCCAAATCTTCAGGGCATGAACCACAGCAGCTAGCTCCAGATCATGAGTTGGATAATGCTCCTCATGTCGGCGCAACTGCCTTGAAGCATATGCTATTACTCGGCCTTCTTGCATTTAATACACAGCCGAGACCACTGCCTGATGCGTCACAATATACATCAAAGGGCTTATTAATGTCCGGTTGAGCCAATACCGGAGCAGTGGTTAATAATGTCTTCAATTTCTCAAGAGCTTCATTACACTTTGAAGACCAATTGAATTTAGTTTCATTCTTCAATAGACTTGTGATTGGTTTCACAAGCTTGGAGAAATCTGGTATAAATCGGCGGTAATAACCAGCCAGTCCAAGGAAACTTCAGACTTGATGAACAGTGGTGGGAGGTTTCCACTCCAAAATGTCCTTGACTTTGCTGGGATCTACCGCAATCCCCCTGGCAGACAGTACATGTCCCAGAAATTGAATTTCTTCCAGCCAAAACGCGCATTTACTGAACTTGGCATATAATTGATGTTCTCTTAAGCGCGTTAATACAACCCGTAAATGTTGAGCATGCTCCTCTTCATTCTTTGAATATATCAAAATATCATCTATGAAGACCACCACAAATTTGTCCAACTCGGGCATGAATACCGAGTTCATCAGATAAGTAAAGTGGGCAGGAGCATTTGTCAGTTCGAAAGACATTACCAGATATTCAAATAATCTGTACCGCGTAGTGAATGCGGTCTTTGGTATATCCTTGGGCCGAATACGGATCTGATGATAGCCCGATCTGAGATCAATCTTGGAGAATACCCTCGCTCCAGTCAGTTGATCAAATAGAATGTCAATCCACGGAAGAGGGTACTTGTTCTTGATAGTGACCTCATTCAGGGGTCGATAATCCACGCACATCTATAAAGTTTGATCCTTCTTCTTAACGAATATGGCTGGACAACCCCACGGTGACGAGCTTGGCTGGACGAATCCTTTCGCTAGTAGATCTTGTAACTGAATCTTCAGTTCTGCCAGCTCATTTGGAGGCATGTGGTACTATCTTCTAGAAATGGGAGCCGTACCGGGCTTCAATTCAATTACAAACTCTACATCTCTCTCGGGTGGCAATCCAGGCAAATCCTCTGGAAAGACATCTGGGAACTCGCATACTACCGGAATATCCTTGACCTCCGGTATAATGGCTTCATAAACTCTACCAGTAGTTTTGGTTGGAATGGGGATAGACAAGAGAATTTCTTCTTGATTATGACTCAACCTGATAGTTCTCTGGTCAGCGTTGAGGGTTGCTTTATGTTTGGCCAACCAATTCATGCCCAAAATCACATCTATGTCTTTGCCTTTCAGAACAATCATATTAGTAGGAAAGTCCCGTCCGGCCAATGTTATAGGCACTTGATAGGCCACTTCTCTAGTAAAAATTTGTCCCCCAGGTGAGTGAAGTTTAAACCCTTCCTTTGATTCATGGTATGAAATGCAGTGTTGCTCCACAAATTTCTTGCTGATAAATGTATGCGAAGCACCAGAATCGAAGAGAATAATTGCGGGATGATTGGCCACAAGGAACGTTCCCATCATTACCGGTTCACCGTCCGGTGTGGTGGCCACTTGCGTATAATATATGTGTCTCGTCTTCTTTGTATTTTTGCCCATAGTATTTCCCTTGGCTTGAGATGAATTCCCAGATCCTTGTGGATTGTTTAACTTGTTCTGCTTTGGATAAGGGCAATGCTTGATAAAGTGCCCAGATTTTCTGCAATTGAAACATCCTATTGATGAACTGGGAAGGGCCGGGAAATGAGTGGCGGGGGCACCCGGCTGACTTGTTCGAATAGGGGCAGTATTAGGACGGATGAACACCGGTTGCTTAAATGGGAAGGAGGATGGGTGTGCTGATGGACGACCCTGATTAAAAGGTCGGATGACTAACCGTTGCCTTTTCTGGGGGCCCTGTGTAGGCCTGTTACCTCCATTTCCCATGGACTTGCCAGAACTTGCATATTTAGATTCGACTGCCAGCGCTGTGCTGATAGCCCTTCCGTAGGTAAGGTCGATGCAAGTAGCCATTTTCCTTTGCATCCTATCATTTAGTCCTCGTATGAAACAATTCTTCTTCTTCAGATCGGTGTTAACTTGGTCGATTGCATACTGAGACAAGTGATTAAATTTATTGAGATACTGATTAACAGTATCCCCTCCTTGCTTCAGCTTCATGAATTCTTCTTGTTTCATGTGAAGAACACCTTCCGGTATGTAATGTTCACGGAAGGCCAGCTTGAATTCTTCCCATGTGATCTGATGATTGGCCAGCTGAACGGCCACAAGGTTTCCCCACCAGGTGCTAGCAGGGCCACGCAGTTGCTAGGTTGCGAACAGGGGATTCTGGGTTTCAGAACACCGAAGAAGTCCAAACTTTTGTTCGATGACACGGATCCATTCGTCCGCCTCTAAAGGGTCTTCGGCCTTGACAAACAGCGGTGGACGCGTTTTGGAGAAGTCTAAATAAGATGTCTCATGGGGCCCTTGCGGATAGCCTGGCCCGCCTTGTTGTTGGAACTGTTGACCCGCCATCTCCCGTAGGAAACGGGTATTATCCGCTGTCGCGTTTACCAAGGCGGCGATAGCCTCGGCAAGTGTGGGAGGGACTGGAGGTGGGTTTGGTGTTGCCTCCCTCCCACGGGAGGTACTGGCACCATCCTGAGCACGAGTCCGGGAAGGCATCTGTGGCAACAAACATTTGGAAACAAATATAATATGCCAAAGAAAAACCATCCATTTTACATTACTAAAAAGAGTAATGTTACAGACTCGAATTTTTACAACAGGAGTACAGTACCCATTATACAATACACTACCATTTCTACAACTATACTATTCCTACTTCCTATCACTCTTGGTAGCTTCACTGTCGGGCGTAGGAGACCATTCGTCGACCAACTTCATGGAGGGAGGGGGCCTGAAAAGGTCCAACTCGCCACCAAAAGCTTCTCCCGCTGCATGAGAAGGTCCGGCTTCTGTCCCGACAGGATTTGCAGGTACGCTGGGGTGCAATTGCGAATACAGTACATGAACTTCTTCATGTAGGGTATTGCAATATGCCTATAGATTATCAATAGCTGAGCTAAGTTCTTCGATTCGGACTCGAGCTTTTTCCTCCTTAGCCCAGGCAAGCGAACGAGACTGAACCGCCCAGTCGAGCGCCAAATCTCGATCAGCGAGCTGATCTTGTAGGCGGCGGATGTGGCTTCTCAATTCATTTATTTTGTCGCCATCCGCGACCCATATGTTAGTCCTGCGTTGAAGTTCCGTTTGAAGCTGATTCACTTGGGCTTCAAGATCCCTGATCGGATCATTACTCCCACTACTACTATTCTCGTGTCTGGGAGCGAGTTAATGACGCGGCACACCAATTGGGCCAGTTGACTTGCGCGCAGTTTTCCTTGTGCGCGGCGGCATTTTTCTAAGGGGAAAATTTTATTAACATAGTTCTTAGCATGATGCATGTATAATTACAGAACCAACCTTAGTTGATTCACACCTTCTATACATTGCACTCTTCCTATCTGGTCTTTCATATAGATTCTTCAGATATAGTGGGTAAGAATGGAAGAAATTTTTTTAGATAAGTCTTTAGAAAATCCTTTTGAAGATGCCTCATAATATCTGCAGAGAAGGGCTTCGCTCCGATACCAGCTGTGACGGAACCTCCCAAGTTATTAGGCCCACCTACAGTTGTCCTTGTCCAACGGACCTCAGACAACCCTGTAGATGCCTCTGAATCACTTGATAAGTTCGGTATCTGCTTTTCTTACCTTTCCCAAGAGCGTTTCACCCGTCACGCAGACATTACAGAACATCAGAGATATAGAAATGCGGAAGCGATTACATAAACTTACATTTATTTGAAAGTAAGATAAAGTTGGTTATTACAGACCATCATATAAACACGAGTGCAGAGTACTTATTATTACAGTACCAAGGGAGGTGAAAACTCCTCCCAATAAGTTCTTACATAAAAGTTTTTATGGAGGACTAGGTCCTCCCGCAATTTCATTCTTGCTTTTCTTCATTTGACACCACCTTGGTACAAAAACAACAAAAGTTTGTTGCTTCCTCACCTAAAAACAATAGGGAATAAAACCCTGAGTATGGAATTACTCAACAAGTCTTACCCGACTAAAGAAAAGACTCTCAAGGGTATGCTGGTTATAAGGGAGTCAAGGTAAGGTTTCTCAATGATCAAAGACTCTGTTTTGCATAAATGCTTACTAGAAGTGGATCCTTAAAAATCCAATTTTATTGTCAAGTTAGGTAAAATTACCTGCATCTAGAGTTCTTTCTAACCTAGTTCAATCACTTAACCTGCACTAGCCAATTTCTTAACAAGTCCTTCATCTTTACTGGAGTTCTACGTATAGGGCAGTGACCAAGTCTTCATAATCGCGAAGGTATGGCGATCCGAATCGATTATACTCAGCTGAGGATCTCCGATCACACGACATATGTAGCACTTAACCCTTGCATATGTCAACCCGCCACCGGGGTTCTTAAGACCAGATCAGGTACACGCGAACCGAGAGCACAGATACACCACCGTCCAGCCTCTTGCCACGGAGGGTACACGCTACTCTCGCCATCGCTCCATGCCCATTCCGTGTTATCTTATTCTGGCCTTAGTCTGCCCGAGGCAAGGCTTACCCATGACGAGGCATGTGACCAGTTAAAGGGTCCTCGGTCAGCAAGCCTACATCGAGACGGTCCTTAATCGACTCAGACGGAGACACTACACCGAGACTCTCTTTCTCGTGCAAGTCACCCGCCCGGTCTCAGCTTAATCATTTTAACCCAAAGTTTGGTACCTGACAGAGGTACATCTTTTCCGGATGTTGAACCCATCACGGCCATGATGGATCCACCATCAAGTTTTATTTTCAAAAACATCCCTCCCACTTTGCCAATCATCTTTTGTAAAACAAAACCTTTTGTTTTGCTAGAGCAATACTAAGCATAGTAAAAACCTTTTTGTGAAAACAGGGTTTCAAGGAAGATAATCAAGTTCAAGGAAGGTAATGCAGGAATTGTTTAAGCATTCAACTCCTATCACCTAATGCATTAATCAAGTGAGAAAGATTTTAAAAACATCAAGGGTGGTGGCAAATGCCCCGGGGCTTGCCTTCGTTGATAGGTGAGTCAGGCACGGATCCGCAGATGTCAAAGTAAAAACAATTTCCTGCCTGAGATTCCAAAGGTGGTGGTGTCTTCTCTTCTGTTACTTCAACTTCTTCTTCGTTTTCTAAAGATAACCATATATATGTATATAAGAATGAATGTCATATAATGCTCATGAGAGTGCAAAGATAATAAAAGTTTATTATCTAAAGTCTTGAATACAATTTTCCTTCACGGAACTCCAAGAACCTAGGGTTTCCGGAGTCAATAGTGAAGTTCAAAGATCAGGGGTGGGGGTTTTGGGTTCTAATTATCAAACAAGGTCCAAATCATACCAAATTTTACCCAAGGCTTCTAAATAAAGTTATAAGTTCATATAAAAAGTTTGGGCATTTTTGGAATTATTAACTATTTTCTAAAAATCCAGAATCAATATCTTAAGCTATTTTAAATACTCCAAAATTCCCTATTTAATCTAAAAATCATGGAACTATTTTTATTAAATACTATGGAAAATAAGGAATCTAGAAATTTTGGTTTGGCATTTTTACCATTTTTCTATAATTTTCTACATATTTCTAAAGTTGGACAGAAAAAGAAAAGAGAAAAGAAGAAACGGTGTTGGGCCTAATCTGATCGCAGTGGCCCATTCCCGCGGTGGAGATTTTGCAGAAAGGGCCTCGGCTTACTAATCAATCCGAAGTGGGTTCAATTACTATTGCACTGAGTCGCTGACGGTTTGCAGAAAAGCCCTTCACGTTCTATTCCTTCACCGTGCCAGGTCCACGACGGTGTCGAGCACGGCCGAGCTCCGGCGAGCTCCTAGACCGGCCAAACGGGGCAGAGACTAGCGCTCTACTTTGGCTGAAACCGAATTCATGCCCTAACTAACGTTTCCCCTAACCTAATTTTATCAATGGCTACATGGTTTGCTCTGGCCACGGTGACCGAGAACCATGTGGACGAAGGAACGTGTTCCCAGCGATGGGTGATGGTCCAGTTCAATTGAAAGGGTCGAAGAGCTTGAGGAGGGTCTAGGGACACTAGAACAGGCAACAGAGAGACTTGAACTAACCTGAGTTGAGCTGGCCGCGGTTGAGCTGTTCTTCGCGGTGGTAGAGACCAGTTTGGGGGAAATTTGAAATTCCAGAGCTCAGGTGAATGATCGAGGCTAATTCTTGGTGATTGGATACTTAACTACCTTACGGAGCTCGCGGCGGGGTCAATTTATACTACGAGAGGGCGGCGGCCGGGAATTTGATCGGTGACGCGCGGCGGTCAGAGAAAGGGAAAATTTACTGGCGCAATGACTTGGTGTCCACCGCCGTGGCAATTGCTCCAGCGATCAACGGGGAGCTAGAGTGAGTCACGGTGATGCGGTAGATAGGCAGAGACACGCGGCGGACAACGGCGACGGCTTAACAGCGGTGAGAATCCTTATCCGAGGGTGGTGAGCAAGGGGAGAGGTACCGCAGCTAGCCGGAGTGGCTTCCAGCTCACCGGCGGCGATGATCTTTTACCCCACGACGTTATTGACTTTCCCCGAGTACGAATTGGGACGTCGGTGGCACGAATCGTGGCGAGGAGATCGTCGGCGGTGAGGGACTGCCGCGCTGGCGTTCTGATCTGCTCAGACACTGTACCATGGCAATTGGCATTCAGACGACCTGACAGAGCATCTTGAGATCAATTTTGCTCCCAGATTCATATGGCAACACAACCAATGATCTACAGCAATATTGTAGTGCTATAAACCAGCTACAACTTTGCTATATTGTGCTCCCACAAAAATTCAATGGATCTTGCTTGAAATTGAGCTTGAAGTTCATGCCATTCCACTGTTAGTCTGATTTCAGACTTTAAGTAGTCTGACAGTCCAACTTTGGGCTTAATTATCGCCAATTTTGATGTAGCACCCTTGGTGTTACTGTTACTAAAACTTGAGCATGACATCATAAACATTGGCATTGCATATGTTTGACACACCTAGAGTGCATTTACTAGGTAAAAATTTCAAACAAGTTGTATTGTTCTAGTGTTTTGAGAATAAGACCCTGGGATAGGATACTTAGCCCTAAATAGGGATTAGAGGGGCAAAACATGACCCAAATTGAGAAAACCCTAAGGTATAAGTAAAACAATCATAAAATGTCACCAAAAATGGATCTACATTACATTTATACCTCTGAGATACCAAAAACCCTAATTGAAACCCTGGAAAACTCTAAATCCAAACCCTAGGGGCCTATGAGCAAAAACAGTGCACATTTGGACTAAAGTGTAAAAACTACAATGTTAAAGCATATAAAGTCATTTGGTTCACAAATGTGTGGACTTGTAAGCCAAATATTGAATTTTGGACTTAATTGCAAAATGGACCTCATTTGAGTTCTATATGAAAATCAGTGTTATGAGCTCAATTTTGGAGCTTTATAACATTTAAATTAGTAAGAATTTACCCTAGGTCACCACATCAAATTTGTAGACCTATCAAAGGAGAACAACTTTGCTTAAGGGTGTAAGCATAGTTGTTGAGAAGAAATTGGAGATAATTAAGCCCAAAGTTGGACTGTCAGACTACTTAAAGTCTAAAATCAGACTAACAGTGGAATGGCATGAACTTCAAGCTCAATTTCAAGCAAGATCCATTGACTTTTTGTGGGAGCACAATATAGCAAAGTTGTAGCTGGTTTATAGCACTACAATATTGCTGCAGATCATTGGTTGTGTTGCCATATGAATCTAGGAGCAAAATTGATCTCAAGATGCTCTGTCAGGTCGTCTGAATGCCAATTGCCATGGTACAGTGTCTGAGAAGATCAGAACGCTAGTGCGGCAGTCCCTCGCCGTCGACGATCTCCTCGCCACGATTTGTGCTGCCGGCGTCCCAATTCGTACTCAGGGAAAGTCGATAACGTCGCGGGGTAAAAGATCATCGCCGCCGGTGAGCTGGAAGCCACTCCGGCTAGCCGCGGTACCTCTCCCCTTGCTCACTGCCCTCGGATAAGGATTCTCACTGCCGTTAAGCCATCGCTGTTGTCCGCCGCGTGTCTCTTCCTATCTACCGCTTCACCGTGACTCACTCTAGCTCCCCGTTGATCGCTGGAGCAATTGCCACGGCGCTGGACACCAAGCCATTGCGCCAGTAAATTTTCCCTTTCTCTGACCGCCGCGCGTCACCGATCAAATTCCCGGCCGCCGCCCTCCCGTAGTATAAATTGACCCCGCCGCGAGCTCCGTAAGGTAGTTAAGTATCCAATCACCAAGAATTAGCCCCGATCATTCACCTGAGCTCTGGAATTTCAAATTTCCCCCAAACTGGTCTCTGCCACCGCGAAGAACAGCTCAACCGCGGCCAGCTCAACTCAGGTTAGTTCAAGTCTCTCTGTTGCCTGTTCTAGTGTCCCTAGACCCTCCTCAAGCTCTTCGACCCTTTCAATTGAACTGGACCATCACCCATCGCCGGGAACATGTTCCTTCGTCTGCATGGTTCTCGGTCACCGTGGCCGGAGCAAACCATGTAGCCATTGATAAAATTAGGTTAGGGGAAACGTTAGTTAGGGCGTGAATTCGGTTTCAGCCAAAGTAGAGCGCTAGTCTCTGCCCCGTTTGGCCGGTCCAGGAGCTCGCTGGAGCTCGACCGTGCTCGATGCCGTCGTGGACCAGGCACGGTGAAGGAATAGAACGTGAAGGGCTTTTCTGCAAACCGTCAGCGACTCAGTGCAATAGTAATTGAACCCACTTCGGATTGATCAGTAAGCCGAGGCCCTTTCTGCAAAATCTCCACCGTGGGCGCGGGCGCGGGCGCGTTTCCGCCTGGGCTTGGGCCACTACGATCAGATTAGGCCCAACACTGTTTCTTCTTTTCTCTTTTCTTTTTCTGTCCAACTTTAGAAATATGTAGAAAATTACAGAAAAATGGTAAAAATGCCAAACCATTTTTTCTAGATTCCTTATTTTCCATAGTATTTAATAAAAATAGTTCCATGATTTTTAGATTAAATAGAGAATTTTGGAGTATTTAAAATAGCTTAAGATATTGATTCTGGATTTTTAGAAAATAGTTAATAATTCCAAAAATGCCCAACTTTTTATATGAACTTAAAACATTATTTAGAAGCCTTGGGTAAAATTTGGTATGATTTGGACCTTGTTTGATAATTAGAACCCAAAACCCCCACCCCTGTTCTTTGAACTTCACTATTGACTCCAGAAACCCTAGGTTCTCGGAGTTCCGTGAAGGAAAATTGTATTCAAGACTTTAGATAATAAACTTTTATTATCTTTGCACTCTCATGAGCATTGCATGGCATTCATTCTTATATACATATATATGGTTATCTTTAGAAAACGAAGAAGAAGTTGAAGTAACAGAAGAGAAGACACCACCACCTTCGGAATCTCAGGCAGGAAATTGTTTCTACTTTGACATCTGCGGATCCGTGCCTGACTCACCTATCAATGAAGGCAAGCCCCGGTGCATTTGCCACCACCCTTGATGTTTTTAAAATCTTTCTCACTTGATTAATGCATTAGGTGATAGGAGTTGAATGCTTAAACAATTTCTGCATTACCTTCCTTGAACTTGATTATCTTCCTTGAAACCCTATTTTCACAAAAGGTTTTTACTATGCTTAGTATTGCTCTAGCAAAACAAAAGGTTTTGTTTTACAAAAGATGATTGGCAAAGTGGGAGGGATGTTTTTGAAAATAAAACTTAATGGTGGATCCATCTTGGTCGTGATGGGTTCAACATCCAGAAAAGATGTACCTCTGCTAGGTACCAAACTTTGGGTTAAAATGATTAAGCTGAGACCGGGCGGGTGACTTGCACGAGAAAGAGAGTCGCGGTGTAGTGTCTCCGTCTGAGTCGATTAAGGACCGTCTCGATGTAGGCTTGCTGACCGAGGACCCTTTAACTGGTCACATGCCTCGTCATGGGTAAGCCTTGCCTCGGGCAGACTAAGGCCAGAATAAGATAACACGGAATGGGCGTGGAGCGGTGGCGAGAGTAGCGTGTACCCTCCATGGCAAGAGGCTGGACGGTGGTGTATCTGTGCTCTCGGTTCGCGTGAACCTAATCTGATCTTAAGAACCCCGGTGGCGGGTTGACATATGCAAGGGTTAAGTGCTACATATGTCGTGTGATTGGCGATCCTCAGCTGAGTATAATCGATTCGGATCGCCGTACCTTCGCGGTTATGAAGACTTGGTCACTGCCCTATATGTAGAACTCCAGTAAAGATGAAGGACTTGTTAAGAAATTGGCTAGTGCAGGTTAAGTGATTGAACTAGGTTAGAAAGAACTGTAGATGCAGGTAATTTTACCTAACTTTACAATAAAATTGGATTTTTAAGGATCTACTTCTAGTAAGCATTTATGCAAAACAGAGTCTTTGATCATTGAGAAACCTTACCTTGACTCCCTTATAACCAGCATACCCTTGAGAGTCTTTTCTTTAGTCGGGTAAGACTTGCTGAGTAATTCCATACTCAGGGTTTTATTCCCTATTGTTTTTAGGTGAGGAAGCAGCAAACTTTTGTTGTTTTTGTACCAAGGTGGTGTCAAATGAAGAAAAGCAAGAATGAAGCTGCGGGAGGACCTAGTCCTCTATAAAAACTTTTATGTAAGAACTTATTGGGAGGAGTTTTCACCTCCCTTGGTACTGTAATAATAAGTACTCTGCACTCGTGTTTATATGCTAGTCTGTAATAACCAACTTTATCTTACTTTCAAATAAATGTAAGTTTATGTAATCGCTTCCGCATTTCTATATCTCCGATGTTCTGTAATGTCTGCGTGACGGGTGAAACGCTCTTGGGAAAGGTAAGAAAAGCAGATACCGAACTTGTCAAGTGATTCAGGGGCATCTACAGGGTTGTCTGAGGTCCGTTGGACAAGGTCAACTGTAGGTGGGCCTAATAACTTGGGAGGTTCCGTCACAACTGCGCGCACCAACACCAGGAAGCACAGGGGCTAAACCATAAAAATCCCTAGACACAGAGCGCTATATGCAGGATAGCGAGTTGATTTCCATATACTAGGGGGTCTATCTTGCAAAGTGGTCACAACGAAAGGGTATCATTCGTTTCTGGCATTCGGATTAGATTTGGACGGCCTAGATTAAAAGAACGAAGGGGTATGTTCCTCTTTTAATCCCGACCGCAGATCCGATTATCTATGGTACAAATCACAATCCGGCAAAGCGAGCATGGCTGATTTAATTAGGACCGTCAGCCTAGATCTAACGGCCACGACACCATCTTCCCCCCTGCGGACTACAAGACGGCGCCAAAACTCTATCGTGGCGGCGCAGGCGCCAGCGCAAGCCGAATCCGCCCATCCTTTCCTCCAATTTCTAATTCACTCGCTCCTCGCCCGATTGATGACGTTATGAACCCGCTTCCCCCACCAATTTCTGTTGCCGACGAGAGCAGAGCTCAGTCCATGGCGCCCGATTCCGGTGAGCAGCAGCATGCCACCCAAGACAACACCAGTGAGAAATTCCCGATACTCTAATTCCCTAACTCGAGTCCAATTGGTAGCACACAATCAGAGGTTTCAAGCGAGCACGAGGTTGGGATTCTTACCGAATCACGATGCGGGAGTTGCCCTGTCCACGGCGAGTTGTGCCCGCAGTGAAAGGGAAATAGGGTCAAACCTTTTTCCTAAATAATTTTGGTGGTTGAATTGCCCAACACAAACAATTGGACTAACTAGTTTGCTCTAGAATATATGTTCCACAGGTGCCAAAGGTTCACAACAAACCAATACAAAGTTAAAAGAAAGGGTTCAAAAGAAAGGAGCAAAGAAAACTGAAGGCAGCCTTGGTCTGGCGCACCGGACTGTCCGGTGTGCCACCGGACTGTGTCCGGTGCACCAGGGAGAATCAACTCAAACTTCTTAGCTTCGGGTTTCTAGGAATGCCACTCCGTTATAATTCACCGGACTGTCCGGTGTAGCACCGGACTGTCCGGTGTGCCATGCGGAGCAACGGCTACTGCGCCAATGGTCTTCTGCAAATGAACAGTGGACAGTGCGCGTGCAGCGCGCGTAGAGTCAGAGCAGGCGCCAGAAGGCGCACCGGATAGTGAACAGTGATTGTCCGGTGCGGCACCAGACTGTCCGGTGCCCCAATCCATCAGAGCTCCAATGGTCGAACTCTAACGGTTGGGTGACGTGGCTAGCACACCGGACTGTGTCCAGTGGCACACCGGACTGCCCGGTGCGCCCATTGACAGCAGCCTTCACCAACGGCCATTTTGGTGGTTGGGGCTATAAATACCCCCAACCACCACACTTCAATGCATCCAAGTTTTCAGCCATTGCATTCAATACAAGAGCTCTAGACTTCACTCCAAGACACAAACAAGAGATCAATTCCTCTCCCAAGTCCGGAATCACTCCAAACATTTAGTGACTAGTGAGAGAGAGAGAGAGAGATATTTGTGTTCATTTGAGTTCTTGTCGCTTGGATCGCTTTTATTCTTCCCCATTCTTGTTCTCAAGCAACTTGTAATCAACGCAAGAGACACCAAGTTGTGGTGGTCCTTGTGAGGGGTCTAAGTGACCCGTTGATTAAGGAGAAAAGCTCACTCGGTCTAGGTGACCGTTTAAGAGAGGGAAAGGGTGGAAAGAGACCCGGTCTTTGTGACCACCTCAACGAGGAGTAGGTTTGCAAGAACCGAACCTCGGTAAAACAAATCACCGTGTCATCCGCTTCATTTGCCTTTGATTTGTTTTTCGCCCTCTCTTTCGGACTCGATTTTAATTCTAACGCTAACCCCGGCTTGTAGTGTGTGCTTAAGTTTATAATTTTCAGATTTCTCCTATTCACCCCCCCCCCCTCTAGGCGACTTTCAATTGGTATCGGAGCCCGGTACTTCATTAGAGCCTAACCGCTCGAAGTGATGTCGGGAGATCACGCCAAGAAGAAGATAGTGACCGGCGAGAAGCCCGCCACAAGCCACGGGAAAACTCCATCGGGAGAGTCTAGTAACAAGGTGAAGGGATCCCCTTCACACAACAAGTCACATTGGAGCGGCGAGAAGAAAAAGAAGATGAAGAAAGTGGTCTACTACGAGACCGACTCTTCATCGCCATCCACCTCTTGCTCTGACGCGCCGTCCGTCACTTCTAAGTGCCATGAGCGCAAGAAGTTTAGTAAGATCCCCTTACGCTACCCTCGCATTTCTAAACATACTCCATTACTTTCCGTTCCATTAGGCAAACCGCCGGTTTTTGACGGTGAAGATTATTGTATGTGGAGTGATAAAATGAGGCATCACCTAACCTCACTCCACACTAGTATTTGGGACATTGTTGAGTTTGGAGCACAGGTACCATCCGTAGGGGATGAGGGATATGATTCGGACGAAGTTGCCCAAATCCGGCACTTCAACTCCCAAGCCACTGCTATACTCCTTGCCTCTCTAAGTCGAGAGGAGTATAATAAGGTGCAAGGGTTGAAGAGTGCCAAAGAGATTTGGGACATACTCAAGACTGCGCACAAAGGAGATGAGGTGACAAAGATCACCAAGCGGGAGACGATCGAGGGGGAGCTCGGTCGATTCATGCTCAACCAAGGGGAGGAGCCACAAGCCATGTACAATTGGCTCAAGACCTTGGTGAATCAAGTGTGCAACCTCGGGAGCACAAAATGGGATAACCATGAAATGGTCAAGGTTATTCTAAGATCACTTGTTTTTCTTAATCCTACACAAGTACAATTAATTCATGGTGATCCTAGATACAAGCTAATGTCTCCCGAGGAGGTTATAGGAAAGTTTGTGAGCTTTGAATTGATGATCAAAGGCTCCAAACAAATCATCGAGCGAGGCACCACCTCCACACCCGAGGTGCAACATGTTGCCTTCAAAGCAGCGGAGGAGAAGAAAGAAGAGTCTACATCAAGTAGGCTCCCCATCAATGCCTCCAAGCTCGACAATGAGGAAATGGCGCTCATCATCAAGAGTTTCCGCCAAATCCTCAAGCAAAGGAGGGGGAAGGATTACAAGCCCCGCTCCAAGAAAGTTTGCTACAAGTGTGGTAAGCCTGGTCATTTTATTGCTAAATGTTCATTATCAAGTGATAGTGACAGGGGCGATGACAAGAAGGGAAAGAGGAAGGAGAAGAAGAGATACTACAAGAAGAAGGGCGGCGATGCCCATGTATGTCGGGAGTGAGACTCCGATGAGAGCTCCACCGACTCCTCCTCCGACGAGGACGCCGCCAACATCGTCGTCAACAAGGGCCTCCTCTTCCCCAACATTGGCCACAAGTGCCTCATGGCAAAGGACGGCAAAAAGAAGAAGGTAAAATCTAGAGCTTCTACTAAATATGCAACATCTAGTGATGAAGCTAGCTCTAGTGATGATGAGGATGATTTGCTTACACTTTTTGCCAACCTAAACATGCAACAAAAGGAAAAATTGAATGAATTGATTAGTGCTATTCATGAGAAGGATGAACTCTTAAATAGCCAAGAGGACTTCCTTATTAAGGAAAACAAGAAGCATGTTAAGGTTAAAAATGCTTATGCTCAGGAGATAGAAAAATGTGAAAAATTGACTAGTGAGCTTTGCATTTGCCATGACACTATTTCTAACCTTAAAAGTGAAAATGCTAAATTAACTGCTAAGGTTGAGAAATTAAATGCTTGTGATGATTCTCTTGTCAACCTTAGAGATGATAATGCTAGTTTGATTGCTAAGATTGACAAGTTGAATGAATCAATTTCTAGCCTTAAGATTGAGAATGATAAATTAATTGCTAAGGCTAAGGAATTAGATGTTTGCAATATTTCTATTTTCAATCTTAGAAATGAAAATGCTATTTTACATGCTAAGATTGATGAATTAAATGCTTGCAAACCCTCTACATCTAGTGTTGATCATGTTACTATTTGTAATAGATGTAGAGACATTAATGTTGATGCTATCCATGATCACCTAGCTTTAATTAAACAATAAAATGATCACATAGCTCAACTTAGTGCTAAAATTAATGAGCATGACTTAGAAAATGAAAATTTTAAATTTGCTAGAAGTATGCTCTACTGTGGGAGACGCCCTGGCATTAAGGATGGCATTGGCTTCCAACAGGGAGATAATGTCAAGCTTAATGCCCCTAAGAAATTGTCTAACTTTGTTAAAGGCAAAGCTCCCATGGTTCAGGATAACGAGGGCTATATTTTGTATCCTGTTGGTTATCCCAAACATAAGATTAGGAGAATTCATTCTAGGAAGTCTCACTCTGGCTCTCATCATGCTTTTATGTATAAGAGTGAGGCATCTAGTTCTAGGCAATCCACTCATGTTAAATTTCCTAAAAAGAAATCTCCTACTGCATCAAATGAGCCCATTGTTTCATTTAAGACTTTTGATGCTTCATATGTTTTAACTAACAAATCAGGCAAAGTAGTTGCCAAATATGTTGGGGGCAAACATAAGTGGTCAAAGACTTGTGTTTGGGTACCCAAGGTACTTGTTTCTAATGTGAAAGGACCCAAGACTGTTTGGGTACCTAAGAACAAGGCCTAAACTTGTTTTGTAGGTTTATGCATCTGGGGGCTCAAGTTGGATCATTGATAGCGAGTGCACAAACCACATGACTGGGGAGAAAAGGATGTTCTCCTCCTATGAGAAAAACCAAGATCCCCAAAGAGCTATCACATTCGGGGATGGAAATCAAGGTTTGGTCAAAGGACTTGGTAAAATTGCTATATCACCTAACCATTCTATTTCCAATGTTTTTCTTGTAGATTCATTAGATTACAATTTGCTTTCAGTTTCTCAATTATGCAAAATGGGTTACAACTGTCTTTTTACACATTTAGGTGTTACTGTCTTTAGAAGAAGTGATGATTCAGTAGCATTTAAGGGAGTGTTATAGGGTCAGCTATACTTAGTTGATTTCAATAGAGCTGAACTCGACACTTGCTTAATTGCTAGGACTAATATGGGTTGGCTCTGGCATCGTCGACTAGCTCATGTTGGGATGAAGAATCTTCACAAGCTTCTAAAGGGAGAGCACATTTTGGGACTAACCAATGTTCATTTTGAGAAAGACAGGATTTGTAGCGCATGTCAAGCAGGAAAGCAAGTTGGTGCCCACCATCCACACAAGAACATCATGACGACCGACAGGCCGCTTGAGCTACTCCACATGGATTTATTCGGCCCGATAGCTTACATAAGCATCGGCGAGAGTAAGTATTGTCTTGTAATCGTGGATGATTATTCTCGCTTCACTTGGGTATTCTTTTTGTAGGAAAAATCTCAAACCCAATAAACATTAAAGGGATTCTTGAGACGGGCTGAAAATGAGTTCGGATTGAGAATCAAGAAAATAAGGAGCGACAATGGGACGGAGTTCAAGAACTCTCAAATTGAAGGCTCTCTTGAGGAGGGCATCAAGCATGAGTTCTCTTCTCCCTACATGCCACAAAAAAATGGTGTAGTGGAGAGGAAGAATAGAACTCTACTTGACATGGCGAGGACCATGCTTGATAGTACAAGACTTCGGACCAGTTTTGGGCGGAAGCAATCAACACCGCTTGCTACGCTATCAACCGACTCTACCTTCACTGAATCCTCAAGAAGACATCTTATCAACTCCTAACCGGTAAAAAGCCCAATGTTTCATATTTTAGAGTCTTTGGTAGCAAATGTTTTATTCTTGTTAAAAGAGGTAGAAAATATAAATTTGCTCCTAAGGCTATAGAAGGCTTTTTACTTGGTTATGACTCAAACACAAGGGCATATAGAGTCTTTATCAAGTCCACTGGACTAGTTGAAGTTTCTTGTGACATTGTGTTTGATGAGACTAACGGCTCTCAAGTAGAGCAAGTTGATCTTGATGAGCTAGATGATGAAGAGGCTCCATGCGTCGCGCTAAGGAACATGTCCATCGGGGATGTGTGTCCTAAGGAATCTAAAGAGACTCCACAAGCACAAGATCAACCTTCATCCTCCATGCAAGCATCTCCACCAACCCAAGATGAGGATCAAGCTCAAGATGATGAAAATGAAGATCAAGAAGATGAGCCACCTCAAGAGGAGGACAATGATCAAGGGGGAGATGACAATGATCAAGCCAAGGAAGATGATCAGGGTCCAAGACCGCCACACCCAAGAGTCCACTAAGCGATTCAAAGAGATCACCCCGTGAACACCATCCTCGGCGATATTCATAAGGGGGTAACCACTCGATCTCGAGTCGCTCATTTTTGTGAACATTACTCTTTTGTTTCCTCTATTGAGCCACACAGGGTAGATGATGCACTTAAAGATTTGGATTGGGTGCTGGCGATGCAAGAGGAGCTCAACAACTTCACGAGGAATGAGGTATGGCATTTAGTTCCACGTCCTAACCAAAATGTTGTAGGTACCAAGTGGGTATTCCACAACAAGCAAGATGAGCATGGTGTGGTGATAAGGAACAAAGCCCGACTTGTGGCCAAGGGTTATTCACAAGTCGAAGGTTTGGATTTTGGTGAAACTTATGCACCCGTAGCTAGGCTTGAGTCAATTCGCATATTACTTGTCTATGCTACTTACCATGGCTTTAAGCTCTGTCAAATGGACGTGAAGAGTGCCTTCCTCAATGGACCAATCAAGGAAGAGGTCTATGTTGAGCAACCTCCCGGCTTTGAAGATAGTAAGTACCCTAACCATGTTTACAAACTCCCAAAGGCGCTTTATGGGCTCAAGCAAGCCCCAAGAGCATGGTATGAATGCCTAAGAGATTTTCTTATCACTAATGGCTTCAAAGTCGGTAAGGCCGATCCAACTCTCTTTACTAAAACTATTGCAAAAGATTTGTTTGTATGCCAAATTTATGTTGATGATATCATATTTGGGTCTACTAACAAATCTACATATGAAGAGTTTAGTAGGATCATGGTCTAGAAATTCGAGATGTCTATGATGGGGGAGTTGAAATATTTTCTAGGATTTCAAGTCAAGCAAATCCAAGAGGGCACCTTCATCAGCCAAACGAAGTACATTCAAGATATACTCACCAAGTTTGGAATGAAGGATGCCAAACCCATCAAGACACCCATGGGAACTAATGGGCATCTTGACCTCGACACGGGAGGTAAATCCATAGATCAAAAGGTATACCGGTCGATGATAGGTTCTCTACTCTATTTATGTGCATCTCGACTGGATATTATGCTTTTCGTATGCATGTGTGCAAAGTTCCAAGCCGATCCTAAGGAAGTTCACCTTAGGGCCGTGAAAAGAATCTTGAGATATTTAGTTTATACTCCTAAGTTTGACCTTTGGTACCCCAAGGGATCCTCTTTTGATTTAATAAGATATTCAGATGCCGATTAGGCAGGGTGCAAAATTGATAGGAAGACCACATCAGGGACTTGTCAGTTTATGGGGAGATCCCTGGTGTCTTGGGCTTCAAAGAAACAAAACTCAGTAGCTCTTTCTACCGCCGAAGCCGAGTATATTGCCGCAGGCCATTGTTGCGCACAATTGCTTTGGATGAGGCAAACCCTCAGGGACTATGGCTACAAATTCAGCAAAGTCCCTCTCCTATGTGATAATGAGAGTGCAATCCGCATGGCGGATAATCCCGTTGAACACAGCCGCACTAAGCACATAGCCATTCGGTATCACTTTTTGAGAGATCATCAACAAAGGGGGGATATCGAGATAGCCTATATTAACACCAAAGAACAGTTAGCCGATATGTTTACCAAACCATTAGATGAGAAAACCTTTACCAAGCTTAGGAATGAGCTAAATATTCTTGATTCTAGGAATTTTGATTGAAACTTTGCACACATAGCTCATTTATATACCTTTGATCATATCTCTTTTATGTCTATGACTAATGTGTTTTCAAGTGTATTCTTATGATGAGTCATAGAATTGAAAGGGAAATGGAGTATTCGGCAAAGATGACGCTTCCACTCAACTCCATCGGTATTAATTCCTCTTTGTCAGTATTCCGCAAGCTCTCCACGGTGGTATAATCTTCACTCATATTTATTTGTTTGCCATTGGGGAGAAAGTATAAGGGCTCATATTTCACTCACAAGTATCTGTTTTTGGCGATTCATTGCAAAGGGGGAGAAAGTATTAGCCCAAAGCAAAAGGACCGCACCACCACCAATTTTTAAAGTTTTTTAAAGAAATTTTCAATTGGTAATATTAACCACTTTCAAAAATTAAGCATCCAAAACCCTCTTGAACACTAAGAGGAGAATTTTATTGAGGGGGAGTTTTGATTAAGTCAAAGGAAAAGCATTTGAAACAGGGGGAGAAAATTTCAAATCTTGAAAATGCTTCTCTCAAATCTTATTTGTATATCTTTGACTATTTGCAAAAGGTTTTTGAAAAGGTTTTTACAAACAATTTGCAAAAACAAAACTCGTGGTGCAAACGTGGTCCAAAATGTTAAATAAGAAGAAAACAATCCATGCATATCTAGTAGAAATAATTTATTGGTTTAATTCCAAGCAACCTTATGCACTTACCTTATGCAAACTAGTTCAATTCTGCACTTTTATATTTGCTTTGGTTTGTGTTGGCATAAATCACTAAAAAGGGGGAGATTGAAATGAAAATAGGGTCAAACCTTTTCCTAAATAATTTTGGTGGTTGAATTGCCCAACACAAACAATTGGACTAACTAGTTTCTCTAGAATATATGTTCCACAGGTGCCAAAGGTTCACAACAAATCAATACAAAGTTAAAAGAAAGGGTTCAAAAGAAAGGAGCAAAGAAAACCAAAGGTAGCCCGGGTCTGGCGCACCAGACTGTCCGGTGTGCCACCGGACAGTGTCCGGTGCCCCAGGGAGAATCAACTCAAACTCCTTAGCTTCGGGTTTTTGGGAATGCCACTTCGCTATAATTCACCGGACTGTCCGGTGTAGCACCGTACTGTCCGGTGTGCCATGCGAAGCAACAGCTACTGCGCCAACGGTCTTCTGCAAATGAACAGTGAACAGTGGACAGTGGACAGTGCGCGCGCAGCGCGCGCAGAGTCAGAGCAGGCGCCAGAAGGCGCACGGGACTGTCCGGTGCCCCAATCTGTCAGAGCTCCAACGGTCGAACCCTAACGGTTGGGTGATGTGGCTGGCACACTGGATAGTGTCCGGTGGCACACTGGACTGTCTGGTTCGCCCATCGACAGCAGCCTTCACCAACGGCCATTTTGGTGGTTGGGGCAATAAATACCCCCAACCACCACACTTCAATGCATCCAAGTTTTCAGCCATTGCATTCAATACAAGAGCTCTAGACTTCACTCCAAGACACAAACAAGAGATCAAATCCTCTCCCAAGTCCGGAATCACTCCAAACATTTAGTGACTAGTGAGAGAGAGATATTTGTGTTCATTTGAGTTCTTGTCGCTTGGATCGCTTTTCTTCTTCCCCATTCTTGTTCTCAAGCAACTTGTAATCAACGCAAGAGACACCAAGTTGTGGTGGTCCTTGTGAGGGGTCTAAGTGACCCGTTGATTAAGGAGAAAAGCTCACTCGGTCTAGGAGACCATTTAAGAGAGGGAAAGGGTTGAAAGAGACCCGGTCTTTGTGACCACCTCAACGGGGAGTAGGTTTGCAAGAACCGAACCTCAGTAAAACAAATCACCGTGTCATCTGCTTCATTTGCCTTTGATTTGTTTTTCGCCCTCTCTTTCAGACTCGATTTTAATTCTAACCCTAACCCCGGCTTGTAGTGTGTGCTTAAGTTTATAATTTTCAGATTCCGCCTATTCACCCCCCTCTAGGCGACATTCACGCATCACACTGGAACTTCGGTGATCGATCCCCTAACACCACCGAGCGCTGGTCCTGGCGGAATAGTTGGTGCACGCCATTCTCTACGCATGCGAAGTCCTAAGGACACTTTTCGGCCACTCTACTGCACAGCTGGTGAACGGAGGTGGACGTTTCTTGCTCTGCGGCGGCACGACTTTCTCTCTCTCCCTCCGCTCTGAACGCACACATGACACGGGCAGCACGCTCCGACCTGCAAATCCACAGAGGGGCAACGAGGCACGAGATTTATGCGCCCACCAACGGAGTCCGGTACCGTGAGGGGGGGTTGACTCGATCCAACAGCCCGGCGTCCACGGCAAGTCTATTATAACAACCAGGACGCGAAGTAGGGGACAAGGCTGACAGTGGGTCCCACAGGTAAGTGAAACCCGAGGGAGGGCGCGAGCTGACGGCCCACTCGGCAGCGACCTAGAAACGGGAGCATGGCGCGGCATCTAGGTCTGACGTGCTGGCCCCACATGTCGGCGGTTGACGGAGTGGGGAACTGGAGCTGTGTGGCTGTGCGGGGGAAACTCCACCTGTGGGCTGAAAGGGGCATCATGGCCCAAGCTGCGTTATTCCCTTTTTTATTTTTTTTTCTTATTTCCATTTCTTTTCTCTTTATTCTCTTTTTCATTTCCAATTCTAGGATTTAAATTCAAATTTCTTTTGCATCATAATTTGTTCTCAAATTAAGTACTCATCTTGAACATACTAGTTTGGAATTTATGAATTTATTTTGTATTTTATAGTATTTCTTTCTTCTTTTCCATTTTTCAAGTCCCAATATCAAATTTGGGTTTTGATCCAAGTCTTCAACTCATTATTATATTTTATTAGTGTTATTATTATTCAATGCACAAACAAAACTCCAATATGATGCATATGTTGTTCATGTGTCTTTTGTTGATTATTTTCTTTTAAAAGCGAGTGTTCTCATATGATGGTATGTAGAAGCAAAATACACAAGATTGTTATCCCTGTTTTCTATGGTCTACAACTTTGGGTATTACAAATCCTACCCCCTTAACAAGAATCTCGTCCTCGAGATTTAGGAAGGACTAGAGAAAAGATGGGGAAAATCTATGTGAAGCTCTTCTTCTCTCTCCCAAGTAGCTTCATCTTCTCCATGGTGGCTCCATTGCACTTTGCACATCTTTATAACCTTATTTCTCGTAACTCAAGTCAAAGTATCCAGAATCTTGATAGGGTACTCAGCATAAGTCAGGTCATCTTGAACACTGAGGTCCTCCATTGGTAGTTGCTCCTCAGGTACCCTTAGGCACTTCTTTAGCTGGGACACATGGAATACATCATGTACATCTGACAGGTCATCGGGTAGTTCTAGCTGATATGCAACTTCTCCCACTCGCTTTAAGATCAAGAAGGGTCCAATGAAGCGAGGGGACAACTTTCCTTTAACTTTAAATCTCCTCATACCCCGGATCGGTGACACCTTCAGATACACGTGATCAACATAGCTCTTTTGCCTTGATTTTGTGCAATTCTCAAATTCTCGCTTATCATTCGCACTTGTTCTTCTGTCTCTTGTATAAGTTCAGGTCCAAAGAACTGTCTTTCTCCAGTCTGATCCCAATATAGAGGAGTCCTGCACTTTCTGCCATATAGAGCCTCAAATGGTGACATCTTCAAACTGGTCTGGTAGTTATTATTATAAGAGAACTCCGCATATGGTAAGCTCTTATCCCAACTTCCACCATGTTTAAGAGCACAAGCTCTTAACATATCCTCCAGTACTTGGTTAGTCCTCTCTGTCTGCCCATCGGTCTGAGGATGGTAGGTTGAACTAAAATTCAACTTCATATCCAAGCTCTCATGCATCTTCTTCCAAAACTGAGAAGTAAACTGTGATCCTCGATCAGACACGATCTTCTTAGGCACTGCATATAGACAAACTATCCGAGTCATATAGAATTCTGCTAGCTTGGCTCCCGTGTAATTAGTCCTCACAGGTATGAAGTGAGCCACTTTTGTCAATCTGTCCACAATTACCCAAATAGAGTCATACCCAGCCAGGGTGCGGGGTAGTCCAACAATGAAATCCATACCAATTTCTTCCCATTTCCACTCCGATATCTTAAGCGGGTGCAATAGTCCAGCTGGTCTTTAATGTTCGGCCTTGACTCTTTGACACACATCACACTTAGCCACTTGTGCAGCAACATCTCTTTTCAGTCCATACCACCAGTATTTCTGCTTCAAATCCTGATACATCTTAGTGCTACCAGGGTGAATAGAGTAATCAGAATCATGGGCTTCTTTCAATATAGTCTCACGAAGGCTATCAATCTCTAGAACACATATCCGATCCTTGAACCATATAGTACCTTGCTCATCCTCCATGAATTCCGGAACTCTCCCTTCAGTAATCAGATCCTTAATCTCTTGAATTTTAGCATCACCAATCTGGCCCTTATGAATTTCTTGCTCCAAGGTAGATTCCACTTCAATAGTGACTCCTTCAGTGTGAGCAACTATTCCTAGGTTAAGTCTCCTAAAATCCTCATCAATCTCATCGGGTAGCTGGGCAACAATAGCTGAATGAACATGCTCCTTACGACTCAAGGCATCTGCAACCAAATTTTCCTTGCCCGGGTGATAGTGAATCTCCAAATCATAATCCTTAATAAGCTCCAACCAACGGTGTTGCCTAAGGTTGAGATCCTTCTGAGTGAATATATACTTCAAACTCTTATGATCCGTGTATACTTGACACTTAGTTCCCATAATGTAATGTCTCCATATCTTAAGTGCGTGCACAACGGCTGCCAGTTCCAAGTCATGAGTGGGGTAGTTCAACTCGTGTTTCCGCAACTAACGAGACGCGTAGGCAATCACATGTCCTTCTTGCATGAGCACACATCCTAATCCTTGGCCACATGCATCACAATAAATGTCAAATCCCTTCTGTAGATCTGGCATAACCAACACTAGTGGCGACATCAACCTCTTCTTTAATTGATCAAAGCTTTCTTGGCACTTCTCATCCCACTTAAATTTTCTTCCTTTCTCTAGAAGCGAGGTCATAGGCTTGGCAATCTTAGAGAATCCTTCAATAAATCTTCGATGATATCTTGCAAGCCCTAAGAAACTCCGAATCTCAGTGACGGTAGTGGGCACGCTCCATTCCATTATCTCCTTCACTTTAGTAGGATCCATTGCTATTCCTCCATTAGAAATAATATGTCCCAGGAATGGCACCTTGTCAATCCAAAACTCGCACTTGCTAAACTTGGCATAGAGTTGATTATCTTGTAGCTTCTGTAGCACCAACCTCATATGTTCTTCATGATCACTATCACTCATATAATAGATAAGAATATCATCAATGAACACCACGACGAATCTGTCCAGATACTCCGTAAACACCTTATTCATCAAATTCATAACAGTAAACTCATATAATCCATATCGGGTTGACAAAGCCGTCTTAGGAATATCCGATGGTCTAATCTTCATTTGATGGTATCCTGACCGGAGATCAATCTTCGAGAATACCCTAGCACCTCTCATCTGATCAAATAAATCCTCAATGCGGGGTAATGGATACTTGTTCTTCACAGTAACATCATTAAGTGATCTATAATCCACACACATCCGTTGCGAACCATCCTTCTTCTGTACAAATAGAATCGGCGCTCCCCAAGGTGAGGAACTCGGACGAATGTATCTAGCCTCTTGTAACTCCGTTAACTGCTTCTTCAGTTCCTTGAACTCTTCTACAGACATCCTGTATGGTCGCTTAGATATAGGGGCAGTTCTAGGTAGAAGATCAATCACAAACTCAACTTCCCTATCTGGTGGCATCCCTGGTAACTCCTCTGGAAAGACATCCAGAAAATCTCTAACCACACAGATGTTGTCACCAACAAACTCCTCAGGTATAAAGTATATAGCTCGTTTGGAAGAGGTGGTTACTGCAATTTGAACTTGAAACGTTTCTCCTTTAGGGCTAGTGAGTTCTATTGTACCCCTACCACATGCTATAATGGCCTTTGCCTTCCTTAACCATGACATACCAAGGATCATATCTATACTGCTGGCCTATAGCAGTAGTTCCAAATTCTCTTCCCATAATTGTTAATGTCAATCTACGTGTCATTTGATTTGCCTCAATAGGCCCTTTAGGTGTGATTACTATCATTGGTTTTCTCATATTTAGCAGTGGTATCTCATTTGTGTTGGCATATCGAGCAGACATGAATGAATGTATAGCACCAGAATCAAATAATATGGTTGCAGGAATGGCATTAATGTAAAACATACCAAGTACGATGTCAGCACCATCAGGAGTAGCATCAACACTGACTTGATTAACCCTGGCTATAGAATATCCCTTGCCAAGAGTCTGTTGCTTGTTCTTAGCTGGTGTACCAGAATTCCCCATCGAACAAGCATTAGCATAGTGTCTAATCTGAGTGCACTTGAAGCATGTAGGGCCAGTCTTCTATCTTGCAGACCTCGTCGGGGTGCTAGTGGGAGTAGCCTAACAAGTAGGAGGTGTCCGTGGAGACCCCTATGGAGCGTACTGAGCTGGGCGTGGTCCTCCTCCTGGACGAGTAGGTGTACCCTGTGGCGAAACGTAGCGGGGACGAACACTGCTGCTACCCTGCCCCTGTGAGATAGCCTTCCTCTTCAAGTCTCCTAGTTGAACATGCTTGTGTTCAATAGCAAGAGCCTTATCCAGCAGCCTCTGAAATGATGGAAATGTGTGTGCAACCAGTGCATACTGTAGGGGTCCATTAAGTCCTTCAATAAAGTGCTCTTGCTTTCTCTCATCCTCAGCAACCTCATCCGGAGCATATCTCGACAGCTGAATGAATTTATCTCTGTACTCGCTAAAAGACATGTTGCCTTGCTTCAATGACAGAAACTCCTTCTTCTTGATCTTCATCAATCCAGCTGGAATGTGGTAGTTTCTGAACTGTGTACTGAACTCTGCCCAAGTAATAGTATCAGCAGCATCATGGGCAGTAGTATAAGAATCCCACCAGTCAGCAGCAGGACCTGTCAGACGACCAGAGGCATAAAGAACTTTCTCCCGGTCTGAGCATTGGGCGATGTTGAGCATTTTCTCAATTGACTTCAACCAATCATCTGCATCAAGTGGATCTGGCGAACTGGCGAAGGTCGGTGGCTTATGGCTCATAAATTCCTGGTGCTTATCACGAGGTGGAACTGGTGGTGGTGGTGGAGGCAATGGTACTTGTTGTTGTTGCTGTTGTTGTTGAAATTGCTGTTGCAGCTGCTATTGCGCCCTTCTCTCCTGGCGTATCTCTTCTCGCTCCTCGCGTAACTCTTCTCGTTCCTGGCGCATCTCCTGGCGTTCTTGCTGCATTTGAGCACGCATATCTGCCATAGTGTTCGCCATTTGTTGCATCATCCTCATCTGAGCTGCAACCAGTGGGTCAACTCCGCCTGGTGGAGGATTAGGAGGATTCATCTCTGCTGGTTGTGGCTGGGGTTGTCTAAATATCCTCCGAGTGTGTCGTCTGGGAGGTAAATCAATTCCACCACCCCTCCTGGTATTGACCATCTGAGTTAGATACATATGGTAAGAGAGAATAGTAGACAAGACAGGTAATTACGAAGCATGTTACTTTGGGGGATTTATTAGCTAAGCAGATTGGTATTTTACATACTAAGCTAATTCATTACCTTATGGTGGTACATGCTAAGATGTCCATAAGTAATATTTCAATCAATCAAAGAAGCAAATCAGACATTTATCATCAGAACAATCAAACAACATTTTTAAATAGAGGAAATAGTTTTGATTTTGTCTTAGGCCTCCTATCTCCTAAAAAGGTCATACATGTAGGATTCCAAGGTGTGAAATCCATCTTGTCTCAGAGTAGAAAAGGTAAGAATGATCAGAGTAGAACAGTAGAAGGTGAGACAGGATCAAGATAAGTATAGAAAGAATTAGAGTAAGGTAAGTAGGTAAGGGTTTTGTCCATTTCTATCTAGGTTTCGTCCTACAGTCAACATTTGCTCTGATACCACTTCTGTCACACCCAGGCTTTAAGGAACAAAGTCGGGTGCATCTCATATATGGGCCAAAGAAGACAACACATATAATAACAGAGTGCATAGAGATAAATGTCATAAATATCATAATGTACTTATTACATAGCGGAAGACTTACAAAAATAAATGATAAAATAAAGTGAACTAAATATTATTCCCTGGCGCCACAAAGCTGACTGGGAGACACCACCTAGATCAAGTCGAAAGCCTCAGTGTTAGGCGGCTCCTCTTCGACCACCTATTCTTCTCCTGTGGGGGGTGTGAGACAGCAAGGGTGAGCTCACATACGTTCATAGCTCAACAAGTCATGAGGAATAATGTGCATGAACTCACCAAAGGTGGGAGTTCATGTGAAGTGTAAGGCTGATCAATAGAATAAAGGCTGAAGCTGAGCATTGCTTTTATAAGTTGGTCAAAATTTTATTAGCAGTTACTAAGTGTAAGTAAATACCAAACCATAGTAATATTAAGTAAAAATAATAATAAAATAATCCCAAATGCAATGAAATGACCAATTAAAATTAAGTTCCATAAATTAATCATGTGAGTGTCCGAGCCGCTCATGACCGTGAGCACGGCTAGTATACCAGTTTTACACTCTATAGAGGTTGCACATCTTTACCCACAAGTCATATTACCCATTTGCCATGGAGTTGATTAGACCCCATACACCTCTACCTAGAAAGCGAGGCAGGGTACCACTACGAGGCCTTTACAAAGTTTCACTAGCTTTAGAAAATCCGCTACAGTTTATAGGAAGCTCTAGTGCAGGAATCCCTTGCCTGACCACCATCGCAGCAAAATCAACCCAAGGACCTCCCTACACTGATCACTCCCCTACTGTCATTGCCCCTTTCGGGTAAGGTAGTCATCCACTAGCTTTCCTAGTTAATCAGCCAAGGGCGTCCCATTAAACCCTTGTGGTAGCACTGTTTTCCTGGGTGGTTCTCCATGTTCCCATTAACATAATGATCTTATCATGAACAGTAAATAATAAACAGATAATAAAAAGTGTAGTCATGAGTAATAAATATCTCTATACCCAAATCCACATAAAGCAATAGCATGTACTACCCAAAAATTTAGTAGTGAAACCAATGGTGAAGCAAGGTATAAAGATAGTCAAATCTAGGGTAACCTATTGGGTCCCATCAAAATTAACCTATGCAGATCATTATCTCTACTACTATTATGTGTCTACCGTAGGCGTCCACAGTTCCCAGTGGCGCACGGTTCTGCCGTCGCACTGCGCGCGTGCATCTCCCTCCGCGCTCCCTCCACCCTCCCGCGGCTGCACCCTGCCCCGCATCGCGCCCGCATCCCGCCCGCCGCCGCACCTCGCCCTGCATCCCGGCCGCATCCCGCCGGCGGCCGCACCCCGCCCCGCATCCCGCGACCTTCCATCAACGGCGCATCAACACCCGCGCGCGATCCACTCCCCCCACCCTTCTGCACTGCTGGCCGTGGGGACATCGATCCGTGGAGGAGACACACGGTCGTACCTTCTGCGCTGCTGGCCGAGGCAGGGGAGAGCTCCATCCGAGGTGAAGGCGCGCGGCCGTGGCTTTTGCGCTGGTGGCCGGGGCTGGTGGAAGCTCGATCCACGATGGGGAGCCCCATCCGCGACCTCCCTCAGTCCCCGGCCATGCCAGCAGCGCCTCCCAGATTCTCCCCCGTTCATCCCGCCCCCGCCCGTGATCCCCTCCCCGCGCTCCCCTCAGCGACCCCATCCATCTCGCCACCGTCCACGACCATAGTCTGCGCCCTTCCATCGGACTCCCTTCGATGGTGCGGCCCTTCCATCGACGCCGACCTGTACTGCTATTTAAAAAATCCAAAGCGAGGATGCCACCCCACCCCCAATCTCCTCGGATGTGCAGAAATCACTAAGGTGCGTCAACTCACTTGGATTCAGTAGTGAATCAGGTTAGTACTAGCTTTTCAACATAGTACTAGCCTTGGGGGCAATGCCGCTGACGCGGAGCTAGGGCTGTTGTTTTCTTGTTCGTGAGTGCTCCTGCGGGGCCGAAAAGCTAGAGGATCTCGCCATTCGCTGGGAATTTCGCTGATTTACCAGCACTTCCTGTGCAATGGGTGATATGATGCGTTCACTTGGTGGTACCTCTTCTCTGTGTGTGTTGCACAGATACGTGCTGTGATGCGACTTCCTTTATGGTGGACGAAAGCTTTGAACATCTTACAGTCGTTGGTATATTTGAAGTTGCTTTGTTTGCTTGGAAGACTGCTGGGACTTGAACTCTTTGGCTCCTTTTGGTACCCAAAGCTATCGTGCCATGTTGTAGACTTGCAATGTTCTATGCCGCTTGCCTTCAGTTTCCATCCTTCTCTTTTGATGTATCTGCAGGGTTAGATCCAGAGTTTGCTGTTGTGAGAAGTTTTAGCTTCTGCCAATACTTTGGATTTTGCTTCTTATTTATTTCTGATCCCGTTATGCAAAAAATTGTTGAATCCATGAGATTTAGTTGGACCTGGGCTTTGATTCGAGGTACTATGTTGAAGGTGCCCCCCCCCCCAATATAGGCACCTATGTTAGTAGTTTAGTACATACCAACTGATAACTGAAAATACTCTGCTTTATGTATGATTTTGGCTAAAATTTTGGGACATCACACATATTCACAGTTTTTATTAGTCAAGAACTTCATTGCTTCAAGAATTTTATTGGTATACGGCCATTCAAAACTCCATTGATTGTGTTGTAGTACGAGTTTGGTTTTTTTTCAACACTCCTGGGGAGTGGAGCTTCTACGTTGCGACTGGTTCGAATTTGTGTGGAGGGACTTGCTTCAGTGTGCTTCTGGTTTCTAATAGTTTTAGCATTCTCCTCCTGAAGCTTGAAGGCCTCAAGGATTTATGTAAAAGTGATATGGTGTTGTTCTAAATGTGCAAATTCAACTGGAATACTCATTGTATCTTTTTTCAATTTCCCTTAGAGAATATTTTTAACTTTAGGTTTTTGTTGCCTTTTCCCTTTGTTTATTTCTTGTTGGACTGTAGTGTAAATATGTATTTACAGATGTGTAGGTCCTACCCATTTTGTTCCTTAGTTAAGGTTTGATTCAATTGTATTGGACCTTTGCAGGCTGCTGCTTCGTGATCTGCCCATCAAGGGAGGAGGCTGATAAGGCTGTGACTGCATACCACAACAAGCGCACACTACCTGCCCATCAAGAGACTTGTGCACATTATCGATTTAGCTCTTAGTATGTTTCTTTCCTTTTCACCCTCAGGATCCATTTTTCTGGTATTTGTCCCAAACCATTTCTGTTAACATATTTTCACTAACTACTGTATTTTTTGTTTATCTTGTTTTCATACTTTGCTACCTGTGGTGGACTGGTGGTAAAGTGAACCAGGAACAATTTGATTTCAAATATACAGTTTTGGTTTGATTTTATGGCACTTCTCCTTGATGTTTTGTTTTGGTTACCATTAATGGTTAATGTTTTTTAGTTTTCACAATTCTGAATTTAATTTTTATCTTTATGTTATGCATGTAGTACCAGAAGTACTTCAGAAAAGGAACTTGTAAGGGAGCAGGTCTTTGTCCTTGGTCGAATGGGAAATGCTAAGGAACCTCTTTCGACAATTATAAATAAATTGGAAAACATTAATATATATTTAGCCTCTATTACTGCATCTGAGGTCTGGTCTATTTACATGAAGGTCTGAACAAGTGAGCATGAATTCGTTGGGTTCCTTAAGTACCCTATTTTGGTCATTATCTTTTCCTTTCCCATGAAATTGTCGGTACAACAGGTTATGGCCAACAGTTAAGCATTTGTGTCATGGCGATTTATCAGGTGGATCGTGACAAGGATGGGTGTGGCTGGATTACAACAGGATTGAAGTCGATTGGCAGGAGATGATGCTACTTAGCAAATTGTTCCCTGACTGTAACTGCCTACAAAGGTATCTAATATTTGCCCAGTGTACCGGTTTTAATGCTTCTCTCTGTCACGAGACTATCCCATTTTCGATTGGCTGATGTGTTCATTATGTATTTCACTGCATTTGAAAAGTTATTTGAACATGTCAACCTGATCGGTGTATAGTTTTATAGCGCAAGCGCAAATATTTCTCTGCAAAATAAATTCTGCCCTGGTATCCATCATATTCAGGCATGTTGAACTGCCCTTCGAAGTTCACTCTTTTTTACCAGTTTTATAGCAAGCGCGAATATTTCTCTGCAAAATTAATTCTACACTGGTATTGATCATATTCAGGCATGTAGCATCTCGAATTCTGAAGCCATTATTACTTATTGCACAGTTGCACTGTACTCATTTTGTAGTGACTTCTGCACAATATATCACCAAATATTGCACAGATCAGAACCACCCAATATTTATTAATCCTTTTAGAGAAGCAAAACATATGAAAGTCGTACCATATTTTTCCAGTGGTTTGTCCATACTGTTTCTCAAGACTTAAAGTGGAATGAGCTACAGGCACTACATGGTTCTCATGCAGTGTATTCTGAGATACTCCCCTGATCTCAAAGGAACCGTGGTTCAGTCTTGACAAGTTTCCAGTGGTTTTCAAGACTGAACCTTGGTGCAGTTTATCAGTTTTATAGCGCAAGCGCAAATATTTCTCTGCAAAATTAATTCTGTGCTGGTATCGATAATATTCTGGCATGTTGAACTGCCCTTCGAACTTGACTCTTTTTTTTAAGTGAATCGGTTCTGATGATTACATCGTCTCTAGCTGCACTGCCACTTTCATGCTAGGTTCGTAGGTAATCAACCTTCATCTGGACAAAGAAAATATAACTCCACTACTTGCTCAGGTAGTAACTTGTGAACGGACAGCCATGTTGATTTCAGACAGTTCTGGTGCTGTCCAATACTACTATTCCTGAGGTACGCTACTATTCTAAGACCATATTTCAAAAACACACAATTTTGAATGCAGCTGTTCCTATAAGTATCATACTGTAATTTTGTATGCAGCTGTTCCTATAACATTAGGTCTGCATCATGCATTATGGTGTTCTCTATTGATCTTTATATCCCATATTGTGGAGATCACTAAAATGTTAGTGATTTAACTTCTGTTCAAACTTTCAATTCCATCGTCCGTGAACAATTGATAAATATGAATGTGTTTACTTGACTCCATTTTATCTTCTCCTTATTTGAGCTTATATTCTTCTTTTTGAAGATATTGCTGCCATGCACTGAGATTTCTATTGTTAATAAGCAAGGTGTAATTGAAATTTTGATTCATTCCTTATGAATCTCTGCTGGTTTTAGGAAAGCGCTGAGAGAGGTGGCATCTAGAGGACGTGATGTCGAGCATGTGAAGGTTTTTTAGAAATATATATTGGTGTCAAGCTTTTTTGAAACTTGTCTTCATTTTATTTTATATGTTCCTCTCAGCTTTGTTTCCTATCCTTTCCGGTGACTTGCTCGACATCACGTAATCATCAGTCAAAGTTTGTGGTTTGACTGATAATGATGCTTCTATTGATGTGAAAGGGTGCGTCTAGGGAGTCACCAGATGTGCTTGTTTTAGTTGTTTCTTGTAGTATGTTTCAGACAAATGTACATCTGTCTGGTTCATTTGGGGCATACTGTTTATTTGTACAAATCTGGTTGCAATCTTGGGACACATGCAAAAATATAGCAGTGTTTATTTGTGTTGCAATCACAATCTCATAGTTACCACCAGTTAGCAAATTACTGCTATTTTGTTCACTTGGTACTGCTGTTTTGGTACTGCGATGAAGCCAATGTTTAATTGTTTTGTATGTATACCTTCGGTTTGGGATTTATAGAAGTATTATTTAGAAAATGATTGCAGTGTTACAGTAATGGTTACATAATCTGGTTTACCTGACCCTGGCTGATCATTAGTGGGGCAAGCAATTGATATAGATGTGAAAATCCGGGTCACTAACCACGCATACTCATAAGATCGCATCACCCTGCACCCACATAGCACAGATCGCCATATATGTTGGATGAATACATTTCTCTGGTTACTGACTGCGATTTTCACAACTATATCAAACTGGTTAGCTTCTCATGATGAAACGCAAAAAATGTCTCTATCTCATTCTTTGGTTACTGCTGCTTTGGTCCGTACAACCAGTTAGCTCCATAGTTTGGTAATGTTGTTTTGGTCTATAAAAGCCTTTTGTCACTTTATACTACAGTTTTGGTACTGCTAAAGAATATCTACTTAACATGCCATTAATTTGGATCTCCATCCCAAACCGCAAGGACCATTCTGTTTGTTCAACCGACATGCTCTACGCAGTTAGCAACTTTAGTCTTGAATGTTTCAGATTTGCTTTTCGTGATCTTCATGCCTATTAATTAGAAATGGTCAGTTGTGTAATTATTTACAAATTTGTTTGTCTAACTTGTTTGCGAAAGAAATGGTTTTTCCTCTTGTCCCAAACGCATTGTTCCTCTAGCGTAGTTCTTGGGGAATTCGTGTGGATCGAGGAAGGGATTTTATTTGTGTTGGGGTTTGGAAGGTGGTGGTGTTGCTCCTGCTGTTCTTGGCATGAGCGTTGGAGATGGGGACATACTACTACAATGTGCTCAAGGTGAGCCGAAACGCCACGACGTGACATAGGAGGACCTCAAGAAGTCGTACCACCGGCTGGACATGAAGTGGCACCCCAACAAGAACCCTGGCAACGTCAAGAATGAAGTTGAGGCCAAATTCAAGATCTCTAAGGCCTAAGGGGTATGGAAATTGCAGCACAACATTTTTTTAAAAAAAATGCAGTAACATTGGATGCAGCTGCAACACCTTCTATTCTAGCTTAGATTTGCTTTTACGGCATTATTTCAACTGTGCGTCATGTCGGTTTTCAATATGTAGGTCTTGTATCCCAATTGATTCTGCCTGGAATCATAACCTTGTGTGTCGTTTGTATGGCTGCAAATTTTTGTTCCTTCGGATACGATAATGCTCGGCTGCTCACTTCTTTCAGGTTTTGGGTGATCCCCAGAAGAGGGCGGCATATGATCAGTATGGCAAGGAAGGGCTGAAGGCCTTTGCAGATATCTAGGAGCGTTGTGAGGCTGAATGGGTAAGCATTTTTGTAGTTGGGTTCTTGCATTGCACCATCTTTCACATTAGAGACTACTCAACTTTATTTACAATTAGAAGCTAGATTTGTTTCACCTATGAAAGCATACCCTTGTTTATAGTTACTAGGAATGTATTTCAGTTTTTAGGTCACAAATAAAGTAAAAACTGCTAATTTGAATAGATTAACAGAGTCTTATCTCCGCTCTCTTAATAGGTTGTAGAGACTAGGGACCGAATCAGAAATCTTAACAATCGATATAAAGCCCGGCTAGAAGAAGGGGACTAAGATCACATTCACGGACAAGGGAAATGAGCAGCCAAACCAACTCCCTGTCGGCGATAAAAAGTTCAGCATAAAACTAACTAAATTACCTTTGGAAAAATAGGCAAAAGAGCCCCCTTCATTGTTTCATATGTTAAGGCATAAATTGCAGTTTGCTAGCGGGTCCTCCATATAGCCCTAGACCACCTTTACTGATCATCAAGCACTAAATTAATATAGGTAATTATTATTCTCAATGGGTAACAATACATGGAAATTGGAAATAAAATTTAGATTGTGGGAATTAGCTCAAGGCTCATGCCCTAACACATCTATAGCTTTGTAACTTGTCAAGCGTAAATCAGATTTGGAAGTATGTTTAGCATACATCAGCTTTGGAAGTATGGTTACAGATATACTTGTTAATTCTCTTTTACATAAGTTCTTCGATTAAGCCATTCTCTCTATTGTTATGTTCAGTAATATTCATTGCAGATGCAACCCCTAAATTTGAGGCACATGGTGGGTTAGCAGATTACATGGGTTTGGCATGTCGTTGGTTCATGATGAAAGATGAACTCTCCTACTAGCGAGCACTGGTGGCATATTGTTAGTTTTTTCGGTGTTCTTATTTCAAATGATATTACCTGCTTGTTGAATCTAAATATATTCCTTGTCGTGTCATGGCTGCTAGAATAGATGTTATATGCATGCATCTAGAATAGTCAGATCTATGTAAAATACTTATACACTTCTTGCAATATGATGTTTATTTGAGGATAAAGCACACAATGCCATAGGAAGGAAGATTGATGCTACAGGAGATGATTATGGCGATCCTGACTTGTTTTCTGTGATCATGTTATGTGGTATATTTACTTAGTGGCATTACCTCTCAGAATTATAGTAATATTCACTAAAAGAGTTTTACTTTACATGATATTGAAACTTGCCCCCACACATTTTGTTACACTTAAAAGAAGTAAACAGAAATATTCATTTTCTCTCTTGATTTTCCTCTGTACTCCATGCAAAATTCCTAAATGTAGCAGCCTTCGTTTTTGCTAAAACACATCAACAAATTTGGTTCACTCTATTTGGATTTTTGTAAAGTACGTTCTAATAGGATGCATATGTTCTATCTTTACCTGTGGTTTGTTATTGCAGAATAAAAAATAAAGGAATTTTTGGTGTTTGAATACCATGGTTTTTAAAGTGGCAAGGCGAGACAAGGCGTCGGACCACCGCCTGGACGCCTAGGCGAGGTAGGCGGGCAAGGCGCCTAGGCGTTGGACCTCCGCCTGGACGCCTAGACGACACCTTAAGAACAGTGTTGAATACTTAAACTGTATTTTTTTCTTTATTTCAAATGCTACATTCATACGGTTTTTTCATTCAACACAGCTCCATCCCATTTTGTATTGTCCCCAGTGTTCAATACTATTCTATGTCTTTCAGGCATTGTTCTCATTGGTGAAATTGGAGGTATGGCTGAGGAGGATATTGCAACATTCATCCAGGTAAGAGTTTGTTAGGGCATTAGTTTGTATGGAGTTTTTTTGTATTACATACTATATTTTTGTCTTGATTATGCATGTTGCAACACCCATCCCCTCATGGTTTAGTGAAGTTCCATGCAAGTTCTATCTCGAGCACTCAAAATTATGACATATCTATCTATTTTTTATTATCTTTATTGCGATTCAAACAAGATGCGTATTAAAACTGATTACAGAGGTATACTCTTGTTCACCACCACAAAATTTTTCAAAGCAATACCAAATCGTATGTTGGTAACGTAATCGTGCAGGTGGTGAGCCGGTGTACGGGTATTCCAATGACTCGACTTGGCCATAACGATAAGGAGAGGCTGGTCGTCCTTGCTGACAGGAGGGTGGCCATCGCATTGCCACTGCTGATGTACCTATCAAATGTTGAGAAGGGTGGCCATCGCATTGCCACGGTTGATGTACCTATCAAATGTTGAGAAGGATGGAGGGACCATTTCCCCAATGCATTGTCACAATTGATGTACCTATCAAATGTTGAGAAGGGTGGAGGGACCATTTCCCAATGCATTGTCACAGTTGATGTACCTATCAAATGTTGAGAAGGTGGAGGGGCCATCTTTCCCAATACAGAGTTTATTACTTGTCCTTCCTGTGTTTCCTATCTTAAGAATGCAACTTGTAATGACTTCAACATTCTATAGGGGAAGCTATTTGTATCCTAGCCCATTTACACACCGTATGCTTTTTTATGGTGCATTTGCATTCATCCCCATTTTTTCACGAACTCCGTCCCTACTTTTTATGCTTTTCCTCTAAATATATTTTGTCGAATATAGCCGTCGCAACGCACGGGCACCGAACTAGTTATGATTAATAAGAACATGAATGGATAAAAGAAGTGATCAAGGGCACAACTTGCCTTCCATGAGCTCCTGCTCAGCAGTCTCTACCAGCTGAACCTTGGAATCCTTAGTAGCTTGCTCGTCTACTCGCATCAATACAATACATACATAGTATAGCAATAATTAACATCACACCAAATATGTAAATAAAATACACAATAATAATCTAGACATTAAAATAAGATCATAGGAACTGGAATCATTAAATTTGGAGTTATAGATTTTAAGTTATGAATTTTTAAAGTTATTAAGTACTTGGAATAGCATAACTCATGTGAATAATTTTAATTCATGTTTCATGGCTAAACAAATTTACTAAGTGATAAAGAATATTAAAACAAAATTAATGTCTCTAGAATGACTCAATTTGGAGCAAAAATGAATTTTATATGAATTTGACAAGTTTCTAGAATTTCTTTTGCATTAAAAATCAATTTCCATATTTAATTCTCTATTTTTATTTGCCCCTGGACTGCGTGCACCAATACTAGGAAGCACAGGGGCTAAACCATAAAAATTCCTAGACACAGAGCGCTATATGCAGGATAGCGGGTTGATTTCCATATACCAGGGGGTCTATCTTGCAAAGTGGTCACAGCGAAAGGGTATCATTCGTTTCTGGCCTTCGGATTAGATTTGGACAGCCCAGACTAAAAGAACGAAGGGGTATGTTCCTCTTTTGATCCTGACCGCAGATCCGATTATCTACGGTACAAATCGCAATCCGGCAAAGCGGGCATGGCTGATTTAATCCGGACCGTCAGCCTAGATCAAACGGCCATGACACCATCTTCCCCCCTGCGCACTACAAGACGGCGCCAAAACTCTACCGCGGCGGCGCAGGCGCCAGCGCAAGCCGAATCTGCCCATCCTTTCTTCCAATTCCTAATTCAGTCGCTCCTCGCCCGATTGATGACGTTATGAACCCGCTTCCCCCACCAATTTCTGTCGTCGACGAGAGCAGAGCTCAGTCCACGGCGCCCGATTCCGGTGAGCAGCAGCATGCCACCCAAGACAACACCGGTGAGAAATTCCCGATACTCCAATTCCCTAACTCAAGTCCAATTGGTAGCGCACAATCAGAGGTTTTAGGCGAGCACGAGGTTGGGATTCTTACCAAATCACGATGCGGGAGTCGCCCTATCCACGGCGAGTTGTGCCCGCAGCACACTGGAACTCCGACGATCGATCCCCAAACACCACCGAGCGCTGGTCCTGGCAGAATAGTTGGTGCACGCCCTTCTCTACACACGCGAAGTCCTAAGGACACTTTTTGGCCACTCTACTGCGCAGCTGGTGAACGGCGGCCAACGTTACTTGCTCTGCGGCGGCACGACTTTCTCTCTCCCCCTCCGCTCTGAAAGCACACATGACACGGGCAGCACGCTCCAACCTGCAAATCCACAGAGGGGCGACGAGGCACGAGATTTATGTGCCCACCAACGGAGTCCGTTACCGTGAGGGGGGGGTTTGACTCGATCCAACAGCCCAGCGTCCGCGGCGAGTCTGTTATAACAACCTGGACGCTAAGTAGGGGACAAGGCTAACAGTGGGTCCCATAGATAAGCGAAACCCGAGGGAGGGCACAAGCTAACGGCCCACTTGGCAGCGACCTAGAAACGGGAGCGTGGCGCGGCGTCTGGGTCTGACGTGCTAGCCCCACATGTCGGTGATCGATGGAGTGGGGAACTGGAGCTGTGTGGCTGCGCAGGGGAAACTCCACCGGTGGGCTGAAAGGGGCATCACGGCCCAAGCTGCGTTATTCCCTTTTTTATTTTTTTCTTATTTCCATTTCTTTTCTCTTTATTCTCTTTTTCATTTCCAATTCTAGGATTTAAATTCAAATTTTTTTGCAGCATAATTTGTTCTCAAATTAAGTACTCATCTTGAACATACTAGTTTGGAATTTATGAATTTATTTTGTATTTTATAGTATTTCTTTCTTCTTTTCCATTTTTCAAATCCCAATTTCAAATTTGGGTTTTGATCCAAGTCTTCAACTCATTATTATATTTTATTAGTGTTATTATTATTCAATGCACAAACAAATCTCCAATATGATGCATATGTTGTTCATGTGCCTTTTGTTGATTATTTTCTTTTAAAAGCGAGTGTTCTCATATGATGGTATGTAGAAGCAAAATACACAAGATTGTTATCCCTATTTTCTATGGTCTACAACTTTGGGTATTACATTGATCTTGTGCTTGTGGAGGCTCTTCGGATTCCTTAGGACACACATACCCAATGGACATGTTCCTTAGCACGATGCATAGAGCCTCTTCATCATCTAATTCATCAAGATCAACTTGCTCTACTTGGGAGCCACTAGTCTCATCAAACACAATGTCACAAGAAACCTCAACTAATCCAGAGGATTTGTTGAAGACTCTATATGTCCTTGTGTTTGAGTCATAACCAAGTAAAAAGCCTTCTACAGCCTTAGGAGAAAATTTAGATTTTCTTCCTCTTTTAACAAGAATAAAACATTTGCTACCAAAGACTATGAAATATGAAACATTAGGCTTTTATCGGTAAGGAGTTCATAGGATGTCTTCTTGAGAATTCGGTGAAGGTATAGCCGGTTGATGGAGTAGCAAGCAGTGTTGATTGCTTCCGCCCAAAACTGGTCCGGTGTCTTGTATTCATCAAGCATGGTCCTTGCCATGTCCAGTAGAGTTCTATTCTTCCTCTCCACTACACCATTTTGTTGAGGTGTGTAGGGAGAAGAGAACTCATGCTTGATGCCCTCATCCTCAAGAAATCCTTCTATTTGTGAGTGCTTGAACTCCGTCCCGTTGTCGCTTCTTATCTTTTTTATTCTCAATCCGAACTCATTTTGAGCCCGTCTCAAGAATCCCTTTAAGGTCTCTTGGGTTTGAGATTTTTCCTGCAAAAAGAATACCCAAGTGAATCCACAATTACTAGACAGTACTTACTCCCGCCGATGCTTATGTAAGCTATCGGGCCGAATAGATCCATGTGGAGCAGTTCCAGTGGCCTGTCCGTTGTCATTATGTTCTTATGTGGATCATGGGTGCCAACTTGCTTTACTGCTTGACATGCGCTACAAACCCTGTCTTTCTCAAAATGAACATTTGTTAATCCTAAAATGTGCTCTCCCTTTAGAAGCTTGTGAAGATTCTTCATCCCAACATGGGTTAGTCGGCGATGCCAGAGCCAACCCATATTAGTCTTAGCAATTAAGCAAGTATTGAGTTTAGCTTTGTTAAAATCAACTAAGTATAGCGGACCCTCTAGTACTCTCTTAAATGCTATCGAATCATCACTTCTTCTAAAGACAGTAACACCTACATCTGTAAATAGACAGTTGTAGCCCATTTCGCATAATTGAGATATATAAAGCAAGTTATAATCTAAAGAATCTACAAGAAAATATTGGAAATAGAATGGTCAGGTGATATAGCAATTTTACCAAGTCCTTTGACCAAACCTTGATTTCCATCCCCGAATGTAATAGTTCTTTGGGGATCTTCGTTTTTCTCGTAGGAGGAGAACATTCTCTTCTCCCCTGTCATGTGGTTTGTGCATCTGCTATCAATTATCCAACTTGAGCCCCCGGATGCATAAACCTGCAAAACAGTTTAGGCCTTGTTCTTAGGTACCCAAACAGTCTTGGGTCCTTTCACGTTAGAAACAAGCACCTTGGGTACCCAAACACAAGTCTTGGAGCCCTTGTGTTTGCCCCCAACATATTTGGCAACTATTTTGCCTGATTTGTTAGTTAAAACATATGATGCATCAAAAGTCTTAAATGAAATGTTAGGCTCATTTGATGCAGTAGGAGTTTTCTTTTTAGGTATTTTAACATGAGTAGAATGCCTAGAGCTAGAAGCCTCATCCTTATACATAAAAGCATGGTGAGAAACAGAATGAGATTTCTTAGCATGAATTCTCCTAATTTTGTGTTCGGGATAATCAGCAGGGTATAAAATATAGCCCTCATCATCCTGAACCATGGGTGCCTTGCCCTTTACAAAATTAGACAATCTTTTAGGCGCATTAAGCTTGACATTGCTTCCCTATTGGAAACCAATGCCATCCTTAATGCCAGGGCGTCTCCCATTATAGAGCATGCTTCTAGCAAATTTAAAATTTTCATTTTCAATTTCATGCTCATTAATTTTAGCAGTTAATTGAGCTATATGATCATTTTGTTGTTTAATTAAAACAAGGTGATCATTTATAGCATCAACATTAATATCTGATTTTTGGCTGTGGGGCTTTGTTTTGGGCTATTTGGAGAACCAGAAATGATTGGTTTTTTGGTGAAAAAGTTTGATTGATCCTGCTAACATTATATTTCTTTGTTGCTTTTGGTTGGATTCTTGGGCCATTCGACAGAAAGAGAAGGAAAAAAAGATGGTGGTCCAAGGAAGCCAACTCATCCGAAAGATAATAAGTGAAATGATGAGCAGAGCGTTCGGGTGGTGCCCGAGGGATCATCGTATTTCTGGCTGAAGTCTTCGTTTTGGCTCAGGCGTCTGCCGTTGTCGATCAGTGCAGCCCAAAGTTCTTTTTGGATATAAACTGTGTTGGTTGGTTTGTTAAAAACTGTTGTTTGGTAGCTGGTCTGCTCCTTTTGATCTTGGTCGTTGTAAATAAGCTTGGCTTAAAAACTGTGGTGCTGTTTGGTCGGAGATTAGTGGCGTCTAACTTCTGCTCTTCCCGTTTTGTTGGTAGAAGTTAGTTCCACTAGTTTTCTACTTTTGGTGATGGGTAGTATCTCATCGTGCTGGCTTGTAATGAACAGATGCCTATTTCTTAATGAAATAGGGGGCTATGCCCCTTTGTCAAAAAATCTAGTACAGATAGTGACATGATCAACAGTAGATGTAGAGGGTTTGCAAATATTTAATTCATCTATCTTAGCATGTAATATGGCATTCTCATTTCTAAGACAGGAAATAGAATCCTTGCAAACATTTAAATCTTTAGCCTTGGAAATTAAACTAGCATTTTTGGTTCTAAGGCTAGAAATTGATTCATTCAATCTATCAATCTTAGCATTTAAACTAGCATTTTTATTTCTAAGATTGGTAATTGAATCATGGCACATGCTAAGCTCCTTGGTCAAATTTTCACATTTTTCAACTTCCTGAGCATAAGCATTTTTACTTTAACATGCTTTTTGTTTTCTTTAATAAGGAATTCATCTTGGCTATCTAAGAGTTCATCCTTCTCATGAATGGCTCCTATCAATTCATTTAATTTTTCCTTTGGTTGCATGTTAAGGTTGGCAAAAAGAGTAAGCAAGACATCTTCATATTTACTAGAACTACCCTCATCACTAGATGTAGTATACTTGGGGGTGGTTCTAGATTGTACCTTCTTCTTTTTACCGTCCTTTGCCATGAAGCATTTGTGGCCGACGTTGGGGAAGAGAAGGCCTTTGTTGACGACGATGTTGGCGGCATCCTCGTCGGTGGAGCTCTCGTCGGAGTCCCATTCCCGACACACGTGGGCATCGCCGCCCTTTCTCTTATAGTACTTCTTCTTCTCCTTCTTCTTTCCCTTCTTGCCGTCGCCCCTGTCACTATCACTAGACATTGGACATTTAGCAATAAAATGACCGGGCTTACCACATTTGTAGCACACCCTCTTGGAGCGGGGTTTGTAGTCTTTCCCCTCCTTTGCTTGAGGATTTGGTGAAAACTCTTGATGATGAGTGCCATCTCCTCGTTGTCGAGCTTGGAGGCGTCGATGGGGAGCCTACTCGATGTAGACTCTTCTTTCTTCTCTTCCATCGCTTTGAATGCGATGGGTTGCACCTTGGGTGTGAAGGTGCCGCCTTGCTCCAAGTCGACGATGTGTTTGGAGCCTTTGATCATTAGTTCAAAGCTCACAAACTTTCCTATCACTTCCTTGGGAGACATTAATTTGTATCTAGGATCCCCACGAATTAATTGTACTTGAGTAGGATTGCGAAAAACAAGGGATCTTAGAATAACCTTGACCATCTCATGGTCATCCCATTTTGTGCTCCCGAGGTTGCGCACTTGATTCACCAAGGTTTTGAGCCGGTTGTACATTGCTTGTGGCTCCTCTCCTTGGTGAAGGACGAATTGACCGAGCTCCCCCTCGATCGTCTCTCGCTTGGTGATCTTGGTCACCTCATCTCCTTCGTGTGCGGTCTTTAGGACGTCCCAAATCTCCTTGGCACTCTTTAACCCTTGCACCTTATTATACTCCTCTCGACATAGAGAGGCGAGGAGTATAGTAGTTGCTTGGGAGTTAAAGTGCCGTATTTAGGCGACCTCGTCCGAATCGTAGCCCTCGTCCCCCACGGTAGGTACCTGCGCTCCAAATTCAACAATGTCCCATATGCTTGCGTGGAGTGACGTTAGGTGATGCCTCATTTTATCACTCCACATACAATAATCCTCACCATCAAAATATGGTGGTTTGCCTAATGGAACGAAAAGTAAAGGAGCACGCTTAGAAATACGGGGATAATGAAGTGGCATCTTACTATACTTCTTGCGCTCATGGCGCTTAGAAGTGACGGACACCGCGTCGGAGCCGGAGGTGGAGGGCAACAAAGAGTCGGTCTCGTAGTAGACCACTTTCTTCATCTTCTTCTTCTTGTCACCACTCTGATGCGACTTGACGCGGGGAGGGGATCCCTCCTTGACTTTGGTGTCGGACTCCCTTGATGGAGCCTTCCCATGGCTTGTGGCCTTCTCGCCGGTTTGCATCTCCCTCTTGGTGGATCCTCCCAACATCACTTCGAGTTGTTAGACTCTAATGAAGCACCGGGTTCTGATACCAATTGAAAGTCGCCTAGAGGGGGGTGAATAGGCGGAATCTAAAATTTATAAACTTAAGCACACACTACAAGCCGGGGTTAGCGTTAGAAATGAATTTGAGTCCGAGAGAGAGGGAAAACAAATCAACCAACAAATAAAATGGATGAACATGGTGATTTGTTTTACTGAGGTTCGGTTCTAAAGAACCTAGTCCCTGTTGAGGTGGTCACAAAGACCGGGTCTCTTTCAACCCTTTCCCTCTCTCAAACGGTCACTTAGACCGAGTGAGCTTTCTTCTTTACTTCTCACGGGTCACTTAGACCCCGCAAGGACCACCACACAATTGGTTTCTCTTGCCTTGCTTACAAAGCACTTGAGAGTAACAAGGAAAAAGAAAAGAAAGCCAACCAAGCAAACAAGAGCAACAAGAAACACAAGTGATCCTCTCACAAGCCCTAATGCGCTAGAGTTGAATTTGGGACTTTGAGTGGATCGATCGCTTTGATTTTTGTCTTGGAGTGAAGTCTATTGCTCTTGTATTGAATGCAATGTGTGGAATGCTTGGGTGCTTGGAATGGTGGTGGTTGGGGGGTATTTATAGCCCAAAACCACCAAACAACCATTGGGGCAGGCTACTGTCGATGGATGCACCGGACAGTCCGGTGTGCTACCAGACACTATTCGGTGCGCCAGCCATGTCACCCAACCGTTAGGGTTTAGGAGCTTCTGACTGTTGGAGGCTTTGTCCTCTAGTGACACCGGATAGTTCGGTGCCGCACCGGACAGGCACTGTTCACTGTCCGGTGCGCCTCTGACGACTGCTCTAGCTTCTACGCGCACTGTTCGTGTACTGTAGTGTTGCAGGGTGTCCGTTGCAGTCGACCGTTGCATTGGATAGCTGTTACTCCGCTAGTGCACCGGACAGTCCGGTGGCACACCGGATAGTCTAATGAATTATAGCGGTGCACGCTGGTTGAAACCTGAGAGTGGCTGTTTGGACTCTGTACGATCCTGGTGCATTGGACACTATCCGGTGGCACACCGGTCAGTCCGGTGTGCTAGACCAGGGCACACTCGGTTTCTTTGCTCCTTTGTTTTTGAACCCTATCTTCAATCTTTTATTTTTGTGTTGAACCTTTATGCACCTGTAGATCATATACTCTAGAGCAAACTAGTTAGTCCATTATTTGTGTTGGCCATGCAACCACCAAAATTAATATTGGGAAAAGGTAAAACCCTATTTCCCTTTCATAAGGCAAAGGATATAAGTACCATAAAGGATGGAGTTAAGACCGGACCTACAAATGGAAAAGGAGAGGGTACGTCCAAGGGCTAGATAGGTAAATTGCCACTCTCAAATTGAGGTGGAAGAGAGGGGATTTTTAAGAAGTAGGAAAGATCGATGGATGACAAGGTGAGGGTGATAGAAAATAAAAACACAGCAAGGGATAGAATTAACACAAAACTTGTAAGGCGACAAGAAGTGAAAAGAAATCAAGGGAGAGATGGGTAACTCGCAACTCTCAAACTGGGTTGAAAGAAAGGGGAGGCTTTTAAAGGATAAGTTCAAGGTAAGCATTTAGGTAGAAGGCCTCAATATCGCAAGGGTCAAAGGCGGCAACAGACAAGGGTATGAGAGAAAATATGAAGGCATTAGAGAGCTAGTGGTATGAGTACAACAAAGAATGGAGTTGCGCCCAAGCTTACACGCGGTAAAGAAGAGGATATAGCCAAGGGTGAGGTAAGTAAAACACCACTCTCAAATGGGGATAGGAGATTGGAGATTTTAGATAACGGACATAATGTAATCACAAGGTAGGATAGAGTGATGAGAAGGGTAAAGGAAATAACAAACAAAAACGAGTTAAAAACTCGCAGGTGACAAAGAAGAGGATACAACCAAGGGAAAAGTAGGTAAAGTACAACGCTCAGATTGAGATGGAAAAGAGGAGATTTTAAAGGGCCAGTATAAAATAAACATCAAGGTAAGATATAGAGGTGATAAGGTAAAGGTGATAATGGTGAAAAGCATAATCCATGGATAGAGTTAAGGCAAGACTCGCAAAGTGACGAAGTGGAGAAAATAATCAAGGATAAGATAAGTAAGGTTCCGATAGAAGAGTCGAAGTAAAAATTCATTACTGAAGGAAGTTATGAGTAATTAACGAGATCACCAAGGATGTGCAAAATAAAATGAATGCTCATGGATCATTGAGATACAAGGGTGGTCAAGGGCATGTAGGCTGAAATGTTCTAAGTAGACATTGGGATATAAAGCTACGCATATATATAAAGATAAGAGTATGCAAGGTTCCAAGGATACGAGCATACTAAGACAAAGGGAATAGAAATTGCTGAAAGATAACGACTTAACAACAAAATAGGAAAGGGTTTCACAAGATAGGAAGGTTAAAATAGGCAGCATAGTTATTAGAGGTAGGTAGTTGAAATGAGAGTATTGAACAATCCAGGGATGCGAGCATGTCAATAACAAGGGAATAAATATTGTCAAATGGCAGCAACTTGATGATGGAAGAAGAAAGAATTCCCGAGAGACTAGAAGGTAATGGTAAGGGGCATCAACAAAGATGTCGCAAGCACAAGAGTGAGTTCAGATCTAATAGATGGAAAAAAGTATAGACCATACTAGAATAAAATACTTTTGGTAAGGTGATATATAGGAGAAAAACATAGAATTAGTCAAGGTGCCTAATATTTTGAAACAACATCAAGGATGAGGTGAAGTAATAATAGTCAATAAGTCCTTAAAATGGCCAATGCTACTCTAGGCTAGCGGTCTTACAGTCAGCACGGCTTTGATACCACTTATGTCACACCCAGTTTTAGAAGGTAAACCGAATGCGCACCATGTACGTGCTAGGATCAGAAATTCACGTACACAGTGATTACATAAATGACTCATCATAGCACAATGCTTCGAATAACAATAAAGAGTAAGTAATAATATTACAGACTAGAGCCATTTACATAATATAAATCAAAGTACATAGGATCGAAACGTAGCCAACGTAAATTAACGCACCACAAGTAGCTAACTGGGGGAGGTCGCTAGCCTAATCCTCGAACTTGTCGACGTCCTGGAACTCCTGGAGATCCGCCTCGACACCTTCTTTACCTGAGCATAGATTGCACCAAAGGCAACCTGGTGTTTTGTGAAAGCAAGGGTGAGTACACGTCAACATACTCAGCAAATGTCCCGTTTGGCTATAGTGGACTAGCTTTATGTGGGGTTAAAGTCAAGAAGTTGCTTTTAGTTGGTCAGGTAATTATTACTAGTAGAGAGCTAGGTTTTAACATTAACCCAAGTTGTTAACCCAAAAGTACTCTTCCCAAACGGAAAGAATACCAGAAACCATAATCATAATCATAATCACAATAGAAACCAACATTATCCTCATCATCATCTGTAAAACAAAGTAGCCCTGATTCAATGTGTCTCTAATCAATGGAGCTTCCTTGGCCGCCCATAATCACGAGCACGGCTGATATATCAGTTTCATAACTGAAAGGGAATTAGGCTTACACCTATTTCCTAATTGATTTTGGTGGTTGAATTGCCCAACACAAATAATTGGACTAACTAGTTTGCTCTAGTCTATAAGTTCTACAGGTGCCAAAGGTTCACAAAAAGTCAATAAAAAGACCAAGAATGGGTTCAAACAAAGAGAGCAAGGGACAACCGAAGGCTGCCCTGGTCTGGCGCACCGGACTGTCCGGTGTGCCACCGGACAGTGTCTGGTGCACCAGGGGACTCCAAGCTGAACTCTTCACCTTCGAGAAATCTCAGAGGCGCTTCGCTATAATTCACCGGACTGCCCGGTGCCCCAGGGGAGAACGACTCTGAACTCGCCAGCTTCGGGAATCCGCTCTGCTAAAATTCACTGGACCGTCCGGTGTAACACCGGACTGTCCGGTGAGCCAGCGGAGCAACGGCTAGTTCGCGCACAATGGTCGACTGCAACGCATTAAATGCGCGCCAGCGCGCTCAGAGGAGCAGAGCACGCGCGGGTGGTACACCGGACAGCCTACAGGGCCTGTCCGGTGCGCCACCGGACAGCCAGGCGGGCCCACAAGACAGAGCTCCAACGGTCGGAACCCAACGGCCAGGTGACGTGGCTGGCGCACCGGACAGTGTCCGGTGGCGCACCGGACTGTCCGGTGCGCCATGCGACAGCAGCCTCCCAACGGCCACTTTTGGTGGTTGGGGCTATAAATACCCCAACCACCCCACATTCAATTGCATCCAAGTTTCTACACTTCTACACCTTACAAGAGCTATAGCATTCAATACAAGACACACCAAAGAGATCAAATCCTCTCCCAACTCCACACAAAGCTTTAGTGATTAGAGAGAGAGATTTGTTGTGTTCATTTGAGCTCTTGCACTTGGATTGCTTATTTTCTTTCTCATTCTTCTTGTGATCAAACTCAATTGTAACCAAGGCAAGAGACACCAATTGTGTGGTGGTCCTTGCGGGGACATTGTGTCCCGTGTGATTGAGAAGAGAAGCTCACTCGGTCTAAGTGACCGTTTGAGAGAGGGATAGGGTTGAAAGGGACCCGGTCTTTGTGACCACCTCAACGGGGAGTAGGTTTGAGAGAATCGAACCTCGGTAAAACAAATCCTTGTGTCTCACTTCTTTATTCGCTTGCGATTTGTTTTTACGCCCTCTCTCGGACTCGATTATATTTCTAACGCTAACCCGACTTGTAGTTGTGATTAACTTTGTAAATTTCAGTTTCGCCCTATTCACCCCCCTCTAGGCGACTTTCAATTGGTATCAAAGCCCGGTGCTTCATTAGAGCCTAACCGCTCGAAGTGATGTCGGGAGATCACGCCAAGAAGGAGATGGAGACCGGCGATAAGCCCACTACAAGCCACGGGAAGGCTTCATCGGAAGAGTCCCACAACAAAGGGAAGGGGAAGGAGAAGAAATCCTCTTCCCACAAGTCGCATCGGAGTGGCGACAAGAAAAAGAAGATGAGGAAGGTGGTCTACTACGAGACCGATTCTTCATCGCCTTCCACCTCCGGCTCTGACGCGCCGTCTATTACTTCTAAGCGCCATGAGCACAAGAAGTATAGTAAGATTCCCCTACGCTACCCCCGTATTTCAAAGCGTACTCCTTTACTCTCTGTTCCATTAGGCAAACCACCGGTTTTTGACGGTGAAGATTATAATATGTGGAGTGACAAAATGAGGCATCATCTAACCTCACTCCACACAAGCATTTGGAATGTTGTTGAGTTTGGTGTATAGGTACCATCCGTAGGGGATGAAGACTACGACTCCGACGAAGTGGCCCAAATCCACCACTTTAACTCCCAAGCCACCACTATACTCCTCGCCTCTCTAAGTCGAGAGGAGTATAATAAGGTGCAAGGGTTAAAGAGTGCGAAGAAAATTTGGGACGTACTCAAGACCGCGCACGAAGGAGACGAGGTGACCAAAATCACCAAGCGGGAGACGATCAAGGGGGAGCTCGGTCGGTTCCGACTCAACCAAGGCGAGGACCCTCAAGCCATGTACAACCGCTTGAAGACCTTGGTGAACCAAGTGCGCAACCTCGGGAGCACCAAATGGGATGACCATGAGATGGTCAAGGTTATTCTAAGATCCCTTGTTTTTCTTAACCCTACGCAAGTTCAATTTAATCGAGGGAATCCTAGATATACTCAAATGTCTCCCAAGGAAGTAATAGGTAATTTTGTGAGCTTTGAGTTGATGATCAAAGGCTCAAAGAAGATCATTGAGCTAGATGGCCCCTCCGCGCCCGAAGCACAACCGGTTGCATTCAAGGTGACGGAGGAGAAAAAGGAAGAGTCTACATCAAGTAGACAACCAATCGACGCCTCTAAGCTCGACAATGAGGAGATGGCGCTCATCATCAAGAGCTTCCGCCAAATCCTCAAGCAAAGGAGGGGGAAGGGTTACAAGTCCCGCTCCAAGAAGGTTTGCTACAAGTGTGGTAAGCCCGGTCACTTTATTGCCAAATGTCCTATTTCTAGTGACAGTGACAAGGGCGATGACAAGAAGGGCAAGAGGAGAGAAAAGAAGAGGTACCACAAGAAGAGAGGCGGTGATGCTCATGTGTGCCGTGAGTGGGACTCCGACGAGAGCTCCTCCGTCTGCTCCGACGACGAGGATGCCACCAACATCGCCGTCACCAAGGGCCTCCTCTTCCCCAACGTCGACCACAAGTGCCTCATGGCAAAGGACGGCAAAAGGAAGAAGGTAAAATCAAAATCCTCCACTAAATATGAAACCTCTAGTGATGAGGATAATGTTAGTGATGAGGAGGATAATTTGCGTACCCTTTTTGCCAACCTAAACATGCAACAAAAAGAAAAACTAAATGAATTAATTAGTGCTATTCATGAGAAGGATGATCTCTTGGACTCTCAAGAGGACTTCCTAATTAAGGAAAATAAGAAGCATGTTAAGGTTAAGAATGCTTATGCTCTAGAAGTAGAAAAATGTAAAAAAATTATCTAGTGAGCTAAGCACATGCCATGATACTATTGCCAACCTTAGAAATGAAAATGCTAAATTAATTGCTAAGGTTGATTCTAATGTTTGTGATACTTCAATTCCCAATCTTAGAGATGATAATGTTGATTTACTTGCTAAGATTGATAAATTGAAAGTTTCTCTTGATAGCCTTAGAACTGAAAATGAAAAGTTGATTGCTAAGGCTAAGGATTTAAATGTTTGCAATGTTACAATTTCCGATCTTAGAGATAATAATGATATTTTGCGTGCTAAGATTGTTGAACTTAATTCTTGCAAACCCTCTACATCTACCACTGAGCATGTTTCTATTTGCACTAGATGTAGAGATGTTGATATTGATGCTATTCATGATCATATGGTCTTAATTAAACAACAAAATGATCATATAGCAAAATTAGATGCTAAAATTGCCGAGCATGAACTTGAAAATGAAAAATTTAAATTTGCTCGTAGTATGCTTTATAGTGGGAGATGCCCTGGCATCAAGGATGGCATTGGCTTCCAAAAGGGGGACAATGTCAAACTTAATGCCCCTCCTAAAAGATTGTCAAACTTTGTAAAGGGCAAGACTCCCATGCCTCAGGATAACGAGGGTTACATTTTGTATCCTGCCGGTTATCCCGAGCACAAAATTAGGAGAATTCACTCTAGGAAGTCTCACTCTGGCCCTAATCATGCTTTTATGTATAAGGGTGAGACATCTAGCTCTAGGCAATCAACCCGTGCTAAATTGCCTAAGAGGAAAGCTCCTATTGCATCAAATGATCACAATGTTTCATTTAAAACTTTTGATGCATCTTATGTTTTGACTAACAAATCTGGCAAAGTAGTTGCCAAGTATGCTGGGGGCAAACACAAGGGAGCAAAGACTTGTGTTTGGGTACCCAAAGTTCTTGTCTCTAATGTCAAAGGACCCAAAACTGTTTGGGTACCTAAAATTAAGAACTAAACTTGTTTTGTAGGTTTATGCATCCGGGGGCTCAAGTTGGATCATCGATAGCGGGTGCACAAACCACATGACAGGGGAGAAGAAAATGTTCTCCTCTTATGAGAAAAACCAAGATCCCCAACGAGCTATCACATTCGGGGATGGAAACCAAGGTTTGGTCAAAGGTTTGGGTAAAATAGCTATATCTCCTGACCATTCCATTTCCAATGTTTTTCTTGTTGATTCATTAGATTACAATTTGCTTTCCGTATCTCAATTATGCAAAATGGGCTACAACTATCTATTTACTGATGTAGGTGTCATTGTCTTTAGAAGAAGTGATGATTCAATAGCATTTAAGGGAGTGTTGGAGGGTCAGCTATACTTAGTTGATTTCAATAGAGCTGAACTCGACACTTGCTTAATTGCTAAGACTAACATGGGCTAGCTCTGGCATCGCCGACTAGCACATGTTGGGATGAAGAATCTTCACAAGCTTCTAAAGGGAGAACACATTTTAGGACTAACCAATGTTCATTTTGAGAAAGACAGGATTTGTAGCGCATGCCAAGCCGGGAAGCAAGTTGGTGTTCATCATCCACATAAGAACATCTTGACGACTGACAGGCCACTTAAGCTCCTCCACATGGACCTATTCGGCCCGATCGCTTACATAAGCATCGGCAGGAGTAAGTACTGTCTAGTTATTGTGGATGACTATTCTCGCTTCACTTGGGTGTTCTTTTTGCAAGAAAAATCTCAAACCCAAGAGACTTTAAAGGGATTCTTGAGACGGGCTCAAAATGAGTTCGGCTTAAGGATCAAGAAAATTAGAAGCGATAATGGGACGGAGTTCAAGAATTCTCAAATAGAAGGCTTCCTTGAAGAGGAGGGCATCAAGCATGAGTTCTCTTCTCCCTACACGCCCCAACAAAATGGTGTAGTGGAGAGGAAGAATAGAACTCTACTGGACATGGCGAGGACCATGCTTGATGAATACAAGACTTCGGATCGGTTTTGGGCCGAAGCGGTCAACACCACCTGCTACGCCATCAATCGGTTGTATCCACACCAAATCCTCAAGAAGACATCATATGAACTCCTCACCGGTAAAAAGCCCAATGTTTCATATTTTAGAGTCTTTGGTAGCAAATGTTTTATTCTTGTTAAAAGAGGTAGAAAATCCAAATTTGCTCCTAAGGCTGTAGAAGGCTTTTTACTAGGGTATGATTCAAACACAAGGGCATATAGAGTCTTTAACAAGTCCACTGGACTAGTTGAAGTTTCTTGTGACATTGTGTTTGATGAGACTAACGGCTCTCAAGTAGAGCAACTTGATCTTGATGAATTAGATGATGAAGAGGCTCCGTGCTTCGCGCTAAGGAACATGTCCATTGGGGATGTGTGTCCTAAGGAAATCGAAGAGCCCATTCAGGCACAAGATCAACCATCCTCCTCCGTGCAAGCATCCCTACCAACCCAAGATAAGGATGAGGCTCAAGATGATGAAGAGGAAGATCAAGAAGATGAGCTACCTCAAGAAGACGGCAATGATCAAGGGGGAGATGCAAATGATCAAGACAAGGAGGATGAGCAAGTTGCAAGGCCGCCACACCCAAGAGTCCACCAAGCAATCCAACGAGATCACCCCGTGAACACCATCCTCGGCGACATTCATAAGGGGGTAACCACTAGATCTCGTGTTGCACATTTTTGTGAGCATTACTCTTTTGTTTCCTCTATTGAGCCACACAGGGTAGAGGAAGCACTTCAAAATTCGGATTGGGTGATGGCGATGCAATAGGAGCTCAACAACTTCACGAGGAATGAGGTATGGCATTTAGTTCCACGTCCTAACCAAAATGTTATAGGAACCAAATGGGTCTTCCGCAACAAACAAGACGAGCATGGTGTGGTGACTAGGAAAAAAGCCCGACTTGTGGCCAAGGGATACTCACAAGTCGAAGGTTTGGATTTCGGTGAAACCTATGCACCCGTAGCTAGGCTTGAGTCCATTCGTATATTATTAGCCTATGCTACTTACCATGGCTTCAAGCTTTATCAAATGTACGTGAAAAGTGCCTTCCTCAACCGACAAATCAAGGAAGAGGTCTATGTTGAGCAACCTCCCAGCTTTGAAGATAATGAGTATCCTAACCATGTCTATAGGCTCTCTAAGGCGCTTTATGGGCTCAAGCAAGCCCCAAGAGCATGGTATGAATGCCTAAGAGATTTCCTTATTGCTAATGGCTTCAAAGTTGGCAAGGCCGATCCTACTTTATTTACTAAAACTCTTGCAAATGATTTGTTCGTATGTCAAATTTATGTTGATGATATTATATTTGGGTCTACTAATGAATCTACATGTGAGGAATTTAGTAGGATCATGACACAAAAATTCGAGATGTCAATGATGGGGGAGTTGAAGTACTTCTTAGGATTTCAAGTGAAGCAACTCCAAGAGGGCACCTTCATTAGCCAAACAAAGTACATTCAAGACATTCTAAACAAGTTTGGGATGAAGGACGCCAAGCCCATCAAGACACCCATGGGAACAAATGGGCATCTCGACCTCGACACGGGAGGTAAATCCGTAGATCAAAAGGTATACCGGTCGATGATAGGTTCTTTACTCTATTTATATGCTTTACGACCGGATATTATGCTTTCTGTATGCATGTGTGCAAGATTCCAAGCCGATCCTAAGGAAGCTCACCTTAGGGCCGTAAAACGAATCTTGAGATATTTAGTTTATACTCCTAAGTTTGGCCTTTGGTACCCCAGGGGATCTACATTTAATTTAATTGGTTATTCCGATGCCGATTGGGCAGGGTGCAAAATTAATAGAAAGAGCACATCGGGGACTTGCCAGTTCTTGGGAAGATCTCTGGTGTCTTGGGCTTCAAAGAAGCAAAATTCTGTGGCTCTTTCAACCGCCGAAGCCGAGTATATTGCCGCAGGCCACTGTTGCGTGCAATTGCTTTGGATGAGGCAAACCCTTAGGGACTATGGTTACAAATTAACCAAAGTTCCTCTTCTATGTGATAATGAGAGTGCAATACGCATGACGGATAATCCCGTTGAGCATAGCCGCACTAAACACATAGCCATTCGGTATCATTTTCTAAGGAATCATCAACAAAAGGGGGATATCGAGATTGCATATGTTAGCACCAAAGAACAATTAGCCGATATCTTTACCAAACCATTGGATGAACAAACTTTTACCAAACTTAGGCATGAGCTAAATATTCTTGATTCTAGGAATTTTTATTGATGTCTTGCATACATAGCTCATATATATACCTTTGATCATCTCTTTCATGTGCTATGACTAATGTGTTCTTTCAAGTCCATTTCATGATAAGTCATAGATTGAAAGGGAAAAGGAGTCTTCGGCGAAGACAAGGCTTCCATTCCGCTTCATCGACTCATTCATCCTTCGTCGTCGCTCCACCTCTCCAACTTTGGTATAATCTTCACTCCTTTATTCTTGTCCAAAGGGGGAGAAAGTAGTCTAAAAAGGGCTTATATTTCACTCAAACATCCGTTTTTGGCGATTCATGCCAAAGGGGGAGAGAGTATTAAGCCCAAAGCAAAAGGACCGCACCACCACCAAATTTTAAAACTTATGATTTTCAAATTGGTATCTCATTGTGTTCAAAAGGGGGAGAAAGTAGTATTTTCAAAATTGATGTCTTAAAACCCTTTTGAACACTAAGAGGAAGTTTTTATTGAGGGGGAGTTTTGTTTAGTCAAAGGAAAAGCATTTGAAACAAGGGAGAAATTTTCAAATCTTATAAGTGCTTCTCAAAAATCTTATTCATTTACCTTTGACTAGTTGCAAAATGTCTTTGAAAAGATTTTACAAAAGAATTTGCAAAAACAAAACATGTGGTGCAAGCGTGGTCCAAAATGTTAAAATTATAAAGAAACAATCCATGCATATCTTATGAATTTCTATTAGCTCAATTCTAAGTAACCTTTGCACTTACAAATATGCAAACTAGTTCAATTATGCACTTCTATACTTGCTTTGGTTTGTGTTGGCATCAATCACCAAAAAGGGGGAGATTGAAAGGGAATTAGGCTTACACCTATTTCCTAATTGATTTTGGTGGTTGAATTGCCCAACACAAATAATTGGACTAACTAGTTTGCTCTAGTCTATAAGTTCTACAGGTGCCAAAGGTTCACAAAAAGTCAATAAAAAGACCAAGAATGGGTTCAAACAAAGAGAGCAAGGGACAACCGAAGGCTGCCCTGGTCTGGCGCACCGGACTGTCTGGTGTGCCACCGGACAGTGTCCGGTGCACCAGGGGACTCCAAGCTGAACTCTTCACCTTCGGGAAATCTCAGAGGCGCTTCGCTATAATTCACCGGACTGTCCGGTGCACCACCGGACAATGTCTGGTGCCCCAGGGGAGAACGACTCTGAACTCGCCAGCTTCGGGAATCCGCTCTGCTAAAATTCAGCGGACTGTCCGGTGTAACACCGGACTGTCCGGTGAGCCAGCGAAGCAATAGCTAGTTCGCGCGCAATGGTTGACTGCAACACATTAAATGCGCGCCAGCGCGCGCAGAGGAGCAGAGCACGCGCGGGTGGTACACCGGACAGCCTACAGGGCCTGTCCGGTGCGCCACCGGACAGCCAGGCGGGCCCACAAGACAGAGCTCCAATGGTCGGAACCCAACGGCCAGGTGACGTGGCTGGCGCACCGGACAGTGTCCGGTGGCGCACCGGACTGTCCGGTGCGCCATGCGACAGCAGCCTCCCAACGGCCACTTTTGGTGGTTGGGGCTATAAATACCCCAACCACCCCACATTCAATTGCATCCAAGTTTCTGCACTTCTATAGCATTCAATACAAGACACACCAAAGAGATCAAATCCTCTCCCAACTCCACACAAAGCTTTAGTGATTAGAGAGAGAGATTTGTTGTGTTCATTTGAGCTCTTGCACTTGGATTGCTTCTTTTCTTTCTCATTCTTCTTGTGATCAAACTCAATTGTAACCAAGGCAAGGGACACCAATTGTGTGGTGGTCCTTGCGGGGACTTTGTGTCCCGTGTGATTGAGAAGAGAAGCTCACTCGGTCTAAGTGACCGTTTGAGAGAGGGAAAGGGTTGAAAGAGACCCGGTCTTTGTGACCACCTCAACGGGGAGTAGGTTTGAGAGAACCGAACCTCGGTAAAACAAATCCTTGTGTCTCACTTCTTTATTCGCTTGCGATTTGTTTTTTACGCCCTCTCTCGGACTCGATTATATTTCTAACGCTAACCCGGCTTGTAGTTGTGATTAACTTTGTAAATTTCAGTTTCGCCCTATTCACCCCCCCTTTAGGCGACTTTCAATAACACTCTGCAGAGGTTGCACACTTTACCCACGAGCTATGATTCCCTCTCTAGCCTAGGCTTGCAAGACCCTTATTCACTCCCGAGGTGAATGGCCAAGGATTCACTATGAAGCCTTTACAAAGATTCTCTGAGGTTGTAGCCGCCCGTTAGGTTTCCTAAATATACCACACTCCTCCCCAAGGGGCAGTCCACCCTCGACAGAGTGAGCCGCATACACCGAGCCCCATTGACGGCACGACGGCGAAGCGAACTACACCTAAGTTTCTCTAATTAATTAGCTAAGGGCATCCCATACCAGCCTCACGGTTGCACTATTTTCCCGAACGGTCATCCAACGAACCAGTCCTTACGGAGAGGCAATCGAGAAACCGCTCGAGTCCCTTAAATGCCACAAGTATATCATCATATCCAGAATAAAATCATAGTATCATCATTGTATCTCATCATGTGCATTGATTAAAGTAAAGCACTAGCATAGAACTAATCATAATAATCAATTCCCAATGGGTAAACAAGAACAAGAAAACAGAATACTAGTCAATCCTTAGGTTGATCATGGTATGTGAGTTGATGAATTGTAAAGTAAATGGGACATAATAGGTCAGAGGACATTTGCCTTCACCAAACAGCAGGATCTTCAACTTCGTAGGACTCGAAGAACTTGATCTCGGGATGAGTGGTTCACCAAATCTTGATCGTCGATTCCTCGAAGCTCAGGAACAGATCGCAATCTATTCGCGACGCTCAACGAATACAAACAGGCACAAGAAAACATATAATTGCATAAGAACATTACACCATACAAGATAAAAACATTATAAAAACAAGCAATGCGGAATAAAGCTCGCCGCTATGGTTGCGCGAGAAAAAGAAGTGCTGAAATCGAAACTACGCTTGGAAAGATATAACTTTCGGAAGATTTGTATGATTAGCGCATAAAAATATATTTCTAAGTTGATTTTAATTAATATAAATCATTTGCGGAAAATATTTCTAAAAAATCGAATTGTAAATTAGTCGACGACTAAGCGAGAATTAATTCAACATTAGTGATTATAGCGAAGCGATTTAATAATGCGCGCAGACAACGTGCACGACACGCGCGAAACAGCGCGTGCGGCGCACGTGAAAAATGGCGCATGCGACACACAAGAACGACGTGTGACGACGCGCGACAACGGGCACAACACGCACGAACGACGCGTGAACAACGTCGTGCACGAATAACATGTACGACACGCAAGAATCGCTAAATAAATGTCGTGCTTATTATAAACGAGATTAGCTTAGAACATGCGAGTTGACATTAATCTCATTACTCTACATTTATAAAAACGCAAATAAAACTATAAATAAGTTTTATTTAAATTGATATTGTAATAAATATTGGATGAACAAATAATTAACTAGTTAATTAAAACTTACGTCGTGACAAAATAATGTTACTAAATATAGATATCGTAACTGGAATGAGCATAAAAGATATAGGGGTGTAACAAACTAGGCGATGTGGCTAATTTTTATTGGCCAGAGGCTAGCCACACCCAAGGCCACACGAATCACAGCCGTAGAGAATCCTAGGATCCAGATCGTGGACCACTAGGAGTACAACACGTGGCCAGAATGGGCCCACTCTCCTTTCCCTAGTTCACATGCACACACGGATGAAAGATGTGCTCTAGTGATACCCGCTTAGTCTTGCATGCCTCCATGAGATTTTTGCGTGGGATGAGAAGACCATCTCTATTTCTCTAGTCTGGTGGGTTGGTGACATGCGTGCATGTGAGCTGGGCCCGCATGCGGTTTCTTCAATCAAACGTGGGGAAATGGCATGCAGGTGGGGCCCAAGCAGTTTCCTCTCTACAGTTTTTGACGAAAGCACGGTCGCATGCGCAGGGAGCAGACTACGGGCTTCATCATTGAGGCTGTTGGCCAAGGACTCGCCACGCCGGAGCATCACCGAAGGTTGAGGACGGGCCACGCTGGCCATGCGCAGGGGACTTGGCCGGTTGGTCGCTGGGGCGCTGGCCAGGGTAGAGCGGTTAGGGAAGAAGGCTCGCCGCATGACTGGGTGGATGGCCGGAGCTAGTGCTCAGGTGCGGCGTAGAACGACGACAACCGGCGTGGGAACGGGCACGAGGTGGAGCGAGGGCTTGCTGGCTGGGCTGCACATAGGGCGCGGTGGCGAAGCAGCATGCAGAGAAGGAAGCGAAGAGCTACAGGCATGGCCATGGCTGCGCGCTGGCTGCGGCAAGGCGCTCTAGGGGCCTCTCGGCGCCTCGTCCACGGGGTAGCAAGGCGAGCACTGTGTGGTAGCAGCGGCCATGGCTGCTCACTCGGCTAGCGAGGCACGCGGGATGCGAAGCAAGTGAAATGCGTAGGAGAAAATGGCTCCCTAGCCACGTCTGCCATGGGGCTGCGCGAGGAAGAAGGTCGCCGAGGGGAGGGGAGGGAAGAAGTGACGTGGGGAGGGGAGGAGGGCTCACCTGCACGAAGGATTCCTAGCGACGGCGGGGTCTGGCTGCTGCGTGGGGAGGGATAGAGGAGGGCGTCGACACTTATGCGCATGCACACACGGATGCTAGTTCCATTTTATGCGCACGCACGACACAAAGGTGCAAGGTCAAGAGGAGAGGCGGTTTTGGAAAGGATGATTATGACGTGTGGGGCCGATAGATCAGTGAAACGGTTGAGCAAGGGGGTATGCTTGTGCTGCTGACGGGCGGGACTCAAGTCAGGCATAGTTTCAGGTGATTTGGTGTGTGCGACATGGCACGCGACCGAGCTGAACCGGGCGTGAGGAGTTGTCGAGCAAGGATGAAAAGATAGGTGGTTCGCGATGATAAGGTGTGTGTATATATATAGAAAGAAGAGGCCGCGAAAGGCAGTTGCATGATTTCGACACGGCTCATGATGGGAGGCAGGACGAGGAGAGGTGGTTGAGGCTTTGTCGAAGTCAGACGCATGCACGCGAAATAGACAACTTTTTGAGATGATAAAGCTGACACATGGGCCTCAGATGACCGCGAGAACGGGTGAGGGGAAGGCGGTTGCGTGCACATCGCGTGAGACGTTGCACGACGAGGTGAGAAAAGGTGAGGTTGACGAGTATAAACAAAGGTAGACACAAGGGGAGATAGGGGTAGATGGAGAGTAGACAGGGATAGCAGATGTGAGCGACATGTTGTTCGCGAGAAGAAGAAGTTCGGTGATCTCGCGAAAAAGGACACGAGATCTGGAATAGGCTCGACGAGAGGAAGAAATATATATATATATATATATATATATATATATATATATATATATATATATTATCACGTTTCCAAGATTTTGTAGTTTTCACAAATACTAAATTTTAGGTATTTAATTAATATTAGAGAGACTGAAATTCATATTTAATACTCGAATGAACGTTTCGAAGGTTCCCGAAAAAATTCCGGAAACATGATCAAGATAATTCGATATAGTTCGAAAACCTTTGCACACATAAACACTATGCAACGACATGAATGCAACAATCAAAGCTTCTTTAGGATTTTATTTTTACTACGCTAAAAACTTATATATATATATATATATATATAATAAAATTAATGTCCATTATCTAAAAAAAGAAGAAAAGCAAGTAAAGAAGAGGGTAACACCTGAATTTGGTGAATATTAGAAAAGAAATTTTATACCCCCAAATTTAGGGTGTTACATACACCATATATGATCAAGAAGAAAAAAGAATGGAAATGTGATAGCAATCAAGGCCAACAAGCAAGCCAACAAAGGAAAGGGGGCCAAATGCATCTGGGTGCCAAAGGAAATAATTTCAACCATGAAAAGCACCAAGAAGGTTTGGATCCCGAAAGGGAAGTGAATAGTCCGAAGGACTACGGGAAATTTGGAGAGTTGGCAAATTAGGGATATATATCATGGGATACATCATATTGGATCAAGTTTATTGCCAAGTGGGTTAATGAATATTTTGGACCCAAATTTCCCCACCCATGACTAAGGTAACTAGATTTATTGTATTCCTTATTTTTAGATATGTGTATCTATTTTCGTATATCTAGTTTTACCTTCCATGCCTAGTATTTCATTTTGTACTTACTTTAGTTTAACAATGCATGCATACTAGGTAAATCATATGGTAGGATTGCTCTTTCTCATTTCATATTCTTGAGCAAACCTACATGGTTTAAAATTGTTTAAATTAAGCATGGCACATAGCTCATTTAACATTCCTAAGTAAATGACACTATTGCTTCAAAAGCTTATATCATACAACTGGTATCATTTAACTTATATGTGCCAAAGCTCATATTATAGATAATTTGCCCCTCTTGGTATCAAATCAAAGTGCATGTCCTCTACAAGTATTCAAAACTTGTATGCACACTTTCAGGGGGAGGTTACTCTATAATCTAGGACTTTGAGACTAATACTGTTTTCAAGTCTATTTCATGTAGTAGTCTCATTGTAAGGAAAATAAAGTCCGTGGAGAAAGACAAAAACTTCCACTGCAAAATCTCCAAGAACTTTCATGTCTCACAAGTCTGTCATTGGTCTTCAATTGGTTCGCCATTGACTTTCAATTGGTATATTTGAGACTACATTCAATATCATTTACATGTCTTTTCCAATATTTGATTAGACTATATTTCACATCTTATACTTCCCATGTTGCTAAAATGCATATATTGTTGACTCATATTTTGTTACCTATGCATAAGGGAAGTTAGTCTATTCAAATCATGTCTTGCACCTCTATTTCTCACATGCTTTTTCCTAAGTAGAAAATCTCTGTCAGGGGGAGTATTTCTTCGTCTCTAAAGGGGGAGAAAATTCTTCCTAAAGGAGAACACTCATTTAAGGGGAAAGTAACAATTTAGTTCTTCAACTTGTATTAATTGACAAATCCTTTATGAGGGCAAGTCTTATTTGCTTCCTACATGTTTTTAATGTCTTCCTTTTCGGTGGTTGATGCCAAAGGGAAGAAGTTTAGGGACCAAAGCAACGAAATTAGTATCAAACAGGGACCAAAGCAATAAAATTAGTATCAAACACCAAACACCACCAATTTAAAATTTTAATTCTTCAAGTGGTTTTGGTTCTTTGGTCTAAAAGAGGAAGTAAGTGAATTATGGAGTTAGGGGGAGGCTTAAGTCCATAATATCACATTGTAGGGACAATCATGCATCCTAGCAAGAAGATTGCATATTTTTCAATCAACTTTTTAATATTTGCTTGCTTTGGTTGTGTTGTCATCAATCACCAAAAAGGGAGAGATTGTAAGGAAAATGGACCCCGGGCCATTTGGCTTAATAGATTTTGGTGTTTGATGATCAACATAACTTGTGAACTAATGTGTTTTCTAGTGTCTATGTTTGTAGTTCACAGGATGCTAAAAGTAACTTGGACCAAGACATTGAGGAAAGCAACACCTCAAAAGAAGACATTATGAAGAACAAGTAAAGTCCAAGAAGAGAAGAAGTGTTGCCATAGTCGGACTGTCCGGTGCCACACGCCGGACTGTCCGGTGCACCAGGAACAGTAGCCCTAACAGCTAGTTCCAAGTGGCGTGGAGGGAAGACCACCGGACTGTCTGATGTGAAATCCGGACTGTTCGGTGCAAAAAGCCTGCGCGCCAACGGTCACCTGCGCTGACAGATCCAACGGCTAGGCGCACCGGACAGGGGCACCAGACGGTCCGGTGACCCCACCGGACTGTCCGGTGCACCACAGAAAACAGCAGCTTTCCTCCAACGACTAGTTTTTTGTTGGGGGCTATAAATACACCCCAACCAACCATTTCCAAGTGTGGGAGCCCAAGAGACATACCAAGACATATAGTAGACATTCCCAAGTGCTCTTACACCCAAGTGCTTAATAGAATCACTCGGTGATTAGCGTAGGTACTTTGCGAAGTGCTTAGGTTAGTTAGACCGCTTTAGCGCTTGCTCTAGGTGAATCCTAGTTAGTTGAGTGAGTTTAGACAAACCACCAACCCCTCGGCTCTTGCGCAAGCCATTGTAATTGTATCGAGTGGGGCGAGAGTCTTGCGAGACTGTGACAACCGCGTTTGTGTCATGGCCGCCACCGTGTACCGGAGGGAACGAGGCCCGTGGCGTTTTCAGCCGAAAGCTCGATAGTGGAGACGGCGGGGAGCGTCCGAGAGGAGCTGGAAGCGGAGCACCACTTGCGCGTGGAGAAGGCCCGCGGATCTCTACGGAGTTACTCGACCGAGGTGCTTGGCCCTCGCGTGGGCTTCCCTTTGTGTAGGGGCACCAACGAGGATTAGTCGGGACCTTGCGTGGTTCCGGATACCTCGGTAAAAATACCAGCGTCATCCACGAGAGTTTGCATCTCTACCTTGCTCTTTAAGTTTTTGCATTTATATTAAGCATTTAAGTTTCAATCTTGTATTCATACTTACATAGTGTAGATTGAAACTTAGTCATTGTGGTAGAGATAGCAACACTTAGACAAAACCTAGTTTGCACATTCTAGTTTGATTATTCGCATAGGTTTTGCTCTAGGGATTTATTTGTGGCCTAGTTTAGTGAAAGTTTTAGAAGTCCTAATTCACCCCCCTCTTAGGCGTCACCCATTTCCTACACTAAGTATATGTCGGATATCCTCAAGAAGTTTGGGATGAAGGACGCTAAACCCATCAAGACGTCGATGGGGACAAACGAACATCTTGACCTCGACATTGGAGGTAAGTCTATAGATCAAAAGGAATACTATTCTATGATAGGATCTCTACTTTATTTATGTGCATCTAGACCATATATTATGCTTTCTGTTTGTATGTGTGCAAGATTCCAATCTGATCCTAAGGGCCGTTAAGAGAATCTTGAGGTATTTAGTGCATACTCCTAATTTTGGGCTTTGGTATCCTAAGGGGTCAAACTTTGATCTTATTGGATATTCCGATGTCGATTATGCTAGATGTAAGGTAGATATGAAGAGCACATATGGGACTTGCCAATTTTTGGGAAGATCCTTAGTGTCTTAGAGTTCAAAGAAACAAAATTTTGTTGCCCTATCTACCACCGAGTCTGAGTACATTATCGTAGGACACTATTGTGCACAATTTATCTAGATGAGGCAAACTCTCTAAGACTTTGGCTACAATATGAGCGAAGTCTCACTCCTATGTGATAATGAGAGTGCTATCCGAGAATCTTGTTGATCACAGCCGCACTAAACACATAGACATCTGACACCACTTTTTGAGAGGCCACACATAAAGGGAAGATATCGTAATAGGCCATGTGAGCATCCATCGCCAATTTGGTGATATACTCACCAAGCCATTGGATGAAAAAAAGATTTTGTGAGTTGATAAGTGAGCTTAATATCTTAGACTCTCAAAATATGGATTGTAGTATTGCACACATCGCATATTTTTCATATACCTTTGATCATTTTGTTTTAATTGGTATCAGTTCTTAAGTGTTCATATTATGCTTATGTCAAGGTTCAAAGTGTAGAAAATCCCCCCCGGACCACACAAGTCTAAGTGTAGTGATGCACACATTTAGGGGGATAGTCTACATTTTGACCTTTTTGAGACTAACAATGCTTTCGAGTTGATCATGTCTGTAGTCTAAATGTTTGAAAGGGAAATGGTGAATTTGGACAAAGAATGGTGCTTCCACTGCATTTTGGCATCGAAGATCCTTTGTCTTAATTCACATGGTTTTCATCGCTTCTATTTCTTCATTCTCGATTTTTATGAGGCAATGGGAAAGACCACATGGATTTCTCCATTTTGGTGATTAATGCCAAAGAGGGAGAAATTAAAGGCCAAAGCATAAGGACCAACCTGTCACACCCTGATTTAAGGGGCAAACCCAGGCGCGAATCAAATGTGTGCTAGGATCAAGTCTCCCACATATGATGACTCATGGTACATAAACGAATGTTACATCTTTACTATATAATAAAAGTTCTATACAAAATAGCTAAATATTTACATCATAAGAAGATAATGATCCCTACAACCATAGTTGACTGGGAGACGACGACCTAGACCTCTCACAAACGCATCGTGGCATCCTTCATGCTCCTTATCTTGTGGTACCTGTCCTTGACCGGGGGGATGTGAGTACAACAAGAGTGAGCTCACATACGTTCATCGCTCAACAAGTTGTGGGGAATAATGTGCATGAGCTCACTTACGCTGGGGGCTCATGTATAGTGTATGGCTAATCAACAAATAATGGTTAAGGCAAAGCATTGCTTTCAATAAGTTGGTCAAATTTTATTAGCAGTTGCTAAGTATAAGTAAATACCATCCCAATAAAAACAAGAGATCAAATTAATAATAAAACCCACAATGCGATGCAAATAACCAATTAAGTTTAATTCCATAAGTTACTCATGTGAGGGTCCGAGCTGCTCATGACCTTGAGCACGACTGATATACCAGTTTTACACTCTACAGAGGTTACACATCTTGACCCACAAGACGTGTTTCCCAATTAGCTAGGATTAGCTAGACCCTTAGACACTTCCAAGGTGAATGGCTAGGGATCCACCGCGAGGCATTTACATAGTTCCACTAGAGGAGAGAACTCGCTACGTATTCCGGGGCGAAGGCGATGTAGGAATCCCTCGTCCGAAAAGCTACAGTCTGACCCGAGGACCTCCCTACACCTGGACAACTCCACCCCGCTTACCCCTTTCGGGAAAGGATTAACTCACACTAGCTTTCCTAATTATTCAGCAAGGGCATCCCATTCTACCCTTGTGGTAGCACTGTTTTCTCGGGTGGTCGCTCCATGTTCCATTTAATATAATAATCTCACTTTTAGACCAAGTTTGTGTTTTTAGTGTCAATATTGTAGGATCATCTATTCACCCCCCTCTAGGTGCTCTCACTATAAGTATTGCTTATTTAGTGACTGCTAGAGTGCTTATGCCTCTCATTGAATGTTCATCTTAACGATGCAAGCTGAACAAAGCAAAGTGGGATCTAATCCTTTAACTGCGTGCATCAAAGTTTTTGAAATTTTAGGAGGTAGTAACCTTTCTTCACAATTTGGTCAAGTAGGGTTATCTTTATTCACTGAAAGGACCAACCAGCATTTCATCATAGTTTGGATTCCACTTCCACATAACAACTACACTATCTTGCATGTGAAGCTTCAAGAGTTAGCAGAGCATGTACCGAAAGGCCACATTCCTAGTTCTCTAACTGTTCATCTAAGAGGAGAGCTAACCAGAAAGGTGAAGCATCTCATGAGAATAAGAACTCACTAAAGTTATTATGTAATATAACCAAGTACTAAATGCTAGGATGAGCAACTTGCACCTAGAGATGTGGTTGATATGTCAAGAATTTTTCTCCCTATGCCTCACTACAGGTTTAGAGCAATGTGCACAAGATTAGTTGTTGATACTTACTTGGAAGCAATGTCTGTCACCCATTCCAAGAAAAAAATATGAGGAGTAAGTCATCGAGGTTTCATGCCAAGCAATCCATTTATCTTCTACAACTATATAATAGTGATTGCAAACTGTTGTAAGTATGATTTCAAAGGTGATGAACAAGAACAAATTGATAGATTGGCTGAGGACAGCAATATCTATAGTAAGTTGGCAAGGTCCTTGGCACCTGAAATATTTGGCCATGAAGACGCCAAAAATCATTGCTATTATTACTTGTTGGTGCACCCCATAGGAAGCTCATAGATGGCATGAAGGTACATATTCTGCTATGACTCATCATAATGTCATTTCCATTTGAGGCTTTGTTCTCACCAATAGTTCACATCTCAACATTGACTTAAGTGTAAATGTACAAATCAGAGGAGGCCTGCATATATGCATGATGGGAGATCCTGGTGTTGCTAAGAGTCAAATTCTGAAGCATATTATCAACGTTGCACCAAGACGAGTGTACTGTTGCGAGGAAACAAGAACTGCAATTTTAGTTTGTTGGCTTTGCTATTGTTCTCAAATCACATATTTAGAGCACAACATTGATGATACATTAAGGTAGTACATCTACATTCTTGCTACTAAATTTTGGCATAGCTGAACCATTCAATAATTTCCATTAGTTTTAGTCTTCTATGTCCTTTACCTTGCGTAAAGGTTGATTTTGAAAACCAAAATGCAATAAGTATGGCTCTAAGACAACTAATGGACTTAGATGTTCATGTTCGTATATAAATACTTCCCTTCTTTATTTCATACTTTGTCACTATATTTGCAATTATTTTGTTAAGGAGAAAGTATTACTAATGCATATGATTCTGATTCCTGAGCTTCATCTTATTTTTGCAGAAAAAAACTTAGTTGTTGATGAGCTCATGTTATCTAGTTCGGATGATGGCAAACAAGGCATGTCCTAATTTTCATTGCTTATTTTTTTTGTAAGGGCATGTTATGTTTTATGCCATTTATCCTCTAGTGTTATATACCCTAAAGTATAACTTGTGTGTTAGAAATGACGCATTGAGATTAAACACAACGATCGGTTCAAATAGAGTCCAAAAATGTGTTTAAACAACTATCCATTTACAATGTCTACCTATGTTATATATATAGAAACCATAACAGCGCACAATCACTTCCCTACTGCTATAAAGCACCAGTTTTCTTGGTTTTCACTATTGTCCCTTTTTCAAAATGGTTCTTATACTTATTTCTAATCTAACACGTGGTCCAAATATCTTTGTGCGTCATGTGTCACGTGCGTAGATCTCTCTCTCTCGCTTCTCGCATAACAAAACAAAGAGGGGATAAGGCTTATCTTGCAATAGGCAAACTAGCCTCGCTATAAATCCCTCGCGTGGATTCACTTGTCGTCGATCGTCATCAAGCGCACCGCTTGGTCGGGGTACTCGCACTCCATCGCCAACCTCTGAGACATCATCCACGGAATAAGCGCCATCCGAGGTAGCTGCCCAACTATAGGCCACAGTTGTGGGGATGGGAACCAACGCCGCGCACGACACCTGCAGTAGATGTTATTGTTACATACTAACATTTTATCGAATAATTTGTGTGCAGTCACAACGCACTAGCAGAAAAAGGTTAGAAATAAAAATAAATTAGTACAATATCTGTTCATTGCGATGATACATAAATTATTCGATAAAATGTTAGTACACAACAATTATATCCACCACAGGCGTCATGGACGTCATCGGTCCCTATCTCTATGACCGTGGGCTGCAGCCGGACGACCGCCTCGAGTGGCACTTGCTCCGTGAATGATGTCCTAGAGGTTGACGATGGAGCGCGAGCATATCGACCGAGTAGGGCGCTTTGTGATGATCAACAATAGATAAATCGACTATCGCAAGATAAGCCTTATTCCCTCTATTTTGTTAGGCGAGAAATGGGGGACAAATAAATCTACGCACGTGATCCACCACACGCGAAGATATTTGGATTGAGTCAGATTAGAAAAAAATATAAAAACCTCTTTTTTGTTAGAGACGATGTGAAAACTAAAAACCAGTGCTTTACATAGTAGAGAGTGAGTGCTTTAGAGAAGAGAAGAGAAAGTGACTATATTATTTTTAGGAAATAATACTCCCTTGATTTTTTTTATTTGTCGTCGAACAAGTCAAAAATAAATTGGTGATCGTCGTATATAAAAAACTAGAGGTAGTATAATTTTAAAAAGGATTAATAAAAGTAAAAAATTCGAACCGCACACGGCACCTCCTCTCGTCCGTCGCCGCCTGGCTCGCACCGCTGACAGTGCCTCAGTCCAGGTCGATCCTCCCTCTTTCCAAGATCCGGTCATTCTCTCTCGGGGTCGGCTACCGCCGGCGCCGTACGCCAGGTGCCGAGACCTTCTCCGATCTGTTTGCCGGCGAAGAGCGCCCGCCAAGTATTCCCACCCTCTTCTCTTCCCTAGTTCCCTGTCTGCTGTGCGAAATCGAGTTCTCAAAACTCTAACCTCAGACTATTTGATTAATGTGTGTACACATGTACACCCTTGTCCCTTTAATAGATCTGCTCCTGGTTTCAACCGATTGAACCCCGATGTCCGACGTCGAGAACCCTGGCGCGGGTGGGAAGCCGCCGCCGTACAAGGACCCTGACAATGGGAGTCAGCGATTCCTACTCGAGTTGGAGTTTGTGCAGTGCCTCGCCAACCCTACCTACATCCACTGTACTGTACTGTCCTCCATTTTCTTGTTTCATCTCACCTTGTTGGGATTAGCTAATCTGATGTTGCACGCATCTATAGAACGTTTTCCTGTACCGGTTTGTTACCAATTTTGATAGGGGCTGTGCTGCTAGTAACTAGCAATCCATTGCAACGGACTGAAAATTTTCGTAGAAGTGTGTGTTTGTCAGTAAGTCCCTGCTTGAGAAGGGAGCTAAGAGTGCTTAGGAATTTTTAGTACTAGCCTAAATCCCATTCTCCCCTATTCAAACTGGTCTCGTCTGCATGGGCCTCATGAGCGGTTTCTTATCAATAGGATATGATTGCTAAGCTAAGGCTGTGATATTGTTAGTAGTGTTGCTTGATATCATCATTTTGTGTGCCTCATGGCTCCTTGTTTTTTACTTGAACTTTCTTGTTCAATGCACATCATGTTTGGTACTGCATGGATGATTTGAATGCTCTTTCTTTTCCCGAATAGATCTAGCGCAGAATAGATATTTCGAGGATGAGGCATTTATCGGGTACCTCAAGTACCTAAAATACTGGCAGCGACCAGAGTATATCAAATACATAATGTGAGTGATACCATATTCAGTGGTTTTTTCTGCAACAGAGGAAATGGCTTGCTCATTGTTTTTGCTGATGATGCAGGTATCCACACTGCCTTTTCTTTCTTGAGCTTCTCCAAAATGCCAATTTTCGAAATGCAATGGCACATCCAACAAACAAGGTGATCTTTTGGCCTAGAATCACACGTTCACACTTGAGCACCGTTTTTAGCTTTTGTTTACCGTCTTGCAGTGTCATTCCTTCTTTCAAAACCTAGCTGAAGTTGCTCTGTTGGGCCATATTATTTTGACTTGCTTTCTAGAACCTATCGAAAAACAGAAAGTCACACAAACTTGATATGGGTACTTTTGTAGAACTATGCAGCACGTATACTGATACATGTATCGGTATCACAAGGATACTGATACACAGATACAGCAATTTCCTAAAAATTTCCATTCATGAATACATTTTACTATTTTTTAAATAAAAGGATAATAATGCATATTAAAATGGATAACAATCTAACAATGAAACACCACAATCTACTTAACTATTTAAGTTCTAATTAAAGCATAGCAGGTCTCAATTCTCAAATACAGTAGTCTCAAATTTAAGAAATTAATAAAAGGCATTCAGGTTTGTAATTCAGGCTCGCACCAAGTTCCTATTCCTCATTTGTCTTGTTTGTTTCATTCTCATCCACAACATTAAGCTAGAGATCACCCAAACCAAAAGACACAGCTTGCAATTCAGGCCCATCAAGGGAGAGGTCAGGCACTTCAAGGATGCCAATACCACCAAGTGAATAAAAAAATATCCTCCCACATCCCACATCATTGTCTCTCCTGTCTTATATGCATCAGTTCTTTTTGGCAGACAAAGACCAAATCTTCAACATGCTCTGAGTTATGGCATTTCTCTTGACACTATGGATAAAGCTATAGATGCTCCAATTTCATTCACAGTAAGAAGATGAGGCTGGTTGGCTAGCAATTTGGTGGCCAAATTCATCAATAAGGGAATAGGCTGTCCATGAGTTGTCCACAAAGTCATAGGGGAAACAGCCAATCTATCATAGATTGAGTCAGGATCATTAGATTCTTTTGAACAACTAGAGAACCTTGAGTACTCTTCTTTTACTTTATTCAATTTTTCCAGCACGCAAAAGAACTTGAAGCAATTCATCCTCATCTTTTTATATCTCTTTATTCTTGTGGGGTGGTTCATGGCTAGGAACGGGAATGGGTCGGGTCGACTCATTGGGTAGTTGACCTGACCCACAAAAGTAAGGCCAATCGGTCAAACGTCAAAGGGCCGCTTCAAAGTTTAAATTGGCTGATAGGGCCAGAACCTGTTGACCCAATGGGTAATGTAGGTGTTATGTATGGCCAAGCCTATGTTAGGCGCAATAGGGCCAAGGCTGCCCAGGTGGGGCCCAAGGCCCAATAGCTAATAGATAAGCTCTATCTAGTTAGTTATACTTATCCAAAGTTAGTAGATAAAGATCAGCTCTATCTAGATAGTTATACTTATCCAAAGTTAGTAGATAGACTTGAGATAGCTCTATATATAGATCTGTAAACTCTGGAATAAAGACAAGCAGAATTCCAATCTATTCTGGCTTCCCAGAGGGAGCCAGAGTCTCCTGTGATCTTCTCCCTGCGCGCAACCCAGCCAGGATCACGACGGCGCCCCAGCGCCGCCACCCTGGTCCCACCAAATCCCCTCCCTACAATCTACACAATCTGCCCGGTAGAATCCGTAGTTCTACCAATCTGGTATCAGAGGGCTCGACGATCATGAGTTCCTCCAAGTCGCCGTCACCGGGACAGCAGCCGCCGCCGGCCTCAAGCCCGCCCGCAGCGCCAATCGTCTCCCTGGCCGCGGTCCCTGCGTCGTCGGAGGCCATGGCGCTCGGCCCTCCCGGCGCGGCCATCAACCAGCAGGCCGCCCCCGCGCTCACACCGGCCCAGATCGCGGCGTCCTTGGCGGATCTCAGCCACGCCGTGCGCGATATGCAGATCACCATGAACGCCATGCTGACAGGCCACCTCCCCTTCCCCAATCCACAAGCCGCCCATCCACCCCAGCCGCCGCACCCGTCCCTGACAGCGCAGCCACCGCCGGCCGCACTGCCCCCACCCACGCAGCCACCTGCGCCACTCCCCACCGCATCACCGACCACAGCCCCTATCCATATGATCCGCTTCCCACCATCCCCATCCCCCATCCCATCTTGGGCGCAGGGCGCGCCTACGGTTTCACCACCAGTGTACTCTGAGGCACTCCCGCGACCGGCGCTCACGACTTCCTTACCCAGCAGCACCGTCGGTGGGCCTCCTGGGATGCTGTTAGGAGGCGGCGACGGCCCCCTGTTCCTGGGTCGGGGGCCCTTGCGCCCCCACGTACCCGCAGCGACATCAGCGTGGTCACCGTACCACGGGCTGCCTCAGGACGACGACGTGGAGACCGCAGCCTACGGGGGCGCTGAGGCGCGCGCGCCTCCACGCTACTACAAACTGGATTTCGCCACATACGATGGCTCCGAGGATCCGCTGAACTGGCTAAATCATTGTGAGCAGTTCTTCCGGGGGCAGCGCACGCCAGCCTCGGATCGCACGTGGCTGGCCTTGTACCATCTTAAGGGGCCGGCACAGACGTGGTACTATGCCTGGAACAGGACGAGGGCATGCCGTCTTGGGATCGCTTCGCCGAGCTGTGTCGCCTTCGCTTCGGTCCAGCAGTGCGCGGTTCTCGCCTTGCGGAACTGGGACGCCTCCCCTTCCTGTCCACGGTCCAGGAGTACTCGGACCGCTTCCAGGCGTTGCTGTGTCGAGCTCGGGACGTCTCCCCCATGCAGAAGACGGAGCTATTCGTGGGCGGCCTTCCCGAGTAGACGTTGAGCTGCGCGAACCGCAGGATCTACAAACTGCCATGTACCTGGCACGGGCGTTCGAACGGCGCGCGGCGGCCTGGCCCCCATTCCAGCAGCGCGGGTCGCGACCACCGCAACGGGCGCAGGGCTCGGGTCGTGTGACACCAGCACCGCCCGGGGCTCTACCGACCGGTACGACGACGCCAGGCGATAGTACGACTCCGACACGCCCGTTTCGCCGATTGTCCCCGGGCGAGCAGCAGGAGCGGCGCCGGCAGGGGCTCTGCTTCAACTGCGATGAACCCTACGTTCGGGGACATGTCTGCCAGCGGCTGTTCTACTTGGAGGTCGACGACTTCCTCAACGAGGCGTCCGGTGAGGGTGGGGTCGACCCCCTTGAGGAGCCGGCCGCCCCAGACGTCACGGGAGCCAACGCGTTGGTGGTCTCGTTACACGCGCTGGCGGGCATCCGGACGGACAAGACGCTGTTGCTACCAGTCACCATCAACGGCGAGCGACTACTCGCGCTCATGGACACAGGGTCAACCCACAACTTCCTCAACGCTGACACGATGAGCCACCTCGGATTAGCTATGGCGGGTGGCGAGCACCTTCGGGTCACGGTGGCCAACGGTGACCGCCTACCCTGCGCCGGCATCGCCCGCGACGTCCCCGTCATCATCAACGATGAGTCCTTCTCCATCACGTGCGTCGGGATGCGCCTGGGCTGCTTCGACTTCATCCTCGGCGTGGACTTCCTGGAGACGCTGGACACCATCCAGTGGAACTTCCGAGCACTGACCCTGTCGTTCCAGCGCCAGGGCCGGCGCATCCACTGGCAGGGTGTGCGGGCCACGCAACAGCCTGCCCCGCAGCAGCTGGCTGTGGCAGTCGTCGACACTGCCCAACAGCCCCTCATGGACGTCCTTCTGCAGCAACATGGCGCCATCTTCGACGAGCCCACGGGACTGCCCCCGGCCCGCCCCTACGACCATCGCATCCACCTGCTGCCCGGTACAGCTCCGGTGGCCATACGACCGTACCGGTACGCACAGCTGCAGAAGGACGAGCTGGAGCGACAGTGTGAGGCCATGCTCACACAAGGCATCATACGACCCAGCACGTCGCCGTTCTCCGCTCCGGTGCTCTTGGTTCGCAAGGCGGACCGCTCGTGGCGTTTCTGCATCGATTACCACGCCCTCAACGCCAAGACGTCCAAGGACAAGTTCCCGATTCCGGTGGTGGACGAGCTCCTCGACGAGCTCCATGGAGCCCGTTTCTTCTCCAAGCTGGACCTACGCTCAGGCTACCACCAGGTGCGGATGCACACCGATGACATCGCCAAGACGGCGTTCCGCACCCATCATGGCCACTATGAGTTCCTGGTCATGCCGTTCGGCCTCTCGAACGCGCCTGCTACTTTCCAGTCCCTGATGAACGACGTACTCCGCCCATATCTTCGGAAGTTTGTGCTTGTCTTCTTCGACGATATCCTGATCTACAGTGCATCATGGGCGGAGCACCTCCAGCATGTGGGCATCGTCCTCGAGACATTGCAGGCACACCACCTCCACCTGAAGCGCTCCAAGTGTTCCTTCGGCGCCACATCAGTGGCCTATCTGGGCCATGTCATCTCCGAGGGTGGGGTCGCCATGGACGCCGACAAGGTCGCGGCAGTGGCCTCCTGGCCGCCCCCGCGGTCTGCACGAGGCCTCCGGGGCTTCTTGGGACTAGCAGGGTACTACCGGAAGTTCATCAAAGACTTCGGCCTCATCGCAGCCCCGCTGACACGTCTCTTGCGACGAGACGCGTTTGCCTGGGACGATGACGCGACAACAGCCTTCCACGCCCTAAAGCACGCCCTAACGACGAGTCCAGTGCTCCAGATGCCGGACTTCGCCAAGCTCTTCGTCGTCGACTGTGACGCGTCAGGTGCAGGGTTCGGTGCTGTCCTTCATCAGGGCGCGGGACCTCTCGCCTACTTCAGCAAGCCATTTGCAGCCCGCCACCTTAAGTTGGCGGCCTACGAGAGGGAGCTCATCGGCCTCGTGCAGGCCGTCCGTCACTGGCGCCCATACTTGTGGGGGCGCCACTTTTCTGTTCGGACTGACCACTACAGTCTCAAATTCTTGCTGGATTAGCGCTTGTCCACAGTTCCTCAGCATCAGTGGACCAGCAAGTTGTTCGGTTTCGATTTCTCGGTGGAATACAGGCCGGGGCGCCTGAACACCGTGGCCGACGCCCTGTCCCGCCGCGACTCGGAGGCTGCCGTGGAGGACACGGCTATGGCAGCACTGGCCATCTCGGGCCCGACATTCTCCCTGTTAGACGACATCAGGCGGGCGCTGGCAGCTGCACCTGACGGGCAGCACCTCCTCCAGCAGCTGCGGGACGGCGTATTGGCTGCGCCATGGCGCCTCGTCGACGGGCTGCTCCTGCACGGCACACGCATCTTCGTGCCGAACTACGACGACCTGCGCCACCAGGTGCTGACACTGGCGCACTCGGCAGGTCATGAGGGCATCCAGAAAACCCTCCATCGACTACGTGCAGACTTCTACATGCCACATGATCGCGCGCTCGTCCAGGACTGGGTGCGCACCTGCACCACGTGCCAGCAAAACAAGACACTGGCGCAGCAGCCGGGCGGCCTCCTGCAACCCCTTGAGGTGCCGTCCCAGGTGTGGGCCGACATCTCCATGGACTTCATCGAGGGGCTGCCCAAGGTGGCAGGCAAGTCCGTCATCCTCACGGTGGTGGATCGCTTCTCCAAATACGCCCACTTCATCGCCCTCGGCCACCCCTACACCGCGTCGTCCGTAGCACGGGCATTCTTCGACGGCATCGTACGACTGCACGGGTTCCCGTTGTCTATTGTCAGTGACCGGGACCCCGTCTTCACCGGGCACGTGTGGCGCGACCTCTTCAGGATGGCGGGGGTGACACTAAAGATGAGCACCGCCTTCCACCCACAGACGGATGGACAATCGGAGGTGGTCAACAAAATTATTGCGATGTATCTTCGGTGTGTCACCGGCGATCGACCGCGGGCATGGGTGGATTGGCTGTCCTGGGCGGAGTATTGCTATAATACCTCCTACCACACAGCATTGCGTGCCACTCCCTTCGAGGTGGTCTATGGCAGATCCCCATCGTCCATGCTACCTTACACGCCAGGGACGGCACGTACTGAGGCCGCAGACGACATGCTACGCTCCAGAGATGAGATGCTGGCCGAGGTGCGCCAGCGCCTTTTGCAGGCCCAGCAGCTCGCCAAGAAGTATTACGATGCCGGGCATCGGGAGGTCCAGTTCCAGGTGGGCGACTGGGTGTGGCTATGCCTGCTACACCGCACCTTTCAGTCCCTCCATCCGCGCGCGAAGGGAAAGCTGGGACCTCGCTACGCAGGCCCTTTCCGTGTCCAGGAAAGGATTGGGTCGGTAGCCTACCGCCTGCAGTTGCCAGATGGTGCTCGCATCCATGATGTCTTCCACGTCAGCCTGCTGAAGCCGCATCGTGGGGATCCTCCTGCAACTCCGGGGACGCTTGACCCAGTGATGGATGGTCGGCTGCTTCCTGTGCCGGCCAAGGTGCTTCGCGCTCAACTTAGGCGGGGCGTGTGGCAGGTTCTCGTACAGTGGCGTGGACTGGCTGAAGATGACGCCACATGGGAAAAGCTTGAAGAGTTCCGTGCTGCTTACCCCAACTTACAGCTCGAGGACGAGCTGTTTGAGAAGGCGGGGAGAGATGTTATGTATGGCCAAGCCTATGTTAGGCGCAATAGGGCCAAGGCTGCTCAGGTGGGGCCCAAGGCCCAATAGCTAATAGATAAGCTCTATCTAGTTAGTTATACTTATCCAAAGTTAGTAGATAAAGATCAGCTCTATCTAGATAGTTATACTTATCCAAAGTTAGTAGATAGACTTGAGATAGCTCTATATATAGATCTGTAAACTCTGGAATAAAGACAAGCAGAATTCCAATCTATTCTGGCTTCCCAGAGGGAGCCAGAGTCTCCTGTGATCTTCTCCCTGCGCGCAACCCAGCCAGGATCACGACGGCGCCCCAGCGCCGCCACCCTGGTCCCACCAAATCCCCTCCCTACAATCTACGCAATCTGCCCGGTAGAATCCGTAGTTCTACCAGTAGGTCTACCCACTAGTTGCATAACATTATTTTTCTTTAATTTGTTGGTCTTCGTTATTTTTTGTTTCAAATAAACACGATTAGTCATAACTTATAGACACGTTTATGCTTGGAAGTATGTCGAGGAATATCTGGAAGTATAAATAGTTGAAATACAAAATTGCATTATTAATACTTTGTACATCGCAGATCATAACCAAAATTCTAAAAAGTGTTAAGCCATTCATGATAACATTAACTAGGTTTGAACCATGCATGACTCCCAGCAGAATTTTAGAGTTTTGAACTAAAACTAAAATATGATTTTGGACTATGACCAATGTTTGAACCATGCATGCGCATACAGGGAGCAACAGCCATTAGTTGGATCTGGCTATGGTGCCCAGCAGTAGCCCTCAGCCCACTCTTGTTTGCAACTGCAAGCAGACTGAGGGAGCCACCACTTGCATTATTTGCACCAGCTAGTTACCTGGTCTGGAACCTTGTGCCCAGCTGCGTGCGTGTCCTGGCGGCCAGGCCAAACCAACCAAGCTGCAGGTCTAGCTAGCTTCCCATTTCCCCCCTCTTCGACGATGGAAACGGGTATCACAATACTTTTCAATCTAATATTTTATCTTTTTAGAAGTGTTGATAGTACTAATAGCACATAATAATAGAAAATGTTTGGGTTGACCTAGACTACACATTTGGTCAATAAGGACAGAGTTTAGGTGAAATGGGCTGACCCATGTTCCCTAAAATTGGCCTTGATGCCACGGGGCCAGGTCGAAGGCCAGGGCCGAGTTAGTGCATTTCCATCCCTACACGGCCAACACCTTCATGAAGCCACCTTTTGCTGTAATATTTGCAATTGACAATCTGCCATTATAATTTTAATGAATGAAGAAAAATCTGAATGTGACAAGTTCAATTTTTATTGGTATTATTGGTACCCTGGACTAAGTTAATGGGCGAAACAATGAAGTGGGTTCTTAGGCTGTCTCGAGCGCGCACATATGGCACTGTAGACTACACTGTTTATAGAACAGAGTTCAAAATAGAGAGTGTGATTGGGGGTGTGATAGGAAGGCTGCTATTGACAACCTTATGTCATGAGTATTAAGTCTGACACTTCATCTTCTTCCTATCATATTGATCATCGAATCCCACATCTCATACATTAAGTGAAGACATGGTATGTTGGTGCCTGCCACACCTATCATTTCATATATAGTAGTAATCCTAAGAATGTAGTTCACCTTGTCCCATCGTACATCACTTAGTATCCTGTCCTTGACAAGTTGGGCAGTTGGAGCATCATCTCTGTAGACTGTAGATGCTCATTGTTGGAGGGCTGTTTTTACTTCAACAAACCGTTTCAACATACATACAATTGAGGCTAATCTTGTTTCAGCAATCGAAAGTAACTTCAAAAGGCTAAACTCATTGAACATTGAAAGCTGCATGCCATGTTTCATTATGACATTATTTATCATAGCAGCCTCAGTTTTAACATAGCAAGATCAAGGGTATGCACAACACGTGGTGTCCAAAATATGTTATCATATTCAGCTTCTATTGGACTACCTCCAGCAGCTTACCCGTCCCCATCCCCCATATTCAAACTACACTCTGCGAACAGTGCAGACTACAATGCAAAACATTATTTTGAGTGATCATATGGATAAACTGCTGGACACGGTCTTATGACTTGACCAGCACCTTTGCAGGTTGCGGTGTTGTCTGTAATCATTTGTGCCACATTTTTGTTGACCTACTTCAATAACACCCCCAACTTATCAGCAATGTATTCTTTTGATTTTTATTTACCCACCTTGACAATTATCAGCCCTCAAGAACATAGGTGCCTTCTCAGAAACAACAATAAAATCAATCACCTCTGAGGATCTAACCAACCATCAGTGGATTGTGACTCCCTTCTCTGCCCATATTCTCTTTGTGCTCTCCAGCAGAGTCTATGTGCCTCCTTGCTTGCTTCAGCAGCTGCTCCCTAGCTCTGCTTATCCAGGAATTATATAACCTTTGCAGGATGCGGCTGCAAGCAAAGGCAAATGCTTCGAAGATATATATTTCACAGAAAATTGAAGATACCCTCCAGAATAAATTGATCTACTAATTAAAGCCTCCATGTGCTTATGGTCTTCCAATGCCCAATCTTTTTCCAATGCAGAAGCAGGCCCCCTCTTGTTCTTGTTGCTGTTAGTGGTATCACCTGAGCAAGGAGCAGTAGGCAAAGAAATGATTTTTTTGCCTTGAACCTCTCCACCAGTTCCTTACACCTTTCAATTTCCTTCCAGATGTCACTAAGCATTTCACATGAAACATTAGGACATTCAACTATTCCTCTTCCTGAGCCATGTATCGATGCAACACAGGTGTAGAATATGGTTAATATATTTATTTGTGTAGGAACTGGTGAAGGAAAGAGTTTTGCATTGTTTATAAATTTTAATAATTTTACTTTTCATCGCTCTTTTATTAATTATTAAGACTATTTGTAAGAAACTGACACCTACCAACTAATTGTTTGACAGGAGCTTGCTCATAGGCAGCAATATTTCTTCTGGAAAAACTACAGGAATAACAGACTGAAGCACATCATACCGCGCCCTCCTCCTGAACCTGCACCTTCACAGGCACCTGCTACATTGCCCCTACCAGGGTCCGTGCCGACACCCGTAGCTCCACCTGTTCCTGCACCAACATCCTCTATGCCACCTGTGGTAGCAGGTGGTGCATCTGCAATGTCTCCTATGCAGTTTGTAGGAACTCCAGGCACTAATATGCCGAAGAATGACATGAGAAATGCTATGGACAATAGAAAAAGGAAGTATGCACCACCTCCCTTGCAATCATTCAAGTCATTTTATGAAGTTATTTGTCCATGCATTGTTTTCTTTCCTTGCTATTTTTTCTGTGCTATGAAATCATTGGTGAACTATTATTTTCGAAGGACATGATCCAATTCAGTTTGATTTATGGCCACTCTTCCAATATAGATCATGAAGATTCCCCTTTCCTTACAGGAAAGATGATTGAGACTCTCAACATGTTTTTTTTGAGGGATGCTATATCCTCTTCCCCATTCACTCTGGTTGCTCTTCTTCATTGAAGACGGTGGAGAAATACTTCTTTTACTTCTCTGATCTTTGGCCCATTATCCCAGTAAAATTTATCTGAAGTTCTGTCAACAATGCATATTGAGTCAAGTGTTATTCGTCCCATTGTGCAAATAAAGACTGGATAAAGACTCGTCAATTGAAATGTGAACGTCGTGTAGCTGTGACTGAATCTGCATATTTCTTCAGAGCTTATAAATGTGATATGAATGTTTCATAAAACTTCAGTTTGGCTGATGATATGTATACATCTTCATCGCAGGATGGGCTAGTTGAAATTCTTGCGCAACTTTTCAACGGACACTGCCGGATTCGAGCACAGTTGCTGCCTCTGGAGCCTTATTATTTCCTTTTGTTTTAGTGCTGGTTATTTGGCCTTGTAGTTGAGGGTTCGTGAGTTTTTAGAATGGAAGCTTCTGACTTAGAGTGAAGTTAGAACAAATACTCTATGTCGCATGAACTTGGCAGCAGGAAATATGTACTGTTCATAAACTATACATATGCCCGTTGGCCCCAATACAAAGTTGACATTTTGGCAATATTCTGTTCATACAAAACAACTGTACATGTTTCTGCATTTTTTTACACAAATAACTTAAAAGAATGTTGACTTCAAACAAAGTGAAGCTATCTAATGTTACTCGGTTCAACCCGTCTCTGGCGTTCGCCATTACACGTTTACCAGGGAAAATATATGGTGAAACCACTTGTTGGAATAATAAAAACTAGTTTAAGAAATATACTGTCGTAACTATTTTTTTAAAACTTGACACAAATCTACTCACATATAAAAGTTGGGATACAAATTTATTTTTGAAAATTCATACAAAATCAGAAATTTTAGTTGTATGTGCACTGCGAGACAAAAAAATCTAGATTTTTGTCTTCTAGTATACATGCACATAAGTTGTGCTATTTTCATATGATTTTTTTTTTCAAAAATGACTTTGCATCTCAATTTTTGGGTGTGAGTTCTGTATGGATGAACTACATATGTGTTAAGTTTTTTTAAAAAAATCAAGTTACAAAAGTGTACTAGCTCAGTTCCAATTTATAATTTATTTAACTTTATCGTCACCAACTTTACCGGCTCGTCTTATTAAAAAAATATAATTATTGTTTATTATTATTGTGGTATTGTTTAGCACACAATATACTTTAATTATGGTTTTGGATTTTCAAATTTCAAAAAAAAAATGACTAAGATGAGTCAGTCAAAATTAGTGTCGAAAAGTCAAATGAATTATAAATTAGAACTGAGGAATTATTTTTTTAAACTAGTTTCCATACATTTATGCATGTCAGCACAAGACCATTTTGACTCCTGTAAACCCTATCAAACGTTGAAAGCTGACCTCTGTTCTTTCTTGGGGAGCTAGGATGGTGATTGATCCTCCGAATGCTCCTCCGGGCCTCCAATTACATCCCGACATCAGGAGCCTAAAAATGGCCAAATGCGCCACTATAAAGAGGGGAACCTCGTTGCACCGAAGAAATCACCGTACCATTATGGCTGGTTTGTGGATGGCGGCGCCACAGCCTCTCCTGCTGTCGCTGCTAGTCACCGTGCTAGCGGTGGCCGCCGATGTCGCCAACGCCGGCCACGCCAAGCCCCTGACGCCTGGCGGGCGCGTGGTACACCACAACCACGGCAAGTTCACGGCCGGGCCGTGGAAACCCGCCCATGCGACCTTCTACGGTGGGCGGGACGGGTCCGGCACCACGGCAGGCGCGTGCGGGTACAAGGACACGCGCGCGCAGGGGTACGGCGTGCAGACGGTGGCCGTGAGCACGGTGTTGTTCGGCGACGGCGCGGCCTGCGGTGGGTGCTACGAGGTGCGGTGCGTGGACAGCCCCAGCGGGTGCAAGCCCGATGCGGCGGCGCTGGTGGTGACGGCGACCGACCTGTGCCCGCCCAAAGACCAGTGGTGCAAACCGCCGCGGGAGCACTTCGACCTCAGCATGCCCGCGTTCCTCCAGATCGCGCAGGAGAAGGCCGGCATCGTGCCCATCTCCTATCGCAGGGTGGCGTGCGCGAAGGAGGGCGGCATCCGGTACACCATCACCGGGAACAAGTACTTCAACATGGTGACGATCACCAACGTGGGCGGCGCCGGCGACATCGCGGCGGTGTCGGTGAAGGGGAGCAAGCGCGTCAAGTGGACGGAGATGAAGCGCAACTGGGGGCAAGTGTGGGAGACTGAGGAGGACCTCACCTGCGAGTCGCTGACGTTCCGGGTGATGACCAGCGACCACCGCGAGGCCACCTCATGGCACGTTCTCCCCGCTGACTGGAAGTTCGGCGTCACGTACCAGGCGTCCAAGAACTTCTAAGTAGCCACTTTCCCTCCTCTTCTTCAACTTGCATGCCCGCAAGCATGCAGATGATAACATGCATCATGCATGCATATTCATTCTTTTGCTCATGCACTCCAATACGGTGCCGGAGTTAAAAAATTGTAAATCAATGTGCAAATTCAAATGACATCTTAACCAGTTGTGATCAATCTGAACCGCTAATACATGCACACACCAAATGAAGCTACCATCCACTTCTGGAACAGGCTGCTCTGTGGAGTACTTTGCAAAAAGCCAAATTCTGATAGTGATCTCCACTATTCAGGCTTTGTGTTATATCAAATGAAGCAATTTTAAGAGTCTGTCTATATTCTTTCCAATTAATATAAATAGAGATTTTTTTAAAAAAAACCTCCAACAACATATCTAAATGGCTACCTAAATATAACCATCTTCTATTCCGGATTTCTCGCTAGCCAAATATAGAAAACGTGAATGACACTCAGGATATAGAAAATATATTGGAGATTAAAAAAATATAGAAAATATTTTTTTATGCAAATGACTCTAAATGATAATTTAGAGAGTAAAATTTAGAAAGACTATTAGAGATGCTCTTAGCTTTGGATAGCTCCGGACTTCACTATGTATGGACGACGACACTACTGCTCCAAGGCCAGGTCTAACGCGGGTCATTACTCGTTATTCAGGGATGAATCTAGCGGTGGGGCTAGTGAGGCTCAACCCCACTACCGCTCCTGAGCATATGGAGCTCCACCGAAACCCCACCTAAAAATTAAAATGTATATAAGGGGTGTTTTAATGCACTAGAGGTAATAGTTAGTGGCTAAAATTAGCTGGAGACATCCAAACTCCCTAGCTAATAGTTCAACTATTAGCTGTTTTTAGTAAATTAGTTAATAGTTAGCTAGCTATTTGTTAGCTAGCTAATTTCACTAGCAATTTTTTAGTCAACTAACTATTGGCTCTAGTACATTCAAACACCCCCATAGTATAATCTTATTACATATTTTATGGTTTTATCATTATCGATGTTTTAATATAACGCTACTTCAAACCATTACATATGTCTATTATAAGTGCTTTATCAATAAGATTATATCAGTTTAGTTTAGTCCCTCCTAAAATTTTTTCCTACTGTACCGATCATTGGTATGGTGAACCAGATGCTTGGTACCCACCGATCGAGCTGGTCATAGCGCCAATCAGCTCTACCGCTTGGTTGGCTGGCTATCAACCGGCCAATCGAAGCATACCACCTATGTTGGAGCCTGCGCAGTCAGTACGTGTTAGGGTCGCGACTAAAACCGACCAGACATGGTCGGCACTGTCCACATGTTTGCACACGTGTAAGCATATGATTGGCCATTCAATTTCAAACGTTTGAATTTGAAACAAAATTTAAAAAAATTAAAAACAAATCAAAGCAGCCCTTTTCCTTCCTCTCAAACCCGTATGCCCGCAAGCAGCCATGCAGATGGTAACATCATGCATACACATATTCAATTCTTCCGCTCATGCCCTTCGTCACGGTGCCCTGAATTAAAAAAATTGTTGAAAACCATTATGCAAATTCAAATGACAAAATAACCATCTTAACACGTTGTGATCAATCTGAACTGCTAATGCATGCTCACACCTAGGAGTAAAAACGGAAACGATAATTTTCGGATACCGGGAATCGTTTTTGAAGTTTTACCTAAATTTAGGTCTAAACAGAAACGAAAACGGTTACCGGAAATACGAAAACAGAATAGGTAGAAAAAATCGGAATCGAAAACGGAAATGGTTTGGGTCTCTTCTGACCATTTCTGAAAAGTACCGTTTTTATTCGATACTTTACCGTCAGAAATAAATTCGGCATTTTTCAGAAAAAATATTAAATCTGAACTGATCTTTGTAAATTCATAATAAATTTATCTTAGCTTAGAAAAATATGAAACTAATTTTATTATTTTTAATTAAGATCTATCTAATGGTATATAGTTTAGAATCGTTTGAAACTTTTATAAATCTTATTTATGTTTTCTTACCTGTTATTACTGTTGATACATATATTTATAATTTACACGAGAACTTAAGAAGGATTAAGAGGATACTAATTATATTGACTATGCCAAGTAGTAAAAGTACAAATATAATGTAAGTGCCATATCATTATACACATCTTAATTCTACTTTATTTAAATACAAAATAATGATTTTATTATTGTATGACTTCTTACTTTATATATTTATTGTGACCTCCTACCTTATATACTATTACTAATTTTATATGAATGTATGACTTGCGTGATCGAATTATAGATACATGTTAATTGAGGATACATGTTACAGTTTTTACTGATCTAATTTTAGATTCCGATCGTAACCGGTGTAATTTTCGTACCGAACTTTTGTTTTCGATGTTTCCGAATTATTGATGTCGTTTTCGTTTCCGAAGTTTCCGAGGAAAAATATGAAAACGAAAATGGTTTTTAGTGTTTATCGATCGTTTCTGACCGTTTTCACCCCTACACATACTGAATTAGACATGTGAAATAGACAAGAAATGGTCTATTTGTAAATGGGGGAAACATGTATTGGAAACCACTTGCTGGTCAAAAACATGAAAACTAGTTTTAAAAGAACACTTTTGTAACCTGAAATATTCTGGAACTTGATACATATGCAGTTCATCCATACATAAACTCACATAAAAAGTTGAGATGCAAAGTCATCTAAAAATAACAAAATTCATGTGCATATATAATAGAAGACAAAAATACAGAAATTGTCTTGTAGTGCACATACAAGTGAAATTTATGATTTTTATATGAATCTTTTAAAATTGAGTTTATATTCTAACATTTGTATGTAAGTACATATGTAGATGACACATATGTGTCAATTTTCAAAAAAAAGTTAAGTTACAATAGTATATTTTTAAACTAGTTTCCATATTTTCACATAACAGGTGGTTTTCAATGTATATTTTTAAGTCTATTTGACCCTTCAAACTATTGTTAATTGTTTACCTCACCCTTACACATGTAAAACAAGGTATTGTATCCCTTAAACTATTGGAAATCATCTACATAATCCTCTAAGGAGGTTTAGAAAGTGGTTTTATTGATGTGACATGTTAAAATGTCTAATTCCCTCAACTATAACCCCCTCGTCTTATAGATCCGTTTAGTTACCATATTCCGCCAAACTAGACTAAGATTCCATGCTTGCATCCAATACGAGCCTATCAACCGCCTCACTCTCTCTACTCTTTTTGAGTTTCCACCACTGCCAAATGAGCACCACCCTATTTCCTTCTCCGCTCATGGCAATCCTCGACAACATTGAACTCATGCATTGCACTTGTGCCCTTGTCATTTGGTCCCTTCTTGTCTCCTCTTGTTTTCTTCTCACATTGCTACGTAAAAATTTGAAGGATGATCAGGTAAAAGATATGGGAGGGGCTGGACGACAAGGGTACAAGCATGCATGGTGCTTGAGCTCAATGTCATCAAGTGTTGGGTGATGGTCCAGGAGATGAGAAGTTGCATCCTGTTTATTGGGTGGTGGATTAGCATAGAAAGAGTAAAGAGGTGCATGCTGCAAATGGGCCTATAAGAAAATATGTGTACTTAGGCTAGCCTAGTATGACACAATGTCTAAACACCCTAGAAGACCATGCAGGAGATCACATTATTAGATACTCTAAAAACTATAATATTAGACTTTATAGTTGATGGAGTTATTGTCGTTGCGGAAACCTGCTAGGGACCACCTTTGCAGACAAGGAGTCGGGAGGTGTGCTGCTGCCGTTGTCCCTCTAGAACGTGACTCTGTGTACATGGCCGCTCTGCAGACGCACAACAATCAGTTAAACATTAAAGCCAGATCGTGTGGATCATCCTGTGCTGGTTGCACCGATCAGCTCCTTGAGCCAATTTTTGTTTCTTTTCTGGGTCGACAATTATCATAATAATAAATGTGATCATGCATTGGAAGTGGTTGACAAAGAATATAAATCTATCTAAAGCATGCATGAGCTGATTGTTTACTCTAGAGAAATGCAGGCTAAGTGCATGTCCAAGAAGAGAGTGGCATGCCAAAGGGCAACCATTATTAACTACATTGTTAACCAAATCTAGGGCCATATGAACAGTAAACCATCTATAGAAACATCTGCTACTGAGAACTGTTGACCACACATGTGAACATGGATCATGACCTTGAAAGAAGTCCAACCAAAGTAAACAATGAGGCTAAGCATGTAAAATAGGATGGTAGATATGTATTGGACTTTCAAGTTGCCATGTTCACATGTGCAACTTGTAAGTCGTAAAATGTGGCAACTGGTCAATGAATACACATGCGGCAATGTAAAATCAATCTAATAGCATGAATCATAAAGACAAATATAGATTGAAACTACAAATGTAACTAGCAGATATTTCTAACAACAACACTTAGTACAATATCTATCAGGGTAAGGTGGTGACACCATGCCACCTTGACACAATCAAGACCACATCAGGGCAACATGGCGTTACCTTGGAAAACTCTTGGGAAGGGGTGGCGATGCGCCGAGAGGATGAGAGTCACTTGCTACTTGGTGAATGAATGACTTTCTATTTATTCATGTTTGTATCAGTTTTAATATATAGCCTTGTGGGCCTGAAGTGATAAACACTTCCTAACTTACATTACCATCTAATCTGTTACTTATTTTTGATATAATGGTATATTTCTATATCACACACTTATTTTTTCTTGTGATCAGATACTTCTTTTATGGAGCCATTCGGTCAGAACAATATCCTAGACCCAGTTAGGATTAGGTGCCAACACATGCCCCCTATTTTTGGTAGAATCTTTTATGTCGAAACTAAATCTTCGCCTTGTGAAAAATTAGCACCTCTGTTAGCAGTCAAGTCATGTCAACTGACTCTTCATCACACAAATCTACCTCAGGTTTCGGTCTGACACTTCCACTTCAAGTTGTTTGCCTCCTTATACTAGTATTAGTATGCTCATGAACTCCTCTCCAAATAGCACGAACCTATCGTAAGCAATGACACCACTTCTCCCACCTAGAACAACGACTCTTCCTACTTCTCTTGGCCATCTGATCCTCCCATCACCCCTATGAGTCTCCTCTTCCTTCTCCACCCCCACTTTATTTAATCGAGGAGGATTGGGACTTCCACTAAGACATTGACCCCTTCTTGATTGATTATGCCTCAACGATCGTCGATGAGTCTGATGCATATTCGTTGTTTGTTGCGTGAGTTTCTCGCCTCCTGCATGCCCCTTTGTACCCTCCACCTCAGAAGATGATTGGGACTGTGATGAGGCATTCATCGACTCCACTGAGGAGGAAGTCTCCTCTAAGGAGATCGGAGGAGTTGGTAGAGATGTGGCTATGCAATAGCAGCTCCACCAATGAGGAGCTTGAGGAGGACCTCGACTGAGATTTCAGCGATGATCCTAGTGTGGAGACCTTCCCTGACGCCACTGCCGCCAATGACAATGGTGACAAGGAGGAACTAGAGCGTAAGCGTAAGAGGTTGATCAGATACCTCTGCCTTTTATAGATAAGATTTCTTTGATAGGGTCCCCTTGTAGTCCTGCTCCTTCTTGATGAAATAAATAAAACTTTTGGCCAACCTATTCTATTTGTGCTTCCCTTTGCTTGATATATTTTGGCCAATCTATCTGTGATGTTCATGTTCCCTGTACTTGATGCATTTGAATGACCTCCTCCTCATTCCCATCATTATTAGAATGTTTCCGTAGCATCCTATTAGCCCATAAAAACCCCCATCTTCGTCAAATCTTCCTATGGCGACGGTACTCTTAGCTGACTGTCATTGGGGCTCACGAACGACATCAACAAGTTTTCCTTGAATGACATGTTGACTTATGATGCCCTCCTAGCAGCTAATGACACTTTGATGTGTCTATAGTCTTCTAGTCGTTCATCGACTTTACCATTTTTATCATTATTTTTTTATCTAAAGGCGATGGCAATGCATTGACTATCCGACCTTTTACTTTTTTAGATGATAACAACATATCAACTTTTGGCTATCAAAAACATTTCTTCAAATATTTGCCATTGATATTCCTGCTAAACTAGATGCCTTCTAATGTTTCCATCCGATATGTGTTACTTGGGACAATTTCCATCCGATATGTGTTACTAGAGACCACTAGTTTCACCTTCCTTATGGTGAGATAATGATCAAAATATAAGATGTTGCCCTAATCTTTTGGATGTTGTTGCATAGACTCCATGTCATTGGGGTTGTGGACCTGAGAACTAGATGGACCTAATGGGGGAGTACTATAGGATTAGGCCACCTGAGGATGCTGAGGCTGATAGGTCCAAGTAAGTACAACATAAATCAAGTATGTTCCATTATTATAAAACATTATTTGTTCTCACGTTGTTTTTGTTCTTTCACAAGAGAACATTAGGGGTGCCCTCTAGTCAGATCTCTCGCCACTTAGGTATCTATTCACTAGGTGCTACCAAGTTGAGCTCAAGAGGCACATTAGAGTGTGGCTCTGGCACTTTGTAGATACTTTCTTATTCCCCAACGCTTCTGGCAACAATATCAATGGGGCAATGCTATAGATCCTTAATAAGGAGAGGGAGAACATAAGTCAGTTTAGCTAGGGCACCACAGATCTATCTTGGATGTAGCGACATCTCGCATAGCCTACCATCGTGATGTCTCAAACATTAGCATATGTGGTTGTTTGTCACACCCGGTTTTTAGAAGGTAAACCGAATGCGAACCATGTATGTGCCAGGATCAGTATTCACGTACACAGCGATTACATAAATGAACATCATCGCACAGTACTCAAATAATAACATAAAAGGGTATTAACTTATTACATCACAGAGTCATAGACATCCACATAGTCATCAACTTAACAGTTAAATCAAAGTGCTAGCGAAACGTAGTAAAGATAAGGCCTTCACAGGCAGCTGACTGGGGGTTGCCGCCAACCCACACCTAGAATTCGTCGTAGTCTTGGAATTCCTGGAAGTCCCCTTCCACGACTTCGTCTTCTCCTGAGCAATGGTGACAATGTGGACAACCTGGTGTTTTGTGGTAAAGCAAGGATGAGTACACATCAACGTACTCAGCAAATGCCCCGTTTGGCTGGAGTGGACTAGCTTTATGTGGGGTTAGGCTCAAGCAGTTGCTTTTAGTTGGTCAGGTATTTATTATTAGTGAAGTCAGGTTTTGGCAATAACTAACCCGTGAATCATTTCCTCATTGAGGAACATCATTATCATCATCGAACCAAAATCATAAATAGAACCATCGTATCTCGAATCATTTGTGTCTCTAATCAAAGAGGATTCCCAAGGCTGCTCTTAACCGTGAGCACGGCTGATATACCAGTTTCACTACCCTCTGCAGAGGTCGCACACTTTACCCATGAGCCGTGATTCCCTCTCTAGCCCGGGCTTGCAGGACCCTTATTCACTCCCAAGGTGAATGGCCAGGGGTTCACTACGAAGCCTTTACAAAGATTCCCTAGAGGTCATAGCTGCCCGTTAGGTTTCTCCAGTTTGATAAACACAGTACCTCTCCCCGCAGGAGGGCGACTAAAAAGCAAAACGAAAGAACCTCGGCACCCAGCCTCGGCAGAGCAAGCACTGTGCCTGGACCCCATTGACGGCACGACGGCGAAGCAGCTACACTTCTAGTTCCTCTAATTAATTAGCTAAGGGCACCCCATTCCACCCTCATGGTTGCACTGTTATCCCGGGTGGTCTCTCAACGAACAGGTCCTTACGGAGAGGTACTCGGGAAACAGCCCGAGTCCCCTAAATGCCACAAGTATATCATCATATCCAGAATAAAATCATAGTATCATCATTGTATCTCATCATGTTCATTGATTAAAGTAAAGCGCTAGCATGTAGCTAACCATAGTAACCCAAAAGGTAAATCAAGGACCAGGTAAATAGAAAGCTAGTAAATCCTTAGGTTGTTCATAGTATGCGGGATAGTGTATTATAAAGTAAATGGGACATAATGGGTCAGAGGACACTTGCCTTCACCAAGCTGTTGCTGCTCAGGGTCTTCTCCTGCAATTCCCTCAGACTCCACGAACGGCCCGATATCTACGCGAGTGCAAACATACATCCAACATTCTTGAAATGGTAGAAAACAATACACCATACAATAGTATAGATCAAATAAATATGCACGCGACAAAAAAATTCGCATCTATGACTACGCGAGAACGGAACCGAGACGACTGATACTACGGTCGAGAGATATCACATGTATACTAAGTGAATGTGAATTATAATATTTAATTTGGCTTAATCATATTAACAGACAATAATCACATGCCGAGTAAAATTACTACTTAGTCCCGATTAGTGTGTTGTTCGAATAACCGTTGCTTAAATATATATTTAATTAGCGCGAGCTATTCTAGGTGAGATGAGTCATTAGCGTGCGTAAAACGCACGACGACACGTGTGAACAGCACGCAAAACGCGCGCGGACAGCACGCGACGATTTAGTGCGCAACACGCGGGCGATGGCGAACGACACGAACGCGCACGGGGTTAGACGGGGGGGGGGGTAGACGGGGGTAGACGAAAGTCGTCTAGGGGTAGATGAAGGGTATACAAACGTAGACGCAGTCCCGTCGACGCACTGCGCGCAAGCAAACGCAAGCGCGCGCACTAGTTGCGCAACGCACGACACATTAAATAATTAGCAAACCGTGGCAAATTAATGACGTGACGACGAACAACCTATATTATGTTTAAACGCGACAATTATATTTCTAGTTTCAATTTAGTTGACGCAACTACTTGTGTGGAATATTTTAGATAACAAAAGAATTATCAATTAATCGGTGACTAATACGAGAACTAATTGACTAACGCGTACGGACGATTATAACGAAGTAAATAACTATTGCGCGCAAACTGCGCGCGCGACGCGCGCGAAACAGCGTGAGGACTCTACAAACAACGACGACGGCGCGCGAGATACCCGTGATCACGTGCGAAACTGCGCACGCGAGACTGACGAGTACGCGATGCGCTAGGTGATCGTAGCGAGGCACGGCGACGGTAGACGAACGGCCGGGGCGAGCTGGGCAGCGGCGAGCACGCAGCAACACAGCTGCGACGCGCAGGGGCGAGGTTCGATGGCGAACGGCTGCTACAGCGCTAAATGTAAACGCGGCTGGGCGTGCTGCGCAGCATGGGGACGGGTTTGAGCGCGCCGAGTGCGCAGCTACTCGGCCGCTGCGCGCAGGGATGAGACGAGGGCGCGCGGGGTCTGCACGTCGGGGAATCGGGCTTGCTGCGCACTGCAGGCCGCGACAGCAGGGAGTTCAGTCGCGCACAAGGGAGCTGGGCTGCGCGCTGGCCGGAGGGAAGTCCGCGGCAGGGACGAGTCGCTGCGCAGGTCCCCTGGCCGCGACGCCGGGCAGCGACTGAGCGAGGTCTCGCCGGTGAAGTGAAACGGCGCGACGAGGGCTACGGGTACGCAGCAGACGCATACGGCGGGGGAGGAAGAACGGGAAAGGAGAGAGAGGATGGGGCGGGCTCACCTTGGCGGCTCGCACGACGACGGCGCAGCGGGGCGCGGCACTCCGGCGACGGGGACGCAGAGAGCGGGGGCGAGGCGAGGCAGCAATGGCGAGAACTGCGCAGGGGGGGTCGTGGGCGTTCGTGGCGAGGAAACTGGACAACGGGTGGAAGAAATCGTGCGCAACTAGCGAGGAAACTGCGCGCGGGCGGTTTTCTTCCCTGGACGTTCGCACAGGCGTTCCGATTTGGAAGAAGCACAGCGCGCAGGCTTCTGACGCGCGGGCCCGGCTGGAGCGGCGGCAGCGCTGGGCGTTCCTCGCGCTGGGCGAGCGCAGCAAGGGCGCGCTACGCGCGGCTGGGCGTGCGGTCGCGGCTGGGCTGCCTTGCGCGCGCGCGGGCGGGGAATTGGGCTGGGGCGCGACGGCTCGCGCGGCTGCAGGCGTGCGCACGCGCGGGAGGGAGCGTGGCGCCGGGCTGGCGCGGGAGTTGGGCTGGCGCGCGCTGCTGGGAGCTAGGCCGAGCGGTGCTGGCGCGCTGGGCCGCGACGCGCGCGGGCCCACGAGGGAGGGAGCTGGCGCGGGGCTGGCGCGGGGCTGGCGCGGGGGAAAACCGGGAGCTGGGCCGAGCGCTAGCTGGCCCACGAGAGAGAGGGGGTTGGCGCGATGGGCCGAGAGGGGGAGAAAGAGGGGGGACGGCTGGGCCGGCCGAGCTGGGCCAGGGAGGGAGTTTGGGCTGAATTCTGTTTTTCCTTTTCTTTTCTTTTTCTTACTCTTTTCTATTTATTTCAGTTTGACACTATGCACAAACAAATGATTAATTGAAAGATCAAGCAAACCATTCATCAAACAACAAACAAACAAAATAAATGTTTTCCAACATGATGCAACAACCATTTTTTTCCTTAGGGTTTAACCTATTAAATTATACTTGCATTTGCACTTGAAAATAACCACTCTTCTTCTATAGAAAAGAGAAAAACAGAGATTGGGGGAAGATGAGATGAGAGGAATAACACCTGAATTTGTGGATATGAGCAAAGAAATTTTATACCCCCAAATTCAGGGTGTTACAAACCTATCCCCCTTAAGAGAATCTCGCCCCGAGATTCAAGGTTGGTCAGCAAAGAGTTCGGGGTATTTGGCTTTTAGATCATCTTCTCGTTCCCAGGTTGCTTCTTCCTCCGAGTGGTGACCCCATCTGACTTTGCACATTCTGATGGTGTTCCTCCGGGTGACTCTGTCTGCAAACTCCAGAATCTGCGTTGGCTTCTCTATGTAGGTCAGATCTTCTTGGACCTCCAAGTCCTCCACTGGCAACTGTTCTTCGGGTACTCGCAGACACTTCTTCAATTGCGACACGTGGAACACGTTGTGCACTGCCGACAAACTTTCTGGTAAGTTGAGCTGGTAGGCCACTTCTCCACGCTTTGCTTGAATTTGATATGGTCCAACGTACCGGGGTGCTAGCTTGCCTTTGACTCCGAACCTTCTGACTCCTCTGATAGGTGACACCTTCAGATAGACGTAATCTCCCACTTCAAAACTCAGTTCTCTTCTCCTTCTGTCCGCATAGCTTCGCTGTCTTGATTGTGCTATCTTCAGATTCTCCCGAACCATTTTGATATTCTCTTCGGCTTCAAGCAAAATGTCGGGGCCAAACACCTGTCTCTCTCCAGGCTGGTCCCAATGCAGCGGAGTCCTACAACTCCGTCCATAGAGCGCCTGAAACGGTGACATCTTCAAGCTGGCCTGGTAACTATTGTTGTAAGAAAATTCTGCGTAAGGTAACCTTTTGTCCCATCCTGACTTATCTTGCAACGCACAGGCTCTCAACATATCTTCTAGGATCTGATTAGTTCTTTCAGTCTGACCGTCTGTCTGCGGGTGATAAGCCGAGCTGAAGTTCAAATGTGTGCCCAAAGCTTCTTGTAGCTGCTGCCAAAAACGAGAGGTAAACTGTGTTCCTCGATCTGACACTATCTTCTTTGGCACACCATGAAGGCAGACTATTCGAGACATGTATAACTCAGCTAACACTGCTCCGGTGTACGTTGTCTTCACAGGTATAAAGTGGGCTACCTTTGTTAAGCGGTCCACAACCACCCAGATGGAATCATAGCCGGCCCGGGTACGAGGTAGGCCAACTATGAAATCCATCCCGATCTCATCCCACTTCCACTGAGGGATCTGCAATGGCTGCAACAGTCCGGCGGGTCTTTGATGCTCTGCTTTGGTTCTTTGACAGCTATCACAGATGGCGACATATTCTGCGATTTCTCTTTTCATGCCATACCACCAAAATCTCCTTTTTAAATCCTGATACATCTTTTCACTTCCAGGGTGTATGGAGTAGGCTGTCTCATGAGCTTCCTTTAGGATCAGCTCCCGAATAGGTTTGATGTCGGGAACACACAATCGGTCCTTGAACCATATTACTCCCTTATCATCCTCTCGAAAGTCTTTGCCTCTTCCTTCTAAGATCAGCTGCCGGATATTGTTGATGTTCTCATCATCCTTCTGCCCTTCTTTGATCTCCCGCTCTAGGGTGGGCTCTAATTCCACTGTTACTCCTTGCGTACTGTTCAGGAAACCGAGACTCAGTCTGTCGAACTCCTTGGCTAACTCATATGGCATTGGGTACGTGGCCAACATATTGACTTGACTCTTCCTGCTCAGAGCATCTGCAACAACATTGGCTTTGCCTGGATGGTAACGTATCTCCAACTCATAGTCTTTGATCAATTCCAACCATCTTCGCTGCCTCATGTTTAACTCTGACTGGGTGAATATGTATTTCAGACTCTTGTGATCTGTGTAGATGTCGCACTTCTGTCCATACAGGTAATGTCTCCATGTTTTTAACGCATGAACCACTGCTGCCAACTCCAGGTCGTGTGTGGGGTAATTTTTCTCATGGATCTTCAGCTGTCGAGATGAGTAGGCTACAACTCTTCCTTCTTGCATTAGCACACATCCCAATCCGGTGTAAGAAGCATCGCAGTACACCGAGAATGGCTTGTGAACATCAGGCAGAACTAACACCGGTGCTGTGGTCAATCTATTCTTCAGTTCTTCAAATGCTTCTTGACACTTCTGGGTCCACTTAAACTCAACTTTCTTCGCTAGCAACGCTGTCATTGGTCTAGCAATCTTTGAAAAGCCTTCAATGAAACGCCTATAGTATCCGGCCATTCCAATGAAGCTCTTGATCCCACGAACATCCTTCGGTGCCTTCCAATTCAGGATATCTGCTACTTTCTTTGGATCCACAGCTAACCCATCTTGGTTTATGATGTGACCCAGAAACAAGACTTCATGAATCCAGAACTCGCATTTACTCAGCTTGGCATACAACTGATGCTCTCGTAGTCTTTGCAATACCATCTTCAAATGCTCCACGTGATCTTCCTCACTTTGAGAGTATATAAGAATATCATCGATGGACACTACCACAAACTTGTCTAGATAGTCCATGAACACACTGTTCATCAGGTACATAAAGAAGGCTGGCGCATTTGTCAAACCAAAGGACATAACTGTATACTCATATAACCCATACTTGGTGATGAATGCTGTCTTCGGTATGTCCGAGGGTCGGATTCTGAGTTGATGGTAGCCTGACCTCAGATCTATCTTCGAGAATACGCTGGCACCTCTGAGTTGGTCAAACAGATCTTCTATTCTTGGCAGAGGGTACTTGTTCTTAATAGTGACTTCATTCAGGGCTCTGTAATCTATGCACATCCTTTTGGTACCATCTTTCTTCTCTACAAACAATACTGGAGCGGCCCAAGGCGAGGTGCTTGGTCTGATGTAACCCTTTTCTAACAGCTCATCAATCTGCTTCTTGAGTTCCACCAATTCTGGTCCAGACACTCGATAGGCTCTTTTGGAAATGGGGGCGGTACCAGGGATAAGCTCTATGGCAAATTCAACCTTTCTCTCGGGTGGCATGCCCGTTAATTCTTCGGGAAACACATCTGGAAAGTCCGACACAACCCTGATAGCCTCAAGCGGGTTGGCCTCCTTACCATCAACTGAAATCTGGTGACAATCTCCCTCCGCTGATTTAGGCATCCTTAACTCAGCCACTACCTCCTCTCCGGATGGGGACTTCAATGTTACGGTCCTCTTGTCACAGCTAACATTCGCTTCATATTTCATTAACCAATTCATCCCTAGGATGACATCTACCCCAAGGGTGTCTATTACTATTAGGTCACTGGGGAACCCTATCCCCCTTATTTCCACCCTTATATTTGAGCATATTCTATCTGCTTGCACTTTACCACCAACCGAATTAATCCTCATGGGCGGCATCATTGCCTCTACTGAGATGTTATGCATTTCTACCCATATTGCAGTGACAAATGAATGAGTTGCACCAGTATCAAATAGCACTTTTGCGGGATGAGATTCGACTGAGAACATACCTACTGCCACATCTGGTGCATCCTGGATCGCTTCGGCCTCCAAGTGGTTCACCTTCCCACGGTTGTACGCTTGGCCACGATTACCTGCTGCCTGTTGAGGTACACCTTGCCTTGCTGGAGCATTAGGGTTGGTCTGCTGCTGCGCCATCTTCTTTGGGCAATGCATCGCCCAGTGGCCTTGTTCTCCACAGTGGAAACATCCTCTGCCTCCTCCTTGTGCTGGGGCTGCTTGGTTGCTCTGACTTGCTGCTAGGGCAGGAAGGCGAGGTGCCTGGTTGTTCTGCCTTTGATACTGGTTACCTCCCTGCTGGCTATTCTGACGATACTGCTGCTGCTGCTGTGGGTACTGCCTCTGAGACTGTTGCTGGTACGGACGCTGATTCTGATGCTGATATCCCTGTGGGCGACCAGACCTGCCTTGCTGAGATGAACTGCCTGAGAAGCGGGGACGGCTGATGCTCCCGGACTGTGGTCCACTCATCTTGCGCTTCCGATCTTCCATATCCTTGCGCTTTCTCTCGGTCATGATCGCTCTATCGATCAGGTGCTGGAAGGTGGGGAAGGTGTGGTTCATCAGCTGGTAATGCAGGGGATCCACCAAACCCCTCATGAACCTGTACTGCCTTTTAGCATCAGTGTTGACGTCTTCAGGTGCATAACGAGATAGCTGCAGAAACTTGTCCCTGTATTCACTAACAGACAGGGGTCCCTGCCTCAGAGCCAAGAACTCCTCCTTCTTCATGATCATCAGTCCCTCTGGAACATGGTACCGATGGAAACTCTCGCTGAATTCCTCCCAAGTGATAGCTTCGGGGTCAGCATGGGTAGCGAGGTAGGACTCCCACCAAGACTGGGCTGCTCCCCTTAGCTGGCGGGGACCATACAGGACCTTCTCCCTGTTGTCACATTGAGCGGTGCGCAGTTCCCTTTCCACTGCACGCAACCAGTCTTCTGCATCCATGGGGTCAGCAGAATGGGCGAAGGTAGGAGGGTGCCCTCTCATGAACTCACCACGCTTATCCCGTGGCATCTGGGGCATCTGCACTTGCAACTGGGGTTGGGGTTGCTGTTGAGCCTGCTGCATGGCTGCCAGAGTCTGCCCAATAGCCTGCACTGCCTGAGTCTGCATCAAGAACATCTGCTCCACTGACCTCGGGGGTGGTGGGGGAGGCTGCCTCTGATGTTCCTCCTGCTGGGCATGCTGCTCTTGCTGAGCACGCCTGTTGCATCGGCGCCTATTGTCAGACATCTGTGGAAGACATTCACACATCAGCATTGATCTTACAATCCTTCAGCATAAGAAAAGGGAATACAAAATTCTTCATGACACTGAGTGAATAAAGAGCTTCACTGATCCTCATTATGATTCAACACAGCTTCTCAGATAGAAAGGAAAGTAGAAGTAAATGGTTTCCCAACTAAACAACTGACTTCATTAACATTACTAGCTAAGCCAAACTGCAGGGGAACCCCACAGGTTGGCAACAGTCATTACAAAGATTCAAATCCAGCACAAGTTCATCATAACAAGCATGTAAGCAACTGATAAGCAAACTAAACTGAATGGAAACAACTGATAAGCAAACTAAACTGACTACCTAAGACTGAGACATCTGGCTTAAGGATTATTACAAACTTCGACGCTAACGATCTAAGGATCCAGATCTATCCTGGTCTTACAGGCGGGGGAACCATAAGTGTGGTGACCACGTGGCGGCGAGCGGTATGGGTGCTGAGTCCCAACAGGAGCGGGAGAACCACCCTCCTAGTGGCGGCGCTCTGCTAGCTCAGCACGCAACTCAGCAATCTCCGTTCGAGCCCTGCTCAGCTCGTCCAGAGAGTGATCCAGCTCAGTGTTAAGCACTGCGACTAGGTTGACTGTGCTGCTCAACCTAGGGTTATCCTCACCAACAGGTGAGACAACCACACTCTCGGTGCTGCCAGTAGGACGGCGGGGGTAGTACCTAAGGTTAAGACCGTCGGCCACCCCACCGAACAAGGAACAGTACTGGGAGAGTGCACGCCGTGCTGCATCCTGCATAGCCGCCTCTGCAGTGTCCCTCTCGGAGAGGGAGTAGTGCTCTGAAACGGCCTCTGCACCCCGGAGGTCATCCTCCGGACGGCGAACTAGGCAGGTAGCCTCCCAGCGGTCCGGGTACCTCCCGCGACTGTGCTGGTAGACTACACAACGATACTCGATCGACCAGGTGTGCCGGTCGAAAGCCTGGCGCAGCAAGGTGTCGAGTGCGTCGTGGAAGTGACAACCGCGAGCGGCGTCACGGGTGATGGGTCGGGCGACCCATCCTTCCGCCTCCTGCGGCTCAGAGGACTCCGTGCAGTGGTCTGAGTCGTCGTCGTCGGGGTCTCCTCTAGGACCCCCTCCAGTAGCTCCTCCAACAGCCGGGGCGTCTCGCGGTGGTGCAGGGGGCGCCTCCAGCTGGGGAACAGAGGAGCGGCGCCTCATGGACTCCACCTCCTGCTCAGGTGGGGAGGAAGAGCCCTGCTGCTCTCTGTGCTGACGCTGGCGCTCCTGCTCCTCACGCAGGCGGTGGTGCAGTCTCTCCAGGTGACTCGACTGACCGGACACAGTGCGGCGCAGGGGACGCTCCGCAAGGCGAGACGGCAGGAAAGGAATCACCGACTTACGAGCAGTGTGTCTAAGTCGAGCCATCTACAAAAGACACCGTAAGCATAAGAGTAAGAACAGAACTAATATGACAAGTGAGTAAACCATAGATAGAACAAAATAAAACTTTAACAAGGTATAATATAGTATATATATACATGTAGTAAAACATAGGGTTGGTCGAGGTGACCGACTTTTGAAGTAACATCAGAGGTCAAGGTGAGAGGGAAGGTCAATAGTCCTTAGTACGACCAGTGCTACTCTAGGTCAGCGGTCCTACAGTCAGCACGGCTTTGATACCACTTATGTCACACCCGGTTTTTAGAAGGTAAACCGAATGTGAACCATATACGTGCCAGGATCAGTATTCACGTACACAGCGATTACATAAATGAACATCATCGCACAGTACTCGAATAATAACATAAAAGGGTATTAACTTATTACATCACAGAGTCATAGACATCCACATAGTCATCAACTTAACAGTTAAATCAAAGTGCTAGCGAAACGCAGTAAAGATAAGGCCTTCACAGGCAGCTGACTGGGGGTTGCCGCCAACCCACACCTAGAATTCGTCGTAGTCTTGGAATTCCTGGAAGTCCCCTTCCACGACTTCGTCTTCTCCTGAGCAATGGTGACAATGTGGACAACCTGATGTTTTGTGGTAAAGCAAGGATGAGTACACATCAACGTACTCAGCAAATGCCCCGTTTGGCTGGAGTGGACTAGCTTTATGTGGGGTTAGGCTCAAGTAGTTGCTTTTAGTTGGTCAGGTATTTATTATTAGTGAAGCCAGGTTTTAGCAATAACTAACCCGTGAATCATTTCCTCATTGAGGAACATCATTATCATCATCGAACCAAAATCATAAATAGAACCATTGTATCTCGAATCATTTGTGTCTCTAATCAAAGAGGATTCCCAAGGCTGCTCTTAACCGTGAGCACGGCTGATATACCAGTTTCACTACCCTCTGCAGAGGTCGCACACTTTACCCATGAGCCGTGATTCCCTCTCTAGCCCGGGCTTGCAGGACCCTTATTCACTCCCAAGGTGAATGGCCAGGGGTTCACTACGAAGCCTTTACAAAGATTCCCTAGAGGTCATAGCTGCCCGTTAGGTTTCTCCAGTTTGATAAACACAGTACCTCTCCCCGCAGGAGGGCGACTAAAAAGCAAAACGAAAGAACCTCGGCACCCAGCCTCGGCAGAGCAAGCACTGTGCCTGGACCCCATTGACGGCACGACGGCGAAGCAGCTACACTTCTAGTTCCTCTAATTAATTAGCTAAGGGCACCCCATTCCACCCTCATGGTTGCACTGTTATCCCGGGTGGTCTCTCAACGAACAGGTCCTTACGGAGAGGTACTCGGGAAACAGCCCGAGTCCCCTAAATGCCACAAGTATATCATCATATCCAGAATAAAATCATAGTATCATCATTGTATCTCATCATGTTCATTGATTAAAGTAAAGCGCTAGCATGTAGCTAACCATAGTAACCCAAAAGGTAAATCAAGGACCAGGTAAATAGAAAGCTAGTAAATCCTTAGGTTGTTCATAGTATGCGGGATAGTGTATTATAAAGTAAATGGGACATAATGGGTCAGAGGACACTTGCCTTCACCAAGCTGTTGCTGCTCAGGGTCTTCTCCTGCAATTCCCTCAGACTCCACGAACGGCCCGATATCTACGCGAGTGCAAACATACATCCAACATTCTTGAAATGGTAGAAAACAATACACCATACAATAGTATAGATCAAATAAATATGCACGTGACAAAAAAATTCGCATCTACGACTACGCGAGAACGGAACCGAGACGACTGATACTACGGTCGAGAGATATCACATGTATACTAAGCGAATGTGAATTATAATATTTAATTTGGCTTAATCATATTAACAGACAATAATCACATGCCGAGTAAAATTACTACTTAGTCCCGATTAGTGTGTTGTTCGAATAACCGTTGCTTAAATATATATTTAATTAGCGCGAGCTATTCTAGGTGAGATGAGTCATTAGCGTGCGTAAAACGCACGACGACACGTGTGAACAGCACGCACAACGCGCGCGGACAGCACGCGACGATTTAGTGCGCGACACGCGGGCGATGGCGAACGACACGAACGCGCACGGGGTTAGACGGGGGGGGGGGGGGGGTAGACGGGAGTAGACGAAAGTCGTCTAGGGGTAGATGAAGGGTATACAAACGTAGACGGAGTCCCGTCGACGCACTGCGCGCAAGCAAACGCGAGCGCGCGCACTAGTTGCGCGACGCACGACACATTAAATAATTAGCAAACCGTGGCTAATTAATGACGTGACGACGAACAACCTATATTATGTTTAAACGCGACAATTATATTTCTAGTTTCAATTTAGTTGACGCAACTACTTGTGTGGAATATTTTAGATAACAAAAGAATTATCAATTAATCGGTGACTGATACGAGAACTAATTGACTAACGCGTACGGACGATTATAACGAAGTAAATAACTATTGCACGCAAACTGCGCGCGCGACGCGCGCGAAACAGCGTGAGGACTCTACAAACAACGACGACGGCGCGCGAGATACCCGTGATCACGTGCGAAACTGCGCACGCGAGACTGACGAGTACGCGATGCGCTAGGTGATCGTAGCGAGGCACGGCGACGGTAGACGAACGGCCGGGGCGAGCTGGGCAGCGGCGAGCACGCAGCAACACAGCTGCGACGCGCAGGGGCGAGGTTCGACGGCGAACGGCTGCTACAGCGCTAAATGTAAACGCGGCTGGGCGTGCTGCGCGGCATGGGGACGGGTCTGAGCGCGCCGAGTGCGCAGCTACTCGGCCGCTGCGCGCAGGGACGAGACGAGGGCGCGCGGGGTCTGCACGTCGGGGAATCGGGCTTGCTGCGCACTGCAGGCCGCGACAGCAGGGAGTTCAGTCGCGCACAAGGGAGCTGGGCTGCGCGCTGGCCGGAGGGGAGTCCGCGGCAGGGACGAGTCGCTGCGCAGGTCCCCTGGCCGCGACGCCGGGCAGCGACTGAGCGAGGTCTCGCCGGCGAAGTGAAACGGCGCGACGAGGGCTACGAGTACGCAGCAGACGCATACGGCGGGGGAGGAAGAACGGGAAAGGAGAGAGAGGATGGGGCGGGCTCACCTTGGCGGCTCGCACGACGACGGCGCAGCGGGGCGCGGCACTCCGGCGACGGGGACGCAGAGAGCGGGGGCGAGGCGAGGCAGCAATGGCGAGAACTGCGCAGGGGGGGTCGTGGGCGTTCGTGGCGAGGAAACTGGACAACGGGTGGAAGAAATCGTGCGCAACTAGCGAAGAAACTGCGCGCGGGCGGTTTTCTTCCCTGGACGTTCGCACAGGCGTTCTGATTTGGAAGAAGCACAGCGCGCAGGCTTCTGACGCGTGGGCCCGGCTGGAGCGGCGGCGGCGCTGGGCGTTCCTCGCGCTGGGCGAGCGCAGCAAGGGCGCGCTACGCGCGGCTGGGCGTGCGGCCTGGGCTGCGGTCGCGGCTGGGCTGCCTTGCGCGCGCGCGAGCGGGGAATTGGGCTGGGGCGCGGCGGCTCGCGTGGCTGCAGGCGTGCGCGCGCGGGAGGGAGCGCGGCGCCGGGCTGGCGCGGGAGTTGGGCTGGCGCGCGCTGCTGGGAGCTGGGCCGAGCGGTGCTGGCACGCTGGGCCGCGACGCGCGCGGGCCCACGAGGGAGGGAGCTGGCGCGGGGCTGGCGCGGGGGAAAACCGGGAGCTGGGCCGAGCGCTAGCTGGCCCACGAGAGAGAGGGGGTTGGCGCGATGGGCCGAGAGGGGGAGAAAGAGGGGGGACGGCTGGGCCGGCCGAGCTGGGCCAGGGAGGGAGTTTGGGCTGAATTCTGTTTTTCCTTTTCTTTTCTTTTTCTTACTCTTTTCTATTTATTTCAGTTTGACACTATGCACAAACAAATGATTAATTGAAAGATCAAGCAAACCATTCATCAAACAACAAACAAACAAAATAAATGTTTTCCAACATGATGCAACAACCATTTTTTTCCTTAGGGTTTAACCTATTAAATTATACTTGCATTTGCACTTGAAAATAACCACTCTTCTTCTATAGAAAAGAGAAAAACAGAGATTGGGGGAAGATGAGATGAGAGGAATAACACCTGAATTTGTGGATATGAGCAAAGAAATTTTATACCCCCAAATTCAGGGTGTTACATTGTTCTTACCTGGTTTAGTTTTCATGTTTGGATCATTGGCCCGTTAGGAGACCTAACCTTTGTGGTTTTTCTATAAGTCATTTGCAATGTCACTATCTTTCAATCACTTACATCATTTGGTTATACAAACTAACACGTGTGTGTTACTTGCAGACCTATAATCACCAAGATGGGACTTGTTCGATTTGCTTGTACCATGAAAAGAGGTAAAAAAATATGAAAGACAACCTACAAAGATGTTTATGTAGTATATGGACCTCCTCGATGTCCCAGCACAATGCTAGGTTAGCAACTTGTGTTATCATCACCGTTGGCACGTTTGTTTTCTCGAGAATCTAACAGTTATATGTCACTGGTAGGTTACTTGGATGCCTTGGGCATAGTAGGATCTAGACTCTTGTAGTCTAATAATGATAGTGGCATATGGAGCATATATGTGCCATTTATCTTCTTCCATGTGGTGGAGGTCTACTATCTTTGCATGGTGTGTAGGTAGTTAAGAAGGTTTCAATCGAACCCACCGATGGACTACTACATGAGCTAGACGTGGCACAAGTTAGTTAAATAGTTCTTAATTTGTTACAACTTGTGAATGAAATGTATGGACAATTCAAATTATTAATATAGAAATTCTAGATTTGATTAGAGAAATAGGTACAAGGAGAAGGATTGGCATGTCGCACACCATGATGTTGTAGATGTGGAACCATAGGGAGCATAGGGACCCATGAGCGATCCACCACATGACTAACACAGGTGGTTTGGAAGAGTAAGAAGAAGATGACGTGGAGGTGGAAGGTGGTGTTATGGGAATGAGAACATCAGATGTGGATGTAGAAGATGATGGTTCAGATGCTGGAATGGAAGGAAGATACATGAAAGAAGTAGATTCTGTGGGATAATATGAGGAGTGAGTAGACTGGTTGTGAAAGAAGGAGCGATTTTCATTGAAACTCACATATCTAGAAATTCGAATACGACGAGTAGAAGGATCATAACAACGATAGCCTTTGTGTTCAGGACTGTATCCAAGGAATACACACTCTACAGATTGAGCAGTCAATTTGGTCCGCTCACATGGTGGTAACAAGACATAACATATACATCCAAACACACGAAGATGATCATATCGTGGAGGAGTCCCAAAAAGAACTTCACCCGAGGATTTGCCTGAAAGTTTAGATGATGGATGTCTTTTAATGAGATACACAACAGTGGAAACAACTTCACTCCAAAAGTGTGAAGGAACAAAAGAAGATATCAAAATAGTATGAGCACTCTCAATAATATGACGGTGTTTGCATTCAACAACACCATTTTGGGCATGAGCACCAGGACAAGAAAGTTGAGCTAGAGTACCCTCTAAGGTCAATATCTGGCGGAAATTGTCAGATAAAAATTCACCACCAGAATCTGAATGAAATATTTTAATAGTAGCAGGAAACTGGGTGCGAACCATGCGAGTTAAGGACTTGTAAATAGAAGGCAATTCCGAGCGGCGTTTCATGAAGTAAATCCAAGTATAACGAGAATGATAATAAATAAAAATGACATAATATTTATGACCACCTTTGGAAACAAACGGAGCTGGACCCCAAACATCAGAGTGAATTAGATCAAAAGTTTAGCAGAATGGGAATCACTAGTAAAATATGGAAGTTGTATTTGTTTTCCAAGATGACAACCTTTACAATGAAAACTAGACTCAACATGTGTAGGGCCTAAACATCCTGACTTTATTAGAGTGGACAGATGAGATCCACATAAGTGACCTAGACGATGATGCCACTGGGCAAACGACGTCGACCTGAAGCAGCAAGCACATGAGGTGTAGAGGCATGGTATGAAGGAAGACGCAAGGTGTCCAAGATGTAGAGGTGAGGCAAAGATTTATGGCAACGACCAGTCCCAATCACATCCCCTATGTGTTGATCCTGTATAAAACAAGATGAGTCATCAAATCCAACAAAGCAATTGTGATCGGTAATTTGGCCAACTGATAGTAGATCCATGGATAATTCAGGTACAAAGAAAATATTTGGGACAATAAAATTAGAATTGGAAAGAGAACCCTTGTGGGTGACATGACATAATGTACCATCAGTAGTCTGAACAGAAGTACCCTCAGTGACAGGTGTAGTAGATGCCAGCCGTGACTGATTAGATGTCACATGAAATGAAACTCCAGAGTCAAGAACCCAAGAGGATGACAAAGCACTAGCAGATGAAGTAGCAGCAACGACAACTGAGCCTCTAGGAGATGGTCCTGTACCACGACCACGAGTAGCACGACAGACACGAAAATCAGCCAGCTTCTCTAGAAACTTAGCAAAGCAGTTCTCAGACCGATGAGTGGTCATTTTACAACGCTCACAAGGCTGAAAAGAGGTGTTCCTAGACATCTGAGTAATGGCCAATACACTGTGAAAATTCACACAAGTAATAGAAGACATAGACTTTAGACGAGTCTCTTCAGCAAGTAATTTAGACAACGCCTGAGCCATGGTGAGAGTATCAGAACTGTGAAGTAACCTTGCATGAAGAGAATCAAATTCAGGTCGAACGCCCATAACAAATCTGTAGGTAAAGAACTTCTCAATGAACTTATGGGTTGGGCAAGGCACAGTTGTACATCAGGCACCATGGAGGTCAATGCACTCATAAGACGATCAAAGGCTAAATAGTATTCATCAATGGACATATCATGTTGCTCAATGACATGAGTCTGCTGCATAAGGGTATGTAAAAGAGCACCACTATCCTAAACAAATTGATCCTTCAGATGTGACCAGATAGCCTTAGTAGTGGTGAATTTGGACAGACTCATAATCATAGTTGGTTTAGTGCTATTGACCATTGCATCCATTACCTTGCCTGTCGGGGACCATAATTAGGGGTACCCTCAAGACCCCTAAATCTCAGCTGGTAACCCCCATCAGCACAAAGCTGCAAAGACCTGATGGGTGCGATTAAATCAAGGATCGGTCCATTCAAGGGACACGATCGTGCCTCGCCCGAGCCTAGCCTCGGGCAAGGGAAGCCGACCCCAGAGAACCTACGTCTCGCCCGAGGACCCCCCTCCAGCAACGAGCACACTGTCGGCTCACCCGAGGCCCAGTCTTCACCAAGAAGCAACCTTGGCCACATCGCCATGCCGACCGACCAAATCGCAGGGGCATTCAATGCAAAGGTGGCCTGACACCTTTATCCTGACGCACGCCCTCCAGTCGACAGAGCCGAAGTGACCGCAGTCACTTCGCCGCTCTACTGACCGGTCTGACAAGAGGACAGCGCCGCCTGCGCCGCTCCGACTGCTGAGCCACCCGACAGAGTGAGGCTGATGACAGCCAAGGCCGGCTTCGGGCGTCATAGGAAACTCCGCCTCGCCCGACCCCAGGGCTCGGACTCGGGCTCAGCCTCGGAAGATGGCAAACTCCGCTCCGCCCGACCCAGGGCTTGGACTCGGGCTCAGCCCCGGAAGACGGCGAACTCCGCTCCGCCCGACCCAGGGCTCGGACTCGGGCTCAGCCCCGGAAGACGACGAACTCCGCTTCGCCTGACCCAGGGCTCGGACTCGGGCTCAGCCCTGGAAGACGGCGAACTCCGCTCCACCCGACCTAGGGCTCGGACTCGGGCTCAGCCCCGGAAGATGGCGAACTTTGCTCCGCCCAACCCAGGGCTCGGACTCGGGCTTAGCCCCGGAAGACGGCGAACTCCACTCCGCCCGACCCAGGGCTCAGACTCAGGCTCAGCCCCAGAAGACGGCGAACTCCGCCTCGCCCGACCCCAGGGCTCGGACATGGGCTCAACCCCAGAAGACGACGAACTCCGCCTCGCCCGACCCCAGGGCTCGGACTCAGCTCTGGCCTCAGCCGACGGTCTCCGCCACGCCCGACCCAGGGGCTTGGACTCGACCACGGCCACGGAAGACAGACTCGACCTCGACCTCGGAGGAGCCTCCACATCGCCCAACCTAGGGCGCGGACCGACCACGTCGACAGGAGGCGTCATCATTACCCTACCCCGAGCTGACTCAGGCTACGGGGAACAAGACCGGCGTCCCATCTGGCCCGCTCCACCAGATAGGCAATGATGGCGCCCCGCACGCTCTATGATGACGGCGGCTCTGGACCCCCTTACAGAAGCAAGAGGACGTCAGCAAGGACTCGATAGCCCCAACAGCTGTCCTTCCGCCAGGCTCCAGCGCTCCTCCGACGGCCACGACACCACACGAACCGGGTGCCAAAACCCCTCCGGCTGCCACGACGGCATGTACTTAGGGCGCTAGCTCTCCTCCGCTAGACACGTAGCACTCTGCTACACCCCCCATTGTACACCTGGATCCTCTCCTTACGCCTACAAAAGGAAGGACCAAGGCCCTCTTACAGAGGGTTGGCCCACACGGAGAAGGACGGGACGGCGCTCGCGCAAGGCCGCTCGCTCCCACTCCCGCGTGGACGCTTGTATCCCCCTACTGCAAGCGCACCTGACTCAGGCGTGGGGCTAACACGAAGGCTGCGGGATCCACTCTCTCACGCCTGCCTCTCTCCGGCTGCTTCCTTTCCCCCCTTCGCGTTCCGCCTCACGTCGACCCATCTGGGCTGGGGCACGCGGCGACAATTCACTCGTCGGTCCAGGGACCCCCCGGGTTTTGAAACACCGACAGTTGGCGCGCCAGGTAGGGGCCTGCTGCGTGTTGATGAACAACTTCCCGTCAAGCTCCAGATGGGCAGTCTCCAGCAACCTTTCCAGCCTGGGACGGTTCTCCGTTTCGGGAATCTTGAGTTCATGTCCCTCGACGGCAGCTACGACATGATACTCCTTCCCCCGCCGTGTGACAGCGACAATGGCGGTCGACAACCCGCTCGCCGGCGGGGAAATCGGCGACGCCTTCCCCACGTGGTGGAAGGACGATATTCGAGCTTGTCCCGTCCCCTCCCCCGCCGACGGAGGAGGAGGCGGGGCAACCAAGGCCAAGCAGGAAGCGGCACCTTGTTGGCTGTCGAGCAAATCGATGGCGCCGACGCCCCAAAGGAGGGCGCGTCGGGCATCGATCTCGCGTCTGAGACGAAGACGAGCGCCGCCTCCCCGCGACACGCCAATCTCAAGCAAATGCACGACGCCAGCACGCTCGCGAAGGACTTGCTGGACGTCACCCTCGTACCTGAGACAACGGTGCAGTCAGTCCCAGACGCGACCTCGTCACCGACCGACGACCGAAAGGTACCGACCGATTCCCATCTCGTGTCTCTTGGATTCGGCCTCGACCCACCAAGCGACTCCGCTTTGGTGAGCACTCTCTTAGAGGCGAGTCCAAACCCTCTGGGGTATCGTGTGCGGTCACCCTGGGACCAACTGACGGCCGACTCGACCTACGAGCCCTCGGGGTCCGAGGAAGATGGTGAGCCTGACCTCTATTGGGATTTCTCCAGACTTGGTAACCCCAGTGCCATGCGGGACTTCATGACCGCATGTGACTACTGCCTTTCCGACTGTTCCGACGGCAGCCGCGGCCTCGACCATGAGGACCGCGACCCAAGTCGTGAATGTTTCCACGTCGATCTAGGGGGTCCCGGCGAAGGCAACCATCTTGGTATGCCAGAAAACGGTGATCCCCCTAGGCCCGCGCCTCGCGTTGACATCCTTCGGGAGCTAGCTGTGGTCCCCGTCCCGGTGGGGGGTCCTGACCCACAACTCGAGCATATCCGCGAGAGGCAGGCCAGGCTCGACGAGGGAGCAGGAACGCTTGTGCCGATCCGCCGGGACATCGGGCAGGAATGGGCGGTCCAACCCCCGGCCGGAGAAGCGCGTGATCTCCCCCAGGACATCCAGCACCGCATCGCCGACGACGTCAGGGTGAGGCCGCCGCCGGATTCCAGCGGAGTCGGCCAGAACTTGGCTGCAGCGGCAATACTCCTCCGCGCGATGCCGGAGCCATCGACTACCGAGGGGCGACGTATCCAGGGAGAGCTCAAGAATCTCCTGGAGGACGCCGCGGTCCGACGGGCCGAAAGCTCTGCCTCCCGAAGGCAGGGGTTCCCCTCGGAACATCACGCCACGACTTCCCGATTCATGCGGGAAGCCTCGGTCCACTCCGGGCGCACGCGCAACACAGCGCCTGCGGCCCCGGGTCGCCTCGGCAACGAGCGTCATCATCACAGCCGTAGGGCCCACCTCGACGACAGGGCGCGCCGAGGCTACCACCCCAGGCGTGGGGGACGCTACAACAGCGGGGAGGATCGGAGTCCTTCGCCCGAACCACCCGGTCCGCAGGCTTCCAGCCGCGCCATACGACGGGCACCGTTCCCGACCCGGTTCTGAACCCCGACTACTATCACAAAGTACTTAGGGGAGACGAGACCGGAACTGTGGCTCGCGGACTATCGGCTGGCCTGCTAACTGGGTGGAACGGGCGACGACAACCTCATCATCCGCAACCTCCCCCTGTTCCTCTCTGACACCGCTCAAGCCTGGCTGGAGCACCTGCCCCCAGGGCAGATCTCCAACTGGGACGACCTGGTCCAAGCCTTCGCCGGCAATTTCCAGGGCACGTACGTGCGCCCTGGGAACTCCTGGGATCTCCGAAGCTGCCGCCAGCAGCTGGGAGAGTCTCTCCGGGACTACATCCGGCGATTCTCGAAGCAGCGCACAGAGCTGCCCAACGTCACCGATTCAGATGTCATCGGCGCGTTCCTCACCGGCACCACCTGCCGAGACCTGGTGAGCAAGCTGGGTCGCAAGACCCCCACCAGGGCGAGCGAGCTGATGGACATCGCCACCAAGTTCGCCTCTGGCTAGGAGGCGGTTGAGGCCATTTTCCGGAAGGACAAGCAGCCCCAGGGCCGCCCACCGGAAGATGCTCCCGAGGCGTCAACTCAGCGCGGCGCCAAGAGGAAGGGCAAGAAGAAGTCACAAGCGAAACGCGACGCCGCCGACGCGGACCTTGTCACCGCCGCCGAGCACAAGAACCCTCGGAAACCTCCCGGAGGTGCCAACCTCTTCGACAAGATGCTCAAGGAGCCGTGCCCCTGTCATCAGGGGCCCGTCAAGCACACCCTTGAGGAGTGTGCCATGCTTCGACGACACTTCCACAAGGCCGGGCCACCCGCGGAGGGTGGCAAGGCCCTCGACGACGCAAAGGAGGAAGATCACAAGGCAGGAGGGTTCCCCGAGGTCCGCGACTGCTTCATGATCTACGGTGGGCAAGTGGCGAACGCCTCGGCTCGGCACCACAAGCTAGAGCGTCGGGAGGTCTGCTCGGCAAAGGTGGCGGTGCCAGTCTACCTAGACTGGTCCGACAAGCCCATCACCTTCGACCGGGCCGACCATCCGGAATACGTGCCGAGCCCGGGGAGATACCCACTCGTTGTCAACCCCATCATCGGCAACGTCAAGCTCACCAAGGTCCTCATGGACGGAGGCAGCAGCCTCAACATCATCTACACCGAGACCCTCGGGCTCCTGCGGATCGATCTGTCCTCGGTCCGGACGGGCGCTGCGCCTTTCCACGGGATCGTCCCCGGGAAGCGCGTTCAACCCCTCGGACAACTCGACCTACCCGTCTGCTTCGGGACGCCCTCCAACTTTCGAAAGGAGACCCTCACGTTCGAAATGGTCGGGTTTCGAGGAACCTACCACGCAGTGCTGGGGAGGCTATGCTACGCCAAGTTCATGGCCGTCCCCAACTACACCTACCTCAAGCTCAAGATGCCGGGCCCCAACGGGGTCATCACCGTCGGGCCCACGTACCAGCACGCATACGAATGCGATGTGGAGTGCGTGGAGTATGCTGAGGCCCTCGCCGAATCCGAGGCCCTCATCGCTGACCTGGAGAGCCTCTCTAGGGAGGCGCCCGACGTGAAGCGCCACGCCGGCAACTTCGAACCAGTGGAGACGGTCAAGTCCGTCCCTCTCGACCCCTACAACGACGCCTCCAAGCAGATCCGGATCGGTTCCGAGCTCGGCCCCAAATAGGAAGCAGTGCTCGTCGACTTTCTCCGCGCAAATGCCGACGTTTTCGCGTGGAGTCCCTCGGACATGCCCGACATACCGAGGGAAGTCGCCGAGCACTCTCTGGATATTCGAGCTGGGGCCCGACCCGTGAAGCAGCCTCTGCTCCGATTCGACGAAGAAAAGCGCAGAGCCATAGGCGAGGAGATCCACAAGCTACTGGCGGCAGGGTTCATCAAAGAGGTATTCCATCCCGAATGGCTTGCCAACCCTGTGCTTGTGAGAAAGAAAGGGGGGAAATGGCGGATGTGTGTAGACTACACTGGTCTAAACAAAGCATGTCCGAAGGTTCCCTACCCTCTGCCTCGCATCGAACAGATCGTGGATTCCACTGCTGGGTGCGAAACCCTGTCTTTCCTCAATGCCTACTCAGGGTATCACCAGATCAGGATGAAGGAGTCCGACCAGCTCGCGACTTCATTCATCACACCCTTCGGCATGTCTGCTATGTTACAATGCCGTTTGGTTTGAGGAATGCGGGGGCAACATACCAGCAATGCATGAACCATGTGTTTGGCAAACACATCGGCCGAACGGTCGAGGCCTACGTCGATGACATCATAGTCAAGACGAGGAAGGCCTCCGACCTCCTTTCCGACCTTGAAGCGACATTCCGATGTCTCAAGGCGAAAGGCGTGAAGCTTAATCCCGAAAAGTGTGTCTTCGGGGTCCCCCGAGGCATGCTCTTGGGGTTCATCTTCTCCAAGCGGGGCATCGAAGCCAACCCGGAGAAGATTGCAGCCATCACCAGCATGGGGCCAATCAAGGACTTGAAAGGCATACAGAGGGTCATGGGATGTCTCGTGGCTCTGAGCCGCTTCATCTCTCGCCTCGGCGAAAGAGGTCTGCCTCTGTACCGCCTCTTAAGGAAAGCTGAGTGCTTCGCTTGGATTCCCGAGGCCGAGGAAGCCCTCGGGAACCTGAAGGCGCTCCTCACGAACGCGCCCATCTTGGTGCCCCCCGCTGCCGGAGAAGCCCTCTTGATCTACGTCGTCGCAACCACCCAGGTGGTTAGCGCCGTGATCGTGGTTGAGAGACGAGAAGAAGGGCATGCATTGGCCGTCCAGAGGCCAGTCTACTTCATCAGTGAGGTACTGTTCGAGACCAAGATCCGCTACCCGCAAATCCAGAAACTGTTGTACGCGGTGATCCTGACACGGCGGAAGTTGCGACACTACTTCGAGTCTCATCCGGTGACTGTGGTGTCATCCTTCCCCCTGGGAGAGATCATCCAGTCCCGAGAGGCCTCGGGTAGAATTGCGAAGTGGGCGGTGGAGATCATGGGCGAGACGATCTCGTTCGCCCCTCGGAAGGCCATCAAGTCCCAGGTCTTGGCAGACTTCGTGGCTGAATGGGCCGACACCCAGCTCCCGACGGCTCCGATCCAACCGAAGCTCTGGACCATGTTTTTCGATGGGTCACTGATGAAGACGGGGGCCGGCGCAGGCCTCCTCTTCGTCTCGCCCCTCGGGAAGCACCTACTCTACGTGCTACGCCTCCACTTCCCAGCGTCCAACAATGTGGCAGAGTACGAGGCTCTGGTAAACGGGTTGCGAATCGCCATCGAGCTAGGGGTCCGACGCCTCGACGCTCGTGGTGACTCGCATCTCGTCATCGACCAAGTCATGAAGAACTCCCACTGCCGCGACCCGAAGATGGAAGCCTACTGCGATGAGGTTCGGCGCCTGGAAGACAAGTTCTACGGGCTCGAGCTCAATCACATCGCCCGACGCTACAACGAGACTGCGGACGAGCTGGCTAAAATAGCCTCGGGACGAACAACAGTTCCCCCGGATGTGTTCTCTCGAGACCTGCATCAACCCTCCGTCAAGACCGAGGACACGCCCGAGCCCGAGGCACCTTCGGCTCCACCCGAGGCACCCTCGGCTCAGTCTGAGGTACCCTCGGCCAAGTCCGAGGTACCCTCGGATCAGCCCGAGGTGCCCTCGGCCCCCGAGGGTGAGGCATTGCGCGTCGAGGGGGAACCGAGCGAGGTCACGCCTAATCAAAGCTGGCAGACCCCGTACCTACAATATCTCCACCGAGGGGAGCTGCCCCTCGACCAAGCTGAAGCTCGGCGGTTGGCGCGGCGCGCCAAGTCTTTCGTCTTGCTGGGGGATGGGAAGGAGCTCTACCACCACAACCCCTCAGGCATCCTCCAGCGATGCATTTCCATCACCGAAGGCCAGCAGCTCTTGCAAGAGATACACTCGGGGGCTTGCGGCCATCACGCAGCACCTCGAACCCTTGTTGGAAACGCCTTCCGACAAGGATTCTACTGGCCGACGGCGGTGGCCGATGCTACTAGAATTGTCTGCACCTGCGAAGCGTGTCAGTTCTACGCGAGGCAGACCCACCTGCCCGCTCAGGCTCTGCAAACCATACCCATCACCTGGCCGTTTGCTGTGTGGGGTCTGGACCTCGTTGGCCCCTTGCAGAAGGCACCCGGGGGCTACACGCACCTGTTGGTCGCCACCGACAAATTCTCCAAGTGGATCGAGGTCCGACCCCTAAACAGCATCAGGTCCAAACAGGCGGTGGCGTTCTTCACCAACATCATCCATCGCTTTGGGGTCCCGAACTCCATCATCACCGACAACGGCACCCAGTTCACCGGCAGAAAGTTCCTGGACTTCTGCGAGGATCACCACATCCGGGTGGACTAGGCTGCCGTGGCTCACCCCATGACGAATGGGCAAGTGGAGCGGGCTAACGGCATGATCCTGCAAGGACTCAAGCCTCGGATCTACAACGACCTCAACAAGTTCGGCAAGCGGTGGATGAAGGAACTCCCCTCGGTGGTCTGGAGTCTGAGGACAATGCCGAGCCAAGCCACGAGCTTCACACCGTTCTTTCTAGTCTATGGGGCCGAGGCCATCTTGCCCACAGACTTGGAATACGGTTCCCCGAGGGCGAGGGCCTACACCGACCAAAGCAACCAAGCCAACCGAGAGGACTCACTGGACCAGCAGGAGGAGGCTCGGGACATGGCCTTAATACACTCGGCGCGGTACCAGCAGTCCTTGCGACGCTACCACGCCCGAGGGGTCAGGCCCCGAGACCTCCAGGTGGGCGACCTGGTGCTTCGGCTGCGACAAGACGCCCGAGGGCGGCACAAACTCACGCCTCCCTGGGAAGGGCCGTTCGTCATCGCCAAGGTCCTGAAGCCCAGAACGTACAAGCTGGCCAACAGCTAAGGCGAGGTCTACAGCAACGCTTGGAACATCCAACAGCTACGTCGCTTCTACCCTTAAGATGCTTTCAAGTTGCTCGTATACCTCGTTCACACACCAAGTCTGGTCGTCAAGGAAGGGTCGGCCTTGCCTCGGCAAAGCCCGACCCTCCCTCGGGGGCTAGAAGGGGGGCAACCCCCTCTGCGTCAAAATTTTCCTCGAAAAAAGAAAAAAATCTTTTCTGCCAGAATGCCTTTCGTGCTCTTCGACTACTTCAAAAGTGGATCCTAAAAACGACAGAGTACACGTAAGCAGCCAAGGCTGACCGAGCCGAGGGACTCCTACGGGATACGGATACCTAACTCATCACCTTCTGCGATAAGTAACTCTCGCTCGGATAAGTGACTCCACGGACCGAACAAGTCTTCATGCTCGAGAGCTAATCTGTCGAAATGATTTTTCGGGCCTTCTTGACTGAGTCAGTAATAGAACCCTATGGACGAGTAAGAGCGCGCGTAAGCGGCAAGGCCGACCGAGCCGAGGGATTCCTACGCCTCCGGGATACGGATACCTCACTCATCGCCTTTCATGAAAAGCAACTCTCGCCCGCACAAACAATTCTGTTACCGACACATGAGTCCGGATACTCGAAACAAGAGGAAAAGAAACGCAGCTTTACAACACGACGACGGTATGTTCAAGCCTCGGCGGCCGCAGAAAACATACACACACAACAAGACAACCTGATCCTGCAGGTTCGGACGTCGACAGCCGAAGGGGGCAGCAACACCCTCGGCATCAACTACACCGTCAGCGGGGTCTGACCTAGCCTCGGACGGCGACGCGGTCGGAGGGCCCCCACTCTGAAGGACGACATCAGCACCACACCCGGGCCATCGCCGCCAGGGTCTTCTTCGAGAATCCGGCCCGAGCAGGCGGCTCGGCCGGCCACCCCGAGGCTTCGGCCAGCTGACCCCCAAAGACATCAGCTCGGCTTGTGGCCTCGACAGTTCAACTCCGGCGTCGGCTCCGCCAGTGGACGACCCGGCCAGGCTCTGGCCAACTACACCTCCTTTTCGAAGCCAACTCTGCCTCCGTCCGTGCTGATACCGCTACCTCCGGTTTCGGCCCATCGAAGGGCGGCCGAGGGGTTCCTTTAACTAAACAAGAGGGGCCTCGGATACGGATACCTCACTCATCTCCTTCGCACGAGGCAACTCACGCCCGGTGAAGCGGTTCAGATAATCGACAAGGCGAGTCTTAGTGCTCGAATCGAAGAAAAAACACGGCTCCGTGCCGAAAATACATACACGTTCAGGCCTCGACAGCCGCATTGAACAAGACACCGGCATTCAAGGTGCCAATACAAATGGAACTCCGGTTCCGTCCCCATGGCAGCAGCGATGGCCCCAGGGCGGAAGCCGCTGCAACCTTGCCCTCGCCCGCGCCGACGCTCGAGGGGCGAGGACAAGTACAAAGAGCCGGAGGCCCGGAGCACAGATGGTGGCAGTGATCCCGTCGGCGACGGGGACTTCTTGGGCCGCATCCACCTCGGCGCCTTCGAGTGGAGCATCAGCCCATCGGCAGATCCCCACTCGGATCCTCCCGGACGAGCGGAGCACCGACCTCCGCACGGAGGCCTCGTACCGTTGCAAAGGCAGGACAACCCTAGAACATGAACGCCGCTCTAGCGGCACGCGATGTCTTGGGCGGTCCACCCGTGCGCACGACGCGACAACCGCCCTCGCGGCAGGAGGGGGCACCGGGAGCCAAGCCGGCGAGCCCAACATGCTGGAGCTGGCGACACCCGCCGTCGACCGGCCCCGCGTTGTCGAAGTCTGCCCCGCTCGCAGGGCTAGTGAGCGCCCTCTCCCTCGGATGCTGAAGGGGAGGCTGACCCACGTACCCGCGCGGGAGGTAGAGCTCCGGCTCAGCCTGGCCTCCGCCCCAGCAAGGATGATGAACATCCTTGAAGCTGAGGGCGGAACCAAGATCGCAACCCAGCTTGCTTCTCCCCGTCCAGAAGCTGGTGGTCACCGTCTTGGGTGACCACCGGCGAGGGGATGCAGCCGGGCTGCCCGATGAAAATCCTTGAAGCCGAACGATGGCTGAAAGGTACCAACTTCCACGAAGTTGCGTTCCTCCGACGACAAGAAGGAAGGGCTCCGGGCGTCCCCCGCCCGGGGGCTCGGAAGGTGGAAAGACACAATGCATGAGGGGAGCACGAAGACATGGTTGTCCTCCAAGGGGGTTGCCCCCCTTTTAAAGGCGACTCTCCCCACTCGCGCCCTCAACCATTGCGGGTTAAGTCTTCTCCAACACGCTCCAAGATTCTCCCCCCCTCACGGTGCGGGGGCTGGGTCCCACATGTCATGCAAGCCGGTCCAGCGGAGAAGAAGCCAAACCGCCACGCGCGCGCGGTGCATGCAACCACCCGGCGGTTACAAGCACTCCTCCACTTTCACCCAGACCAGCGGGCGAAAGGGCGGGCAGCCATGCAGGCGGCATGCAGCCGTGCCAAGTGGGCGCACCCCTTCAAGTCCAACGAGCCCAGCATGGAGGTCCAGGCCCACGTGTCATGCAACCGACGCGCCGGTTGCTACGAGTGAGCAACTGCACCGCCACTCACGCCACTACCGCGCCTCCTCGACTGCGGAGTCGATACCGCGACTCGAGACAACCCTGCAGTGCCAGCCAAGCGCGACGGTCAAATGCGGTCAAAATTGGGCCGGCAGTAATGGCGGTGACAGGCGGGCAGAAGCAGCGGTCACGTCGTCAGCCAAGCTCACGTCGCATCCAGGGGCAGCGGGGGAGCCCTCTCCCACGGCGTGAAGATGGTGCGCCCGTGATCCGTTCCTCGAACGGCTCGCGCACACGCAATGGCCGCCCCACGAACCGCTCGCCCCGCCGCATTAACTCCACGGCGGGACAGGCGACGTCTCTGGCAGGGGAAGCGAGCGACGCTTCGCCTTCGCCATAATGACCGCGCCAAAAAAGGTACGCCGCGTCATTCGATTTCGTGTCCTTTTCCTTTTCCTCTTTCTCTCTCTTACAACAGGGACTGGGAAAGGGGGATACCCCGAAAAGGACCCTTCTCCGTGAAGGAAACAGGCTCCGAGCCTCCCTACTGATCAGAGGTTCGAAGGCCGGCCCCTCGGAGGGGTTCAACGGTCGCCTCAGATCGATTGGGTTCTGCGCCCACTACTGGTCAGAGGTTCGATGGCCGGCCACTCGAAGGGTTCAACGGCCGCCTCAGGTCACTCGGGCTCCGCGCCCACTACTGATCAGGGGTTCGTAGGCTGGCCCACGAAGGGTTCATAGTCGCCTCAGACACAGAGCGAGGGATGACCATGGGTACGTTCGATACATAACCAAGGCTCGGGCTACGCTCCCGAGGTACCCTAGGACATTTCCGAGACCAGCGGGAACGATCTTGTAACGGAATCCCATCAGAGGGAGGCATCGAGCCCTCGGACCCCGTCGACAGGGGACCGGGTCCGGCAGATCACCCGTAGGTACTTTTGGGCGCACCTCTGGGCCTCTAGCCGACCCCTATCAAATGGGGCACGGACGTCCGCTCGGATTACCCGCCAGCAGCTCACCGGAGACACCATGTTCGGCGCCACCCGAGGGCAACATGGCGCTTTCCCCCCTCCTCCTTGCGGAAAGGCGACGCAGGGGCGTATGTAAAAAAGTCGAGTCTGTCCCTGATCGTCCTTTCGCCCTGTGCAGAGGCTCGGGGGCTGCTCTCGCAAACCCGACTCCGGCCAAACCGTTGACAGCGTCAACATACCAGCCCGAGAACTTGGGACCCGACCGTGCACTCGGGCTACGACCAGCTCGCATGAGGGAACAACTAGACCAGCCAAAGTGTTGCAAAACGCACTAAGACCTCGAAGGAGTAAAACTACTCCTCAGAGGCCTCGGGGGCTACACCCGGCGGGTGCGCTCGCGCGCACCCACCAGAACAGAATGCAACCGAAAAAGGCTGGTCCCCTTGCAAAAAAGTGCGGCAAAAGCCTCCAAGCGAGTATTAGTACTCCCTTGGAGGCTCGGGGGCTACTGTCGGGGACCATAATTAGGGGTACCCTCAAGACCCCTAAATCTCAGCTGGTAACCCCCATCAGCACAAAGCTGCGAAGGCCTGATGGGTGCGATTAAATCAAGGATCGGTCCATTCAAGGGACACGATCATGCCTCGCCCGAGCCTAGCCTCGGGCAAGGGAAGCCGACCCCGGAGAACCTACATCTCGCCCGAGGACCCCCCTCCAGCAACGGGCACACTTTCGGCTCACCCGAGGCCCAATCTTCACCAAGAAGCAACCTTGGCCACATCGCCACGCCGACCAACCAAATCGCAGGGGCATTCAATGCAAAGGTGGCCTGACACCTTTATCCTGACGCACGCCCTCCAGTCGACAGAGTCGAAGTGACCGCAGTCACTTCGCCGCTCTACTGACCGGTCTGACAAGAGGACAGCACCACCTGCGCCGCTCCGACTGCTGAGCCACCCGACAGAGTGAGGCTGACGGCAGCCAAGGCCGGCCTCGGGTGTCATAGGAAACTCCGCCTCGCCCGACCCCAGGGCTCGGACTCGAGCTCAGCCCCGGAAGACGGCGAACTCCGCTCCGCCCGACCCAGGGCTCGGACTCGGGCTCAGCCCCGGAAGTCGGCGAACTCCGCTCCGCCCGACCCAGGGCTCGGACTCGGGCTCAGCCCCGAAAGACGGCGAACTCCGCTCCGCCCGACCTAGGGCTCGGACTCGGGCTCAGCCCCGGAAGACGGCGAACTCCGCTTCGCCCGACCCAGGGCTCGAACTCGGGCTCAGCCCCGGAAGATGGCGAACTCCGCTCCGCCCAACCCAGGGCTCGGACTCAGGCTCAGCCCCGGAAGACGACGAACTCCGCTCCGCCCGACCCAGGGCTCGGACTCGGGCTCAGCCCCGGAAGACAGCGAACTCCGCCTCGCCCGACCCCAGGGCTCGGACATGGGCTCAACCCCAGAAGACGACGAACTCCGCTTCGCCCGACCCCAGGGCTCGGACTCAGCTCTGGCCTCAGCCGACGGTCTCCGCCACGCCCGACCCAGGGGCTCGGACTCGACCACGGCCACGGAAGATAGACTCGACCTCGACCTCGGAGGAGCCTCCACATCGCCCAACCTAGGGCGCGGACCGACCACGTCGACAGGAGGCGCCATCATTACCCTACCCCGAGCTGACTCAGGCTACGGGGAACAAGACCGACGTCCCATCTGGCCCGCTCCGCCAGATAGGCAATGATGGCGCCCCGCACGCTCTATGGCGACAGCGGCTCTCGGCCCCCTTACGGAAGCAAGAGGACGTCAGCAAGGACTCGACAGCCCCAACAGCTGTCCTTTCGCCAGGCTCCAGCGCTCCTCCGACGGCCACGACACCACACGAACCGGGTGCCAAAACCCCTCCGGCTGCCACGACGGCATGTACTTAGGGCGCTAGCTCTCCTCCGCTAGACACGTAGCACTCTGCTACACCCCCCATTGTACACCTGGATCCTCTCCTTACGCCTATAAAAGGAAGGACCAGGGCCCTCTTACAGAGGGTTGGCCCGCGCGGAGAAGGACGGGACGACGCTCGCGCAAGGCCGCTCGCTCCCACTCCCGCATGGACGCTTGTATCCCCCTACTGCAAGCGCACCCGACTCAGGCGCGGGGCTAACACGAAGGCCGCGGGATCCACTCTCTCACTCCTGGCTCTCTCCGGCTGCTTCCTTTCCCCCTTTCGCGTTCCGCCTCGCGTCGACCCATCTGGGCTGGGGCACGCGGCAACAATTCACTCGTCGGTCCAGGGACCCCCCGGGTTTCGAAACATCGACATTGCCATCATTGATTTGCCAAGTCTTGATTGCAGCAACATTGCTTCTATCAGCTGCTAAAACTAGAGAATCTTCAGTCAAATGAAATAGTAAACCGTGACCTCTTAATGCAGTCAGAACACAAAAGGCCCGTTATGGGTAATTCTGCCCATCAAGCACAATATTGACAACAATAGCGTTGGCCGACATATTGAAGAGCAACAAAATGCTAAAGAATAATAGATCTGAAAATACTGGCTTGATGGTACCAAAAACCCTAGCGGGTGCAGCGGATGAACAGTGGATACGCCGGCTACAGTCTTTTACAGATGGCAAGACACGACACCGGGCAGGGACAGAGCATCGGCGCGCGTGCAGAAGAATCGCACGAACAATGAAGATGGCAGGGTGGAGCACCAGCTGTTAACACCTTTACGGGTGCCAATCACTATAACAAGAATCGACGGCGTTGTTCTTAGCACAAGCGCAGATGGTCGACGGCCAGGGGCCGGATGGTTCACGACCTGGCACAGGGCTAGGGTTCCCTGCCTGATGTGTCGGACGATCCGTGCCCTGGGGCCAGACGGTCCGCGTGTGCATAGGGGCGGTGAAGGTCACCGACGGCGCCTGGATCTCGCTCCTGGGTGGGACCCCATCAGGGAGGACAGATCCTAGGTGTTATCTAGACTCGGCAGGCCGACCTAGACTCCTCTGATCGACGTAGAGTCAAGGAGAAGCGGAGGATTTGGGGATTGGGAGACTAAAATAGAACTAGACTAGAACTACTCCTAAATGTACAAGAAATAAATGTGAGATAAATTGATTATTGATTCGATTGATGATGTTTAATCGGCCGTATTCCTCTGTATTTATAGAGGAGGGGGGCTGGACCCGTTACAAACAAATCTCCCGAGTTAATTCCGCAAATCTAGCCAACAACAATAGCGAGAAACTCGAAACCCTAATTGGCTCTGCGCACGCGCGGACCGTTCAGACCACCAGTGTGGACCATCCAGCCATCTCTTTTGGGGCTCAACATATGCCCCCTGCCTTTTGGTGGAGCTGAGCAAACCAAAAGCAACTAACTGATGTGATCACATTGGTTTCCTTAGGCATCTTGCCACATACTAGGATGATACTACTTGAGGAAACGCTCGATTAAAGCCTTGGGCCAGTCTTTGCCTTGTAATGTTTGCAACAAGTAGGCGTTACCGGACATCACCTGCGTGACTCTGTAAGGGCCTTCCTAGCTTGGCGACCACTTCCCAAACTTCCGGTCTTTGCTCCTCAAAGGTAGGACAGTCTTCCACATCAGATCCCCTACCTAGAATGATTTAGCCTTGACCTTCTTGTTGTAAGCTTTGGCGACCATGGTCTTGTCCTTCTCTATTTCTCCTAAGGCTGTCACCCTTTTGTCGGTCACTTCATCAATATTGTCCATCATTGAATTATAATAATCACCGACAGTCAGATCATTTTTCTTGGCGAACCTGACAGCATTTAAACTTATCTCTACAGGTAACATTGCTTCCTGCCCATAGGCAAGCTCAAACGGAGATACTTTAGTAGCACGGTGTTTAGATATTCTATGAGCCCATAAAGCTTCAGACAAAATCTTATGCCAATGCTTAGGATGATCAGATATCTTCTTTTTTATCAGGCTAATCATGTCCTATTACTAGACTCGGCCTGTCCATTGGCCTGAGCATAATACGGAGATGAATTGAGTAACTTAATTCTATATAATTCAGCATTTTCATGTACCTCCTTTGACATAAAAGAAGCCCCTTGGTTTGTAGTCAAAGTCTGGGGAATGCCGAATCTATGAATAATATGCTGAGTTGTGAACTCAATTACCTCCTTGTGTGTCATGTTCTTCAGAGCAATGGCATCAGTCCATTTAGTAAAGTAGTCAGTGGCAACTAACACGAACCGATGCCCTTTTGACGATGAAGGATGAATTTCTCCTATAAAGTCCAATCCCCATCCTCTAAAAGGCCAAGGCTTGATGATAGGATGTAATTCGGCTACAGGGACCAACTGTAAGTTGCCAAATTTTTGACATACTTGGCAACCTTTGTAGTACTTGAAACAATCAGCTATCATGTTAGACCAATAGAAGCCAGACCTTCGCAACAACCACTTCATCTTTGGAGCCGATTGATGGGTACCACAAATCCCTTCATGTACTTCGGCCATGGCTAATATAGCATCACCTGGGCCCAAGCATTTAAGTAGGATGTCGTTGACTGTTCGGCGATAGAGTTCATCACTCATTAAAACATACTTGAAAGTTTTACGCCGAATGTTCCTATCCATCCTAACACTAGGATTTCGTATATAATTAATTATGGGTGTCCTCTAATCGCTTGCATCAGCTTCATTACCAGCCGAATCAATCAGGAGAACTTTCCTTGCAACCTCGGATTGTCCAAAACCCTCAACCGGACGGCCCGCGACCTAGGGAATTTGCCCTGTATCAGTTATCAGATTTTTGGTGTTGTGAAATTTTCCTCGTTTTATCCGATAACCTGATGCATCTTGTGCCAAATTGTTAGCTCTGTGATTCTCAACTCTAGAGATGTACCAAATGCTGAATTCGTCAAAAGAATGAATTATGCACCAACATTTTTTAAGGTAACTGTTTAGTGTACCATCAAAACATTGATATTCTTCTAATATTTGTTGGACAACCAGCTGAGAATCACCAAATGCCCTCACATGTTTTACTCCCATACAACTTAACATCTCCAAGCCGAACAAAAGGGCCTTATATTCGGCTTGATTGTTAGTGCAATAAGTTTTTAATCGGCTAGAGAAGTTGAAAGAGACATTACTTGGTGAAACAAGCACGATGCCAATTTCTTGTCCTTCATTGCAAACCGATCCATCAAAATATAAAATCCAGGGAGTAATAGTGAGATATGATATGTCTAGTTTATGAGTGTCATCAATCTGATGTTCTACAAAAAAGTCTGCTATGACCTGGCCTTTCATATATTTCAATGGTTCATGAGCCCATTTACTAAATCTACCACTCATAATCGAGTTTTGCAACATTATTTGATCACATAGGTTTGACCGGAAACGGTGCAATGACTAGACAACAAATAACATCTACACTTGGTGCATGCATAAAACAGACATAAGCATAACTTCTCGATGAAAGTGTACCTTGTTTCAGCATCCACCAGCCTCCGACTTAGATAGGTCACCACATGCTCCTTTTCTCTGGTCTCTTGCGTGAGAACAATCCCAATAACCTTATTTTCAGCTGCAATGTACAATCTGAACGGTACTCCTACTTGCGGTTCTTTTAACACGGGAGCCAAAGACAAATATTTTCTGATGAGATCAAACGCTTCCTGCCGTTCTGCCCCCAGGTGAATTTGGCATCATTTTTAAGCCGAAGGATAGGGGTGAAGGCATCAATCTTCTCGGCTAGGTTAGAAATAAACCTTCGTAAATAATTTATCTTGCCAAGGAACTTCTGCACTTCGACCTTATAGGTCGGAGGTCCCACATTCTGAATGGATTTAATTCGGTCAGGGTCTATCTCTATACCATGTTCATGAATGATGAATCCTAAGAACTTACCAACCGACACTCCAAAAGCACATTTATGTGTGTTCATTTTCAGACCATACCGACACATTTTATCAAAGGCTTTGCGCAAATCAGCTATATGAGAACTAAACTCAGCCGATTTGACTACAATATCATCAATGTAGACTTCCACAGTGTTTCCCAACAGCTCGTGAAAGATCAAATTCATAGCCCTCTGATAAGTAGCACCAACATTTTTCAGACCAAATGTTATGACAACCCACTCAAATAAACCAATGAAGCCTGGACATATAAAGGCCGTTTTAGACGCATCTTCTTCGGCCATGAAAATCTGATTATATCCGACATTACCATCAAGAAAGCTAATAATTCTATTCCCTGACGCATTATTGATTAATGTCGGCTATGGGCATGGGATATTCATCTTTAGGAATTGCTCTATTTAAATTGCGAAAATCAATGCATAATCTGAGCTTACCTGATTCTTTCTTTTCCACTGGCACAATATTGGAGACCCACTCTACGTATCTGCAAGGTCTAATAAAATTAGCTTCTAGCAGCCGGTGAATTTCGTCCTTTATTCATGGGAGAAGGTCTAGACGAAATGTTCTAGCTTTCTGCTTGAAAGGTCTAAAACCGGACTTAATGGGTAGCTGATGCTCTACTATCTCACGGCTTAATCCTGGCATCTCAGTGTAATTCCAAGCAAAGCAATCAAAATATTCTTTCAATAGACCGATCATTTCATCTCTAGGATCAACCTCCAGGGTCTTATTCACAAAAGTCGGCCTTGGAGTTTTACCATCTCCTATATCAATCTCCTCCAAAGGATCGACCGATGTAAACCCCTGTCCTAATTTGTTAAGATCTCTGAATTCCTCTATTATGTCTCCCACAGAGGAATTAGATGATCTTTGTGTGATGGCGGACCCTCCGGTCTCGGGGGCCGGATCGTCCACGACACTGGTTTTATGCTATGGTGAATGTTCAGTCTTAAAAGTCGAACTGTCTTGTAAAAGACCAGACCGTCGGACCTCAGAAGTCGGACCGTCAGCGACCAGAGACTCATTCATTTTGTGTGTACTCATCATTTAAACTTTATTTAGGATTTAGCCGATTGTCTATCAGCTCTAGCATTACAGGAATGAAACCCTTTTTATCTATACTTATGAACTGATAATCAGAAAAATTTACTCCTGTGAGACACGTAGCAGTCTCATAGGTCCAAAGTATAGGGGCATCGGCCACAGCGATACAGGCCGATGCATCAGCATGTACTTGTTCTACATCGTCGCCTTCCCATTGTAGTAAGATTTGATGTAACATAGAAGGTACACATTGGTTAGCATGAATCTAATCCCTGCCTAGGATTAGACTATAATTTCCTTCTACATCAGCAACGAAGAATGCAGCAGCAAGGGTCTTAGTCCCGATGGTTAACTGAACAGACGTGACCCCTTGGCTTTGATCGAACTATCAGTTCCAACGCTGCTGAGGGTCATGTTGGTCTTGACAAGTTCGTCATCTTGTTTACCTAGTTTTCTATATAATGAATAAGGCATTAGATTTACAACCCTCCCGTCTACCAACATTTTAGCAATCGGTATCCCATCAATGTGACCGCACACGAAGAGCGACTTCAAACGATTTACCGATTCCTTTGGTTTAGTGAAGGCGACTTCTTTAGGACCAAAGTCAAACTGAGCAACGACAAGTTCATCATCGCTGACAATAGTACAATCGGCGGAAAATGTAATCACATTTATGTTCATACCTGTGTGCTTTGAAGAAGCCTCGTAGTCGACCAGGTCCTCTCCTAGTAGGTCGTCCTTCTCCATGGGCGTTGGCACGTCGTTGGAGGTGTCCTGGTGTAGTGTGGGCGGTTCGGACTCGAGAGTCGGACGGTCCGTGTCATCTGCGGATGGTCCGACCTTTATAGCCGGACTGTCTGTCATATCTGCAGAGAGCTGTGGAGTTGCTGTCTCATTCTCTGTCTTCGTGGCTGTTTGATTTATCTCAACGGCCTTTGGTCTCCACCTCTTTTGCGGTGGGGGTACTGTGGATGTATGTCATTAAATATTTTTTCTGCTTCCTTTTCCTGGTTCTCCTTCGCTCTTAGGCACTATAATTTTTGCTTTTGGGACCGTGTCAATCCCGATGGGCACCATCAAGGCATGGAGTATTTTGGATCAGCTATTTTGATGGCAGTTGTATCTTCTTTTTTGTTTGTGTTGGCCGATTCACCAAAAATCATCGGTCCTTCATTATTTTCCTGTATGACGATATTTGTTGTACCTATTTTGATGATGTCCTTTTTTGTCGTTCTCTTGGTTGCTGTAGGTATATGCCCCCTGTTGGATTGGTCGGCCTTTGCGGCCGATTAGTCCGACAATCTTGCTGGGCTTGTGCCTGGTGACCGGATTGAGTGGCGCTCAATTGGAATTGTACTGGAGGTGCCAACCTGTTGAATACAGATACTTGCGGTGCCCCCCAAGCGAGATACTGTGGCATCCCAAATGGATATGGTGGCATACCCCACATTTGATTTGGTGCGTATGGCGGTGATACGTATGCATATTGATATGGCATAGGTAGATATGAGGGTAGATGTGTCCATGCAGGTATGCTAGGCCTCAACTGGACAGTATGACCTTCTATTTTTTCCGATTGGTGAGGTGGTCCAATCGGTCTTCCCTGCTGTTGCTCCTAAATGGGTGAGCGAGGTTGCTTCGCTGGCTGGTCACTTAGGCCAGCCTTCTTTTTTACATATTTAGACAATAACTGGTTAAAGGTTTGGCCGGATCTTACCAGTCGGCCTGCTGCCTTTACCGTGTTAGTTTTCCACGTACCTATTTCTGGTCGTCGTGGTTTGAAGGTACGTGGTCGTCGTGGTTCCTGGGCGTTGCCGAACCGTCCACTAGAATGGTTTGGACTTTTTGGCGATGTCCCAGACCGTCCGCGTCTATGCGTCGGACTGTCCGCGATGCACAAAATAGGTGTACGCGCCTAGTCCCTTGCTTGCATCCGCCCCCAGCGTTGGAGGTGGTGATGGTAACTTTCAAAGTCTCCCCTTCGTTAGGAGTCTTTTCCGCCACCACTTTCCTGCAAGAGATTTTATTATTCTCATTGGCCTTCCGCGCGTCGCCAATGATGACTTCTTTGCCTTTGCCCTTATCGGCTGTGCTGGGCTGAATTAGGACCTTTTTGCCCTTGAAGTCGATCACATTCATTGGGAAGGGTTCCGTATCCACCTGCATTTCCTGAAATTTCAATCATCCCTTGTTAATGGCTGATTGAATTTATCGCCCGAACACATTACAATCATTAGTGGTATGAGAAAATGAGTTATGCCACTTGTAGTATGCACGACATTTTAGTTCGTCGGTGGATGGAACTGTATGATTTATTTTAATGTTGCCATTTTTGAGTAATTCATCAAATATTTTGTCACATTTGCTAATGTTAAATGTAAACTTAACCTCCTCTTGTCGTTTCTTTTGAATCGGTTGTAAGGAGGGACAAGCCAAAGATTTGGCCTGCTTTGCCAAACCATTTCAGCCGCGTATACTTCTGTTGATTCGTCATCCGAGCTGCTTTGGTCGCACTCTACTCTATGCACGTTGTGACGAATTATTTTAGCAGTTTCTTTGCTTCGGCTTTCACAAGCCAAAGCTCTTTGATGTAATTGTGCTAGCGTAAAAAACTGGATACCTTCTAATCTTTCCTTTAAATAATATCGTAGTCCATTAAAGGCTAATCCTGCTAGCTGTTTTTCTAATAAATGAATTTGAAAGCATCGGTTTCTTGTATCCCGGAACCTCCGGATGTATTCATTAACCGATTAGTCTTTTCCTTGTCGCAAGGCTACTAGGTCTACCAAATCTAACTCATAATCACCCGAAAAGAAGTGACCGTGAAATTTTTGTTCTAAATCCCCCCATGACAAAATAGAATTAGGGGGTAATGTGGTGTACCATGCAAATGCAGTTCCTGTTAAAGATAATGAAAATAAGCGCACACGGAACGCCTCTGTGTCGGCCAATTCTCCTAATTGTGCTAGAAACTGGCCTATGTGTTCACGTGTGCTTTTTCCTTGACCACCCAAAAATTTTGTGAATTCAGGTATCTTGGTTCCCTGTGGGTATGGGTGGTGGTCAAATTGGCTGTCATAAGGCCTCCGATATGACTACCCCCAGGGACCATGCTTACTCTGAGCTTATCTTAGAACGCCCTAGCTATTTCTTCTCTTACTATGTCAATAGCAGCCGACGGGAGACCACCGGCTCTTTGTCCCATCATAGGTGAGGTTGTTTGGACACTAGTTTGTTGTCTTCCCCCCATTGGTTTGAGTTATGTGGTGCATTACTATTTGCCCTATATGGTTCATAGGATTGACCGTTCCTTTCCGGCCTTCTAAGCGGGACCGGAAAGTACTCGCCCCCGTGGGCTTGGGATTTTTTATTAAGGTGCTAGGGTGTCGTAGGATATGATGGGAAGTTTTGCTGGGACGAATGGGGATTCAGGTAATAATCCTCCTCAAAAAATTCTACGCCGGACCATCTGGTTGGATACGCGGATCATCCGGTGGTATGCGTGGACTGTGGATCACATGGCCGGATCGTCCGTTGTTGTATGCGGACCATCCATCGCTATATGCAGACGGTCTGATTGGGTAGTTTAGGGTTTGCGCAGTACGTGGTTGCTCGAGCGCATGTCTTGATAACTCAGTAAAAATGGGACCGGTCGTTGCTGACCCGGACGGTCCGCGCTCACGTGTGGACGGTCCGGATATGTGTAGATCGGCTAATTTATTGCCGATGTGCGTTAGGTTGTGGTTGCTCGGGGTATGTGTCTATCGGTATCCCATAAAGGGGTTGTGACTGGTCGTTGTAACTTGTAGCCGGTGAATTACTCGTATTTTCCCCCAGTTCAACCTCGTGCGAAGGAAAAATTGCGACGGTAGATTTATCGAACGCATGTACTAGCCTCCTATAATCCTTTTGCATACCCCCTATGGTATTTTGCATTTGGTCTCGCCGCTCATCTATATAAATTTTAAGAGATTGGAGCTTGTTTGTGTTGCTTACCTTGGGGGTATTCACGGTAGGTCGAAGGGAAGGCCAGATCTGTCGCCCATTGCCGAACGACTTTGTTGTTCCTATCCACCTTGAAGTTGGCCAGGAACTTCGCCTTTGCTTCTTAGATCAGCTGCTCTTTGTGCTCCTTGAAATGGAGATGTTCATCAGCTGGTAAGGTTTCCCAAGTCGGCTTTATGATGTTGCTGGGGGAGACTTCAGAGTTATCGCTTGAACCGGCCATTGAGGGCCGATCTGATGGGTCTATATGTGATGTCCCTAGCAGAATCGCCAAAAAGTATGTTGACACCTTTTCGGGCGCCAATCACTATAACAAGAACCGGTGGTGGTGCTATCTGCACAGGCGCGGACGGTCCACGGCCAGGGGCCGGACGGTCCGCGACCTGGCTGTCACACCCGGTTTTGGAAGGCAAACCAAATGCGAACCATGTACGTGCCAAGATCAGAATCACGTACACAGCGATTACATAATTGGACATCATCACACAATGCTCAAAGTAAATAGCGGAAAGGTATTTTATTTACATCAAGATGTCCAAGACATCCATAGAGTGTAATACATAGCCATAGTCTTCAACATTAATATCAAAGTGTGGAAATACGAAACGTAGAGGGTAAGCCTACATAGGCAGCTGACTGGGGGTTTGCCACTAAGATAAACTAGAACTCATTGTAGTCCTGGAACTCCTCAAAGTCCTCCATGTTTCCAACATCTCCTCCTAAGCACTGAGTACAGTGGGGACAACCTGGGGTGGGGTGGTTTGTAAAGCAAGGGTGAGTACACATCAACATACTTAGCAAATGTCTCGTTTGGCTAAAGTGCACTAGCTGTATGTAGGGTTAAGGTTAAGCAGTTGCATTTAGTTGGTCAAGTTTTTATTACTATAAGTAGAGCCAGATTTTAGTAATAAACCCAGTTATTACCCAGAAGCACTCCCTCCAAGAGGAAATACCAGAGATCAAAATTATAACCATCATTGCCAACCATCATCATAAAAGTAACCAAAGTTCTTCTAATCAAAGAGGATCCCAAGGCCGCTCTTAACCGTGAGCATGACTGATATACCAGTTTCTAACACTGCAGAGGTCGCACACTTTACCCACAAGTCGTGATTCCCATTCTGCCCGGGGTTCTAGCCTCCCCATTGATCACTACCAAGGTGACCTAGCAGGGTCTCACTATGTAGTCTTTACAAAGATTTCCTAGAGGTTATAGTCGCCCGTTAGGTTTCTCTAGTTTGATAAACATAGTACATCTTCCCAAAGGAAGGGCGACTAACAAAACCAAATCAAGAACCTCTGCAACTAGCCTCGGCAGAGTAAGTATTGTGCCCAGACCCCATTGACGGCCCTACGGTGAAGCCAACTACTCCTCTGGTTCCTCTAATTAATCAGCTAAGGGCATCCAATTCCACCCTCATGGTTGCACTGTTATCCCGGGTTGTCACTCCCCAAATAGGTCCTTACGGAGAGGTACTCAAGAAACAGCCTGAGTCCCCTAAAGTATCACAAGAACATCATTGGGATAACATCATCGTATCATAATATTCACATCATATTCATTGATTAAAGTAAAGCAATAGCATAAAGCTAATGATGATAACCCAAAAGGTAAACAAGGGTAAGGTAAATACAGACTAGTCAATCCTTAGGTTTCAATAATGTAATATGGGACATTGAATTATAAGTATGTAGGACATAATAGGTCAGAGGACACTTGCCTTCACCAGGTTGTTGCCCAGAAAGATCTTCAGCAACACACTCAGTAACCACAGGCTGCTCGTTGTCTAAATAAAGCGACCATGCATTCAATACATTTGGTAAATGACAAATAAACAACACATCAATCATGTACAAACATGGTGTTGGGGGCCTTCGTCCTCCGAAAGTCCTCAAAAACAAGATCTAACAAAAACCTTCCAAGTGTAGCATATGTACAGGTACCCTCGGACTCGGCTAAAAGCATGATCGCGACGAAGGTTGGAGTTGCTCCGAAGCTACGCACGAGGGAGCTTCGGCTAAATGGTGGAGAAAGGAAACAACTTAAAGGGGAAAAGGCTATCTAGTCCTCATAGAGTTGACTATTAGTTAACAATGAATGTAAAGGGCATGAATGTAATTTCTCACAGGCTGCGTCCTGTGCCTATAAATAGATGAATAGTTCCCCCATACTATTCACGCTGACTTGTATTCGCTCGTGCATCACGCTTGGACTTTTACCTTCTATCAAGCCGAAGGTACAAATGTAATTCAATATTGTTCCTATTTATCTATTTTAATAAAAAGAAGATATATTAATGATGTCATATGATTATTCATGTTGTCTTACATATTTCATATGCTTCTTCTTTCATCAATATACACTACGATGATGAAGGTATGTCCTTCATGACCTTCGTCTGAAGATCATTATATCCTAAAGGAAATAATGGTTCGAAGGACGAAGGACATTAACATTTAACATTTTGTGTTGCCTTGTTCTTAATTCGTATCACTTGAGAACAAGTCTCCAACATTGGCACCCACCTCTGGTGAACTTTTTCGACCACCTTCGACAAGTACTGACCTGCGTCATGCCGCCGAAGAAAGCTTCAGCGCTAGGGGCTACTGCATTGCAGCCACTAGATCCAAACCAGGAGACTCTCTCTCTTCGAGAGGCCCGAAGCCAGAAAAGGAAAGCCACCAGTCCAACACTCCAGGAGGAGGAGTTGGACCAAGAGCTCAGGGATATGGAGATCATTCATCAGCAAGTACAAATAAAGAAGGAGAAGATGGCACGATTGGCTGACCTTCAAAGGCAGATCGACGAAGCTACTGAAAAAGTGCGCCATCTCGCTCAAGACGAACAAAACCGAAGGCCCCAGCACAGGGAGCTTCATCAGGAAGGCTTATTCAATGAAGATGGATGGTATGATGATTTTAACCATGATACCTTTACTTTTGATGATGCTTCTCCCTTGGCAGCAGAACTGCAGGCTACTCCATGGCCCCCATCAAACAAGCCACCTCAGCTTCCCATGTATGATGGGCATTTAGATCCAAAGCAGTTTCTCATGAGCTACGAAGCAACTATATCTTCATATGGATGCAGTCATGGCGAAGTCCTTCGTCATGGCAGTCCGGAATGTAGTTCAAACATGGTATTCTTCTCTTCGGCCAGAGACAATCACATCGTGGCAGAAGCTTAAGGACATGATGGTCACCAGTTTCCAAGGCTTTCAAACGAAGCCGGTCACGAAGAGTACCTTTAGGCATATATACGAAGGTTCTTGTGATTGAGGGCACAAGCGCCTACAGTGCCCAATGAGATTGTCATTGAGGCCATGATCAAAGGTCTTCGCCGAGGACCTACTGCCCAATATTTCGCCAGGAAGCCCCCACGAACTCTAGAAAAGCTGCTTCAAAAGATGGACGAATACATTCGAGCTGACAATGACTTTCGCCAAAGAAGGGAGGAAGCTTACAGATTCTCTGAAATGACTAGGGGCTTCGGAGGAAGAATCCACCCGAGGCATGTCAGGTCAATTCATAACTCCACTCAGAATGATGATAAAGGAAGTCAGCTGTAGAGGCCACAATATACCTCACAATCTTCGGGGCAGCAACAAGGCTCTTTCTGGCCGCCAGCTCCAAGAGGCAGAGGCGCCAGGGGCTTCGGAGGAAGATATGGGGATCAACCCAGGAAGATCTACTGCTTATTTTGTGGTGAAGACAAGGGACATACTACAAGAATGTGCCAAATCACTATCCAAAAGCACAGGGAGATTGCAGGAGCCGAAGCTTGGTAGAATCAATCGAAGCAGGTCTTGCACACTGCTTCGTGCCGTTCACCCTACATACCATAATATGTGGGTAATCACTCTGCAGCTTCTGTTGCTTCGGCTAGTCAGCCACATGCTTCATGGCCACAGCTTCCACCTCCGCCACCACTACAACCTACCTATTCATGGGGTCAGCAGCCAGAAGGGAGCCAGCACACCTAGCAGCAGAGGGATTTCAGGGAGGAATCCGAAGCTCGCACAGTCAACAGTACTGTGCCAGAGTCAAAGCACATCTATTGAGAGATATCCTACTTTCTGAAGAACTTTTTTATTCTATGCCACTTTGTTTTTTAATAAAGGACAAGTAATGCAAATCTAGTTTTAATTCTTTGTAATAGTTTCACTTCTATTAAAATGAAATATATCTTCTTCACAGATTTACGAAGCTCGAAAATTGCCAAAGCTTAAAAAGTCGTTCCTAAGGGAGCACATCATAAGTCTTACCGAAGCCACAAAAAGTCGTTCCCAAAGGAGCGCAGTGTATGTTTTTTGCTCAAAAGTCGTTCCTAAGGGAATGCAGAGCCAAATACCACCGAAATACAAGACGAAGCATGAAAAGTCAACGCGAAAAATACCACCGAAATATAAGGCGAAGCACGAAAAGTCAACGCGAAAAATACCGCCGAAATAGAAGGCGAAGAAGTTCAAAAGTCGTTCCTAAGGGGATGCAGAACTTACACCGAAAAATAAACGGTGAAGCCGAAAAATAAACAGCAAAGAGATTCCGATCGCTCATAAGGGGACGTAGAGATGGTGTGTTCCAGTGTGGGTGCGTATCTTCAGCATTAGCATCATCCTTTGCATCATATCATCCCGCATAACATCACATCATACATCATATTGCACCAATGACATGAATTGAGTACAAAGTCGATCTTCAGAGACTGCTTTATAAAAAATGAAAGTGTGCTAAGGCACAAAGCTGAGAAATACAGCTTTGTCATGTTCTAATGCCAAAGAAGGGATCCTCTGCTTACGAAGCAAGGATATTTTTTCCTGAAGCACGAATTTTCTTCTTTTCGAAGCATGAAAAGAAGGGAAGGTGTTTTTTCACCGAAGGCTCAAAAAGCGGTATGTATATAAAGTTTCATGCCTCGCAAAGAACTGAATTACAAAAAATTTACATATTAGATTCAAAAACATGCACATCGAGTATCGCAGTCTTGATACAACAAAGTTACATTGATCATCTAAAAATGTTTTTACAAACAAGTACTAGTCCTCTTTCAGGACCTTCTCCACAACTTCATTTAGCAACTTGTTAACAACTTCGTCAACAATAGATTCAGCTACATTGATGATATCTATTGCTTCTTTCGTTTCCGGGTCAGCTAGGGGGTCGAACGGTTTTGGTGGAGGAGATAGTTCAGCTACAATAAAAAAATTAATTAATCAATTCGAAGTCACGAAAACAAATGACGAAGCTAGATGCCGCGAAATAATACCTATGCGCCTCTCGCGCTCTGCAGCTTCTTCAGCTTGCTTAGCTTGAATTCGGGCCTCATGCATGTCTTTCTCGCTTTTCTTCATTATTTCGTATGCCATTTCGCGTCTGCCATTGGCCCAGATGTTAGTATAGAATTTTCCGCCCATTAAGCTTGCTTCGGCTGAGGGATCCTTTGTAACATCCATGGAGAAGGCAGCTTCGGCCTGAGCCAGGGTTTTGACATGTTCGTAACCAGCCTTCTCCAAGATAGTTGAAATTCCCCTCGCACCAGAAAATGCGCAGACATCCCCGCGATCACTCAAAATTCTTCAAAAGCTTCGGCCTCTCCGCTTATCCATTCTATAACACCTTCAGGGTCGCCTCGAATAAAGTTATCTTCATTTGAATAGGCGCCCACGTTGGCAAAGCTAGCCTTTATTTTCTCCACGCAGCCCAGGGATTTTTCGAAGCATCTTTCTTTGGACGCGCGGAGTTCTTCGACTATTTTTTCTAGATAATTTCTCCAATATTCACTAATATCTCGGTTGGCCTCTGCGAGACCACACTTCTCTTTGCTTTCGGCCAGCTATTTTCGAAGGTCTTCAATCTCATTCTTTTGAATTTCAGCTTGAGCCCTGAAACTAGCTTCATCTTCTTTTACTTTGTCCACCAATGAAAGTAGAATCTTGTCTTTTTCTGCGGCTTCGTTCCTAAGTCTGATAACCTCCGTTCGAAGGTTGTTGAGAGCTATAGTGCAGCTCTCGTCTTCAACATTCTTTTGCGCCCTTAGGGCATTGCTAAGTATCAATCCCTGCAAGAAAGGTTAAAAGGATTAACATAAGAAAAAAATATTCCATTCCAGAATCTATAAGTTTCAAAATTTGCAACTTCGGTACCTTCAGACTGTTGTACGCAAGACTATCTACCATATCGTCCTTTGTCATGGCAAAGAGGCCAGCTTCAAGCTTCGGAAAACCCACACTTCTGGCCAACTCTCGGCAGACAGATAATTCTTTGTTGTCTAGGAGGCAGTACAGGAAATCATTTTCGTCTGTACCATTAAACACTAAGGCCCCATTCGGATACTTCAGTTCTTGGGCATAGTGTTTAGCCTAAAAAACTTCTTCTTCAGATAATCTCTTTCCCGAAGCATGTCGAATAATATAATCAAGATCTTCGGAGAGTGCTTCGAGGATAAAGGATTCGGCCTCTTTGGCCGCACTCTTCTCAAAAGCTATATTAATATCTGGAGTTATTTCTTCGGCTTTCTGCTCGGTGGCGGCCAGCTTCGTCTTAGTAGGCACCATGGGCTCTGCCCCAGCTTCAGCCTGGGTTAATGTAGTCTTGACTTCCATTTGCTCAGTATCAGACTTGGAATGCATTGCGATAGTTTCAGCAACCTTCTCTGCGGGAGCAGGGCCTATACAATCGATCGTTTCCAAAACATCTAATACATTTACCATCCTCCTCCTCTTAGGAGTCATGATAGAACTCTTTTGTGCCTTCAGCGCTGTGGCTTCTGTCGAAAGACTTAAAATCCCTAGCATCTTTTTCACCTCTTCAGTTGTTGACCTGTCAGCCTTTTCTTTGTCAACCTTCGTTTCAACTGGTTTAACCGAGGGTGCCTTCGGCATTGTAGCCGGTTCTTCAGCCTTCTGTGCTACATCAAATCCTCTTGATTCAGCAGCTGAAGAGGCCTCCACCCCAAACTCAAGCACCACGACCGGTTCAATGTAACGTGGCCGGTGGGTAAGTACCTTCATCTTTTTGCCCACAACCTTCGTTGCAGGATCAGCCGGGGCGGCCTGAGCAGCAACTTTCCTCTTCTTCCCTTGACCCACACCGGGTAGTGGTAGTCGGGGTAGACGAAGCCAATGGCGTCAAAAACTCTATTTATTCTTGTCAGCGTTTCGAGACCGGGGGGTCCCTCAGGCCGACGAGTGAGTGCCGCGTGCCCCAGCCCAGATGGGTCGAGCGCGTGGGCGAGCGCGAAGGGGGGAAAGGAGCGAGGCGGCCGGAGACCGGCGTGAGAGAGGTGGGAATCCCGCGGCCTTCGTGTTCGTCCCGCACCCAGGTCGGGTGCCCTTGCAGTAGGGGGTTACAAGCGTCCACGCGGGTGAGGGAAGCGAGCGGCCCCAAGAGAGCGCCTGTCCCGTCCTCGTCCCGCGCGGCCAACCCCCTCTAAGAGGGCCCTGGTCCTTCCTTTTATAGACGCAAGGAGAGGATCCAGGTGTACAATGGGGATGTAGCAGAGTGCTACGTGTCTAGCGAGGGAGAGCTAGTGCCCTGAGTACATGCCAATGTGGCAGCCGGAGAGATCTTGGAACCCAACTAGTGTGATGTCGTGGCCGTCAGAGGAGCGGCGGAGCCTGGCGGAGGGATAGCTGTCGGAGCGGTTGTGTCCTTGCTGACGTCCTCCTACTTCCGTAAGAGAGCTAAGAGCCGCCGTCGTCACAGGGCATGCGGGGCACCATCATTGCCTATCTGGTGGAGACAGCCAGATGGGACACCGGTCTTGTTCTCTGCGGCCCGAGTCAGCTCGGGGTAGGGTGATGATGGCGCTTCCTGTTGACGTGGCTGGCCTGCGCCCTAGGTTGGGCGACGTGGAGGCTCCTCCGAAGCCGAAGTCGAGTCTGTCTTCCATGGCCGAGGCCGAGTCTGAGCCCCTGGGTCGGGCGAGGCGGAGGTCGTCGGCAGAGGCTAGGTCGGTGTCCGAGCCCTGGGGTCGGGCGAAGCGGAGTTCGTTGTCTTCCGGGTCTTAGCCCGAGTCCGAGCCCTGGGGTCGGGCGAAGCGGAGTTCGTCGTCTTCCGGGTCTTAGCCCGAGTTCGAGCCCTGGGTCGGGCGGAGCGGAGTTCGTCGTCTTCCGGGTCTTAGCCCGAGTCCGAGCCCTGGGGTCGGGTGAAGCAGAGTTCGTCGTCTTCCGGGTCTTAGCCCGAGTCTGAGCCCTGGGTCGGGAGGAGCGGAGTTCGCCGTCTTCCGGGGCTGAGCCCGAGTCCGAGCCCTGGGTCGGGCGGACCGGAGTTCGCCGTCTTCCGGGGCTGAGCCCGAGTCCGAGCCCTGGGTCGGGCGGAGCTTCCTATGGTGCCTTTGGCAGGGCCTGGCTTCCTGTCAGCATCACTCTGTCAAGTGGCGCTGCAGTCGGAGTGGCGCAGGCGGTGCTGTCCTTCTGTCAGACCGGTCAGTGGAGCGGCGAAGTGACGGCGGTCACTTCGGCTCTGCCGGAGGGCGCGCGTCAGGATAAAGGTGTCAGGCCACCTTTGTGTTAAATGCTCCTGCGATTTGGTCGGTCGGTGCGGCGATTTAGTCAGGGTTGCTTCTTAGCGAAGGCAGGGCCTCGGGCGAGTCGAAGATGTGTCCACCGTTGAAGGGGGGCCTCGGGCGAGACAGAAATCCTCCGGGGTCGGCTGCCCTTGTCCGAGGCTAGGCTCGGGCGAGGCGTGATCGAGTCGCTCGAGTGGATTGATCCCTGACTTAATCGCACCCATCAGGCCTTTGCAGCTTTATGCTGATGGGGGTTACCAGCTGAGAATTAGGAGTCTTGAGGGTACCCCTAATTATGGTCCCCGACAGTAGCCCCCGTGCCTCGAAGGGAGTGTTTGCACTCGCTTGAAGGCTTTCGTCGCACTTTTTTGCAAGGGGACCAGCCTTTCTCGGTTGCATTTTGTTCCGGTGGGTGCGCGCGAGCGCACCCGCCGGGTGTAGCCCCCAAGGCCTCGGAGGAGTGGTTTCACTCCTTCGAGGTCTTAATGCCTTGCATAATGCTTCGGCTGGTCTGGTTGTTCCCTCATGCAAGCTGGCCATAGCCCGGGTGTACGGTCGGGGCCCAAGTTCTCGGCTGGTATGTTGACGCTGTCAACGGTTTGGCCGGAGCCGGGTTTGCGAGAGCAGCCCCTGAGCCTCTGCACAGGGCAAGAGGGCGATCAGGGACAGACTCGGCTTTTTTACATACGCCCCTGCGTCGCCTTTCCGCAAGGAGGAGGGGGGGAGAGCACCATGTTACCCTCGATGGGCGCCGAACATGGTGTCTCCGGTGAGCTGCAAGCGGGTAATCCGAGTGGACGTCCGTGCCCCGTTCGTTAGGGGTCGGCTAGGGGCCCAGAGACACGCCCAAAAGTACCTGCGGGTGATCTGCCGGACCCGGTCCCCTGGCGACGGGGTCCGAGGGCTCGATGCCTCCATCCGATGGGATTCCGTTACAAGATCGCTCCCGCTGGTCTTGGAAATGTCCTAGGGTACCTCGGGAGCGCAGCCCGAGCCTTGGTTATGTATCGAACGTACCCCTGGTCATCCCTTGCTCGGCGTCTGAGGCGGCTGTGAACCCTTCGAGGGCCAGCCTTCGAACCCCTGATCAGTAATGGGCGCGGAGCCCGAGTAGCCTGAGGCGGCCGTGGAACCCTTCGGGGGGCCGACCTTCGAACCTCTGACCAGTAGTGGGTGTAGGGCCCACTCGATCTGAGGCGGCTGTTGAACCCTTCGGGGGGCCAACCTTCGAACCTCTGATCAGTAAGGAGGCTCGGAGCCTGGTTCCTTCACGGGGAAGGATCCCTTTCGGAGTATCCCCCTTTCCCGGTCCCTGTCGCAAGAGATAGAGAAAGAGGAAAAAGGGAAAAGGATACGAAACCGAACGACGTGGCGTACCTTTTTTGGCGCGGTTGTTTCGGCGAAGGCGAAGCGTCGCCCGCTGCTCCTGCCAGAAGCGCCGCCTGTCCAGCCGCGGAGTTAATGCGATGGGGCGAGTAGCTGGCGGGGCGGCCGTTGCGCGCGCGCGAGCTGTTCGAGGAACGGATCACGGGCGTGTTGTCTTCACGCCGTGAGAGGGGGTTCTCTTGCTGCCCCCGGATGGGACGTGAGCTTGGCTGACGACGTGACCGCTGCTCCCGCGCGCCTGCCACCGTCATTACTGCCGGCCCACTTTTGGCCGCGTTGACCGCCGCGTCAGGCTGGCGCTGCTGGGTCGCGCGCTGGGTCGCCTCGAGTCGCGGTATTGGTTCCGCAATCGAGGAGGCGCGGTGGTGGCGCAAGTGGCGGTGCAGTTGCTTGCATGCAGCATCCAGCGCGCCGGTTGCACGACGCGTGGGCCTGGGCCTTCATGCTGGCGTGTCGGGAGTCGGAGAAGCGCGTCCACTTGGCGCGGTTGCATGCCGCCTGCATGGCTGCCCGCCTCTTTCGCCCGTTGGTCTGGGCAAAAGTGGAGGGTCACTTGTAACCGCTGGGCGGTTGCGTGCACCACGCGCGGCGGTTTGGCTTCTTCTGCTCGGAGCCGGTCTGCATGACATGCGGGACCCAGCCCCCGCGCCGCAGGGGAGGGCTTTGGAGCGTGTTGGAGAAGACTCAGCCCGTGACGGTTGGGGGTGCAAGCAGGGAGAGTTGCCTTTAAAAGGGGGGTGACCCCTTTCAAAAGGCGACCGTGTCTTCTCGCTCCCTTATGCACCGCATCTTTCCACCTTCCAAGCCCCCGGATGGGGGATACCCGCCGTATTTTTGCCTCGTCGTTGGAGGGACGCAACTCCGTGGGAGTTGGTACCTTTCAGCCATCGTTCGGCTTCAAGGATTTTCATCATGCAGCCCGGCTGCACCCCTCCACCGGCGGTCACCCGAGACGGTGACCACCAGCTTAATGGTGGGGGAAAGCGAGCCGGGCTGCGGCCTCTGCTCCTCCCTCAGCCTCAAGGATTTTCATCACCAGGGCTGGGGAGGAGAGTGTGCCGAGTTGGGGTCGGCCCCTTCGTGGGCGGCGGCCCGCTCCTTCACTCAGTGATTGGAGGGAAGGGCGGCCGTCATCCGTGGCGCCGGCAGCTGCACCGTGCCTGGCTCTCGGACGCGAGTGGCTTCGGAGCCGCTCGCAGCGCCGGCGTCTGCCACGGCAGCTGGAAGAGGTTCTTCCGCCGGCGCTGATAGCCAAGGCCGGCCACAGGCTGACCTCCAACTCTACGGCCTTCTGCCCGTCCTTGCCCCTCGAGTTTGGGCATGGGCGGGGGCCTCCTGGCAGCAGCATCCGCCCTGAGGTCAGTGCTGCCGCTGTTCGGCCCCCTGGAGCAGAAGTCATCGTCGTCGCCGCTGCTGGAGCGGGTGACGGCGCGCCGTTCGCCGGTCTTCCGTTGCTCCGCAGGCCCACCCCCACCGAGTGGGGCTGTTCGTACCTGCGGAGGGGGGAACCAGAGTTCCTTTTGTAATGGCACTTCGAATGCTGGTGTTTTTTGTTCATTACGGCTTTCGGGGCCTGAACATGTATGTAATTTCGGCACGGAGCCGTGTTTTTTCCTCATTTTTGAGCGCTAAGACTCGTCTGTTGATTATCTGAACCGCTTCACCAAGCATGAGTCGCCCCGTGTCAAGGTGACGAGTGAGGTATCCGTATCCCAGAGGCGTAGGAGTCCCTCGGCTCGGTCGGCCTTGCTGTCTGAGGCTCCTCTAGCTTAGTTAAAGGGACCCCTTGGCCGCTCTTCGATGAGCCGAGGCCAGGGGTAGCGATATCAGTATGAACAGAGGCGGAGTCGGCTCGAAAATGAAACCTGGTTGGCCGGAGCCTAGCCGGGTTGTCCGTTGGCGGGACCGACGTCGGAGTTGATCAGCCGAGGCCTCAGGGGCAACCGGCCGAGCCGCCTGCTCGGGCCGGATTCCCGAAGAAGTCCCTGGCAGCGATTGCCCGGGCGTGGTGATGACGTCGTCCTTCGGAGCGGAGATCCTCGGACCGCGTCGCCGTCCGAGGCTAGGTCGGGCCTCGCCGAAGGTGTCGTCGATGCCGAGGGTGTTGCTGCCCCCTTCCAGCGTCAAGACCCGAGCCTTTTTTCGAGGAAAATTTCGACGCAGAGGGGGTTCCCCCCTTTTAGCCCCCGAGGGAGGGTCGGGCTTTGCCGAGGCGAGGCCGACCCTTCCTTGATGACTAAACTTTGCGCGGGTGCGAGGTATATGAACGACTTGAAAACATCTTAAGGGTAGAAGCGACGTAGCTGTTGGATGTTCCAAGCGTTGCCGTAGACCTCGCCTTGACTGTTGGCCAGCTTGTACGTTCCGGGCTTCAGAACTTTGGCGATGACGAATGGCCCCTCCCAGGGGGGCGTGAGCTTGTGCCTCCCTCGGGCGTCTTGTCGCAGCCGAAGCACCAGGTCGCCCACCTGGAGGTCTCGGGGTCGGACCCCTCGGGTGTGGTAGCGCCGCAGGGACTGCTGATACCGCGCCGAGTGTAGTAAGGCCTTGTCCCGAGCCTCTTCCAGCTGGTCCAGCGAGTCTTCTCGGCTAGCTTGGTTGCTTTGATCGTCGTAGGCCCTCGTCCTCGGGGAGCCGTATTCCAGGTCAGTGGGCAAGACGGCCTCGGCCCCGTAGACCAGGAAGAACGGCGTGAAACCCGTGGCCCGGCTTGGCGTCGTCCTCAGGCTCCAGACCACCGAGGGGAGTTCCTTCATCCACCGCTTGCCGAACTTGTTGAGGTCGTTGTAAATCCGAGGCTTGAGCCCTTGTAGAATCATGCCGTTGGCACGCTCTACTTGCCCATTCGACATGGGATGAGCTACGACGCCCCAGTCCACCCAGATGTGGTGATCCTCGTAGAAGTCCAAGAATTTTCTGCCGGTGAACTGGGTGCCGTTGTCGGTGATGATGGAGTTCGGGACCCCGAAGCGATGGATGATGTTGGTGAAGAACGTCACCGCCTGCTCAGACCTGATGCTGTTCAGAGGTCGGACCTCGACCCACTTGGAGAATTTGTCGATGGCGACCAGCAGGTGCGTGTAGCCCCCGGGCGCCTTCTGCAAAGGGCCGACGAGGTCCAGACCCCACACAGCGAAGGGCCAGGTGATGGGTATCGTCTGCAGAGCCTGAGCGGGCAGGTGGGTCTGCTTCGCATAGAATTGACACCCTTCGCAGGTGCGGACAATTCTAGTGGCGTCAGCCACCGCCGTTGGCCAGTAGAAGCCTTGCCGGAAAGCATTCCCGACGAGGGCTCGAGGCGCTGCATGATGGCCGCAAGCCCCTGAGTGTATCTCTTGCAGGAGTTCCTGACCTTCGGCGATGGAGATGCATCGCTGGAGGATGCCCGAGGGGCTGCGGTGGTAGAGCTCCTGCTCATCGCCCAGCAGGACGAACGACTTGGCGCGTCACGCTATCCGCCGAGGCTCGGCTCGGTCGAGGGGTAGCTCTCCTTGGCGGAGATATTGCAGGTACGGGGTCTGCCAATTTCGATCAGGCGTGGCCCCGCTTCGCTCCTCCTCGACGCGCAATGCCTCGCCCTCGGAGACCGAGGGTACCTCGGGTTGAGCTGAGGGTGCCTCGGGCCGTGCTGAGGGTACCTCGGGCTAGACCGAGGGCGCCTCGGGCTCGGGAGGGTCGTCGATCTTGACGGAGGGCTGATGCAGATCCCGGGAGAAGACGTCCGGGGGAACCGTTGTTCGCCCCGAGGCTATTTTTGCCAGCTCGTCCGCAGTCTCGTTGTAGCGCCGAGCGATGTGGTTAAACTCGAGCCCGTAGAACTTGTCTTCCAGGCGCCAAACCTCATCGCAGTAGGCCTCCATCTTCGGGTCGCGGCAGTGGGAGTTCTTCATGACTTGGTCGATGACAAGCTGCGAGTCGCCGCGAGCGTCGAGGCGTCGGACCCCTAGCTCGATGGCGATTTGCAATCCGTTGATCAGAGCTTCGTACTCAGCCACATTGTTGAACGCCGGGAAATGGAGGCGTAGCACATAGAGTAGGTGTTTCCCGAGGGGTGAGACGAAGAGTAGGCCCGCGCCGACTCCCGTCTTCATCAACGATCCGTCGAAAAACATGGTCTAGAGCTCCGGTTGGATCGGAGCCGTCGGTAGCTGGGTGTCGACCCATTCGGCTATGAAGTCCGCCAAGACCTGGGACTTGATGGCCTTCCGAGGCGCAAACGAGATGGTCTCGCCCATGATTTCCACCGCCCACTTCGCAATCCTGCCCGAGGCCTCTCGGCACTGGATGATCTCCCCCAGGGGGAAGGATGACACCACAGTTACCGGGTGAGACTCGAAGTAGTGTCGCAACTTCCGCCTCGTCAGGATCACTGCATACAGCAGCTTCTGAACTTGTGGGTAGCGGATCTTGGTTTCGGACAGTACCTCGCTGACAAAGTAAACCGGCCTCTGGACGGGCAATGCATGCCCCTCTTCTTGCCTGTCGACCACAATCGCGGCGCTAACCACCTGAGTGGTCGCGGCGACGTAGACCAAGAGGGCTTCTCCATCATCCGGGGGCACCAAGATAGGCGCCTTGGTGAGGAGCGCCTTCAGGTCCCCGAGAGCTTCCTCGGCCTCAGGGGTCCAAGTGAAGCACTCGGCCTTCCTTAAGAGGCGGTACAGAGGCAGGCCTGTTTCGCCGAGGCGCGAGATGAAGCGGCTCAGGGCCGCGAGACATCCCATGACCCTCTGTACACCTTTTAAGTCCTTGATGGGCCCCATGCTGGTGATGGCTGCAATCTTCTCCGGGTTGGCTTTGATGCCCCGCTCGGAGACGATGAACCCCAAGAGCATGCCCCGGGGCACCCCGAAGACACACTTCTCAGGATTGAGCTTGACGCCTTTTGCCTTGAGACACCGGAATGTCACTTCAAGGTCGGAGAGGAGGTCGGAAGCTTTCCTTGTCTTGACTATGATGTCATCGACGTAGGCCTCGACCGTGCGACCGATGTGTTCGCCGAACACATGGTTCATGCACCGCTGGTACGTCGCACCCGCATTCCTCAAACCGAACGGCATGGTGACGTAGCAGTACATGCCGAAGGGCGTGATGAAAGAAGTCGCGAGCTGGTCGGACTCTTTCATCCTGATTTGATGATACCCTGAGTAGGCATCGAGGAAAGACAGGGTTTCGCACCCAGCAGTGGAATCCACGATTTGATCGATGCGATGCAGAGGGTAGGGAACCTTCGGACATGCTTTGTTGAGACCAGTGTAGTCTACACACATCCGCCATTTCCCCCCTTTCTTTCTCACAAGCACAGGGTTGGCGAGCCACTCGGGATGGAATACCTCTTTGATGAACCCGGCTGCCATTAGCTTGTGGATCTCCTCGCCTATCGCTCTGCGCTTCTCCTCGTCGAATCGGCGCAGACGCTGCTTGACCGGTCGGGCTCCGGCCCGAATATCCAGCGAGTGCTCGGCGACATCCCTCGGTATGCCGGGCATGTCCGAGGGACTCCATGCGAAGACGTCGGCGTTCGCGCGGAGAAAGTCGACGAGCACTGCTTCCTATTTGGGCTCGAGCCCAGAACCGATCCGGATCTGCTTGGAGGCGTCGCCACTGGGGTCGAGGGGGACGGTCTTAGCCGTCTCCACTGGCTCGAAGTTGCCGGCATGACGCTTCACGTTTGGCACCTCTTTGGAGAGGCTCTCCAGGTCGGCGATGAGGGCCTCGGACTCGGTGGGGGCCTCGGCGTACTCCACGCACTCCACGTCGCATTCGAACGCGTGTTTGTACGTGGGGCCGACGGTGATGACCCCGTTGGGGCCCGGCATCTTGAGCTTTAGGTAGGTGTAGTTGGGGACGGCCATGAACTTCGCGTAGCATGGCCTCCCCAGCACCGCGTGGTAGGTTCCTCGGAACCCGACCACCTCGAACGTCAGAATCTCCCTTCGGAAGTTGGAGGGTGTTCCGAAACAGACAGGGAGGTCGAGTCGTCCGAGGGGCTGGACGCGCTTCCCGGGAATGATCCCGTGGAAGGGCGCAGCGCCTGCTCGGACGGAGGACAGATCGACACGCAGGAGCTCGAGGGTCTCGGCGTAGATGATGTTGAGGCTGCTGCCCCCGTCCATAAGGACCTTGGTGAGCCTGACGTCACCGATGACAGGGTCGACGACGAGCGGGTATTTCCCCGGGCTCGGCACGTGGTCGGGGTGATCAGCTTGGTCGAAGGTGATGGGCTTGTCAGACCAGTCTAGGTAGGCTGGCGCCGCCACCTTCACCGAGCAGACCTCCCGGCGCTCTTGCTTGCGATGCCGAGCCGAGGCATTCGCCGCGTGCCCGCCGTAGATCATGAAGCAGTCGCGGACCTCGGGGAACTCTCCTGCTTGGTGATCTTCCTTCTTGTCGTCGTCGCGGGCCCTGCCACCCTCCGCGGGTGGCCCGGTGTCACACCCGGGTTTTAGGGGCACCAAGACCCGGGCGTGAACATAAACACCAGGTATGCTGGGACCAAGTCTCACACATATGATGTATAGTGGCACAGGATCGAATGTCACATCTTTATATATAACAGGAGTTCTACACAAAATAAATAAATAATTACATTATAAGGAGACAACGGTCCAGCAACCAAAAGTTGACTGGGAGACGACGGCCTAGACCTCTCGCGAACACATCGCAGCATCCTCCATGCGCCTCATCCTGTGGTACCTGTTCTTGACCTGTGGGGGGGGGTGTGAGACAGCAAGAGTGAGCTCACATACGTTCATCGCTCAACAAGTTGTGGGGAATAATGTGCATGAACTCGCCAAAGGTGGGAGCTCACGTGAAGTGTAAGGCTTACCAAAGAGGATGGTTAGAGCTGAGCATTGCTTTTAAAGTTAGTCAAAATTTTATTAGCAGTTACTAAGTATAAGTAAATACCAAACCCAATTAAGTAGTAGAACAAAAGTAACAACATCACCTGCGATGCAATGCATATGACAAATTGAATTTAAGTTCCATAGATTAATCATGTGAGGGTCCGAGCTGCTCATGACCGTGAGCACGGCTAGTATACCAGTTTTACACTCTGCAGAGGTTGCGCATCTTTACCCACAAGTCGTGTTACCCATCTGCCAAGAGACGGCCAATCCCATGCACCTCTACCGAGGAGGCGAGGCAGGGTAACACTACGAGGCCTTTACAAAGTTCCACTAGCTTCAGAAAACCCGCTACAGTTTATAGGAAGCTCCAATGCAGGAATCCCTTGCAGGACCGCCATCGCAGCAAAATCCTCCCGAGGGCCTCCCTACACTGACCACTCCCCTACTGCCCTTGCCCCTTTCGGGTAAGGTAGTCTTCCACTAGCTTTCCTAGTTAGTTGGCCAAGGGCGTCCCATTAAACCCTTGTGGTAGCACTGTTTTCCCGGGTGGTTCTCCATGTTCCAATTAACATAATGATCTTAACATGAACCATAAATAACAACTGATAACAAAAGTATAATCATGAATAGTGTAACCTTCATACCCAAAACCACATATAGCACTAGCAGGTACTACCCAAAAAGTTCAGTGGTAATCAAGGTATGAAGATAGTCAAACTGGGGTAACCTATTGGGTCCCATCAAAATTAACCTATGCAGATCATTATGATTAATTAGAACATGAGTGGGTAAAAAGAAGTGATCAAGGGCACAACTTGCCTGGCACTTGAGATTCCAGGTACCAACTTGCTTTTCAGATGACTCGTGACCTCACTGCTAGTCATAGCAATACAGACAAACATGGTATAGGCAAAATTAACATCACACCAAACATAAGAATAAACTGTGTGATAATAATCTACGCGTTGCTACGAGATCGAGGGTTCGAGAACCACTAAAATCAAAGTTATGGTTATAATTTATAACTTATGGAAGATCTACGTGATTTAAATATTAAACTATATTGTAAATTGATTAGCATACACCATATAAGAGAATATTCTATGAATAATTAACTCAACTTTAATCTAAGTCATTACTTGATTAAAAATCATCTTTTAGGACCTAGATCTAATTATTTTTTAAATGTTGTGGGACAGCGGGTTCATTTGGTAATTTTACGAGGGCTCTTATGAATATATGCCCGGCTGAAAGGGGTACAAGACTTTTTGGCCGTAGGATCATTTTTATGGGGTCAGGATTAGATCGGCTAAAGGCTGAACTGGTACGCAACTGAGGCCACCGGATCAACGATCCACGGTCCCAATCGAATCACTTGAAGGGGTACACAACCTTCTAATCAGAGCCGTCCACTACTTAATCAACGTCCGACCGTGCTTCTTTTTCATCGTGCGCCTGGACTCAACAGACGCCGCAAAAATCACAGCGGCCAACAATGGAACTCGCCCCACCATCGATCTAGGGTCCCGAGCTGAAGGGTACTACACACATCTTGGAGAGTATACAAAAGAGAAAACGATATGGGTGGTTTACCAGTGCGCCGAACGACCAGAGCACCATCCCGGCCTGATGCAGGATGGCGACAAACCATGGACTCCGGCGAGGTGAGCTAGCTTCCGAGCTCCCTGCTGCGCAACCCCATCGAGTGCCGCAGACACACCACCGTCGCATGCCGAGGACCAAGCAATGGCAGCAACACCGTGGTGTCTACACGATTCTCTCTTCTCCGCGAGCAGTGGCACCGTCAGCAAGCTCGGCTTCAATGGATCAAGGACGCAGGGTACTGGAATATATATATACTCGGGGTAGGCTGATCCTACCGAGGTCCTAGGATCAAATCCCAACAAACTTGACGATTGCTACGGTGTTCAGTTTGGTGCGTTTTGTTAGGAAGAGGATCACGACGTGCTAGATTTCTTTGCTAGATTGATGTCATTGTTACATCAAGATGATGTCATTTGCGGCAAGAGAATAAAAAAAAGAAGAAAGAGACGTGTGGGCTGTGGAGGTAGATGAGTGGGCCGGGCAAAGGGGAATTCGGTCCAGACGTGATTCAGCATTTTCTTCCCTTTTTCTTTTTTGTTTCTTATTACTATATGATTTTTTGTTTCAAATCCAAATTTGGTTTTCAAATTCGAAATGTAACATGAATGCAGTACTCAGAAATATCAACATGATATGCGAGGTTCATTTTAGGTATTCTATTTAAATCAATGCTCCTAAATATGTATAAATGAATAAAATCATGTGACGTATTTCACCATGCAATAAAAAAATAGTTTGAATACCTAAAAAATTAATATTACTATTTATCTCACTTTGGAAACTAGTTCTAATTTATAAAGAAAACACTTTAAGGTTTAAATCTCTCAAAGGGTCTCCTTATCAAATGATCTTTTAATTTATGCCTTGTTTTTTTATTTACTTAACCCAAAATTAGGATTTTGGGGTGTTTACAAATCATACCCCCTTAAAATTAATCTCGTCCTCGAGATTAGTAGAAAGAGGAATGTAGAAAGTTTGGTTAGCTTTTTAGTCTTTTTTTAGTTTCTAATTGGTTCCAATAACAAAAGGTTCCTTTTCCTTTAATATTATTTAGTAGGTGATTAGGAAGGCATAAGCATCTTTTATCTCATGCCGTTTAGTAGGCAAGGTGGGGTGGTTATAGCGAGGATAGGTTGGGGTAAGAAAGGTTAAAGTAAGGAAAGACTCCATTTTAGATGGTGAATCTTGATTCATATGAAGATCTGGTTCTACTCATATTCTTCGTTGTCGAGGTTGACCTTCTTCTTTCCTTCGGTCTTGGCGTGATCATCTGAGTTAGGGACATATTGTTAAGATATATGTGGGTAGGATGGATTACATGGTGTAGGTAGGTCAGAATCTCTGTTTTGTTGTTAGGTTAAAACGGAGGGGTTATGCAACTATCTGATGGGTAAGGTACTTGCATATGGTTAGGTAGTTGTATATGGTCAAGTTAGTCTAGGGCACTAATTTTAGGTTAGATTGGTGTAGCTAGATTAGACTAGATACTTTAATGAGGGATAATCTAGTTTATCTAGTTAGATTTATAAGCATTATGTATATGCAGATGTAATTGTGGACATTACTCCACAACTTATCACATTCAATCACAGACCCAAATCAGACAAATATCATAAGAACAAACATTCAAGCATACAAATATTTACAAAAATAGTTTTGATTTTTTGTTCCTAAGAGTAGGTCTCCTATTCCTGAAGGTCACTTTAGGTACAGGATTTTGAAGTGTGAAATCCACATTTGTCTTTAGAAAAGAAAAGATAAGAATAATCAGAGTAAAGCGGAAATAGATGAGAAAATATTAAGAAAAGTTTAGAAAGAATCAGAGTAGCAAAGGTAAGTAAATATTGGTTGTCCAGTTTTATCTAGGTTTCGTCCTATAGTCAACATTCCTCTGATACCACTTCTGTCACACCCGGGTTTTAGGGGCACCAAGACCCGGGCGCGAACATAAACACCAGGTATGCTGGGACCAAGTCTCACACATATGATGTATAGTGGCACAGGATCGAATGTCACATCTTTATATATAACAGGAGTTCTACACAAAATAAATAAATAATTACATTATAAGGAGACAACGGTCCAGCAACCAAAAGTTGACTGGGAGACGACGGCCTAGACCTCTCGCGAACACATCGCAGCATCCTCCATGCGCCTCATCCTGTGGTACCTGTTCTTGACCTGTGAGGGGGGGGGTGAGACAGCAAGAGTGAGCTCACATACGTTCATCGCTCAACAAGTTGTGGGGAATAATGTGCATGAACTCGCCAAAGGTGGGAGCTCACGTGAAGTGTAAGGCTTACCAAAGAGGATGGTTAGAGCTGAGCATTGCTTTTAAAGTTAGTCAAAATTTTATTAGCAGTTACTAAGTATAAGTAAATACCAAACCCAATTAAGTAGTAGAACAAAAGTAACAACATCACCTGCGATGCAATGCATATGACAAATTGAATTTAAGTTCCATAGATTAATCATGTGAGGGTCCGAGCTGCTCATGACCGTGAGCACGGCTAGTATACCAGTTTTACACTCTGCAGAGGTTGCGCATCTTTACCCACAAGTCGTGTTACCCATCTGCCAAGAGACGGCCAATCCCATACACCTCTACCGAGGAGGCGAGGCAGGGTAACACTACGAGGCCTTTACAAAGTTCCACTAGCTTCAGAAAACCCGCTACAGTTTATAGGAAGCTCCAATGCAGGAATCCCTTGCAGGACCGCCATCGCAGCAAAATCCTCCCGAGGGCCTCCCTACACTGACCACTCCCCTACTGCCCTTGCCCCTTTCGGGTAAGGTAGTCTTCCACTAGCTTTCCTAGTTAGTTGGCCAAGGGCGTCCCATTAAACCCTTGTGGTAGCACTGTTTTCCCGGGTGGTTCTCCATGTTCCAATTAACATAATGATCTTAACATGAACCATAAATAACAACTGATAACAAAAGTATAATCATGAATAGTGTAACCTTCATACCCAAAACCACATATAGCACTAGCAGGTACTACCCAAAAAGTTCAGTGGTAATCAAGGTATGAAGATAGTCAAACTGGGGTAACCTATTGGGTCCCATCAAAATTAACCTATGCAGATCATTATGATTAATTAGAACATGAGTGGGTAAAAAGAAGTGATCAAGGGCACAACTTGCCTGGCACTTGAGATTCCAGGTACCAACTTGCTTTTCAGATGACTCGTGACCTCACTGCTAGTCGTAGCAATACAGACAAACATAGTATAGGCAAAATTAACATCACACCAAACATAAGAATAAACTGCGTGATAATAATCTACGCGTTGCTACGAGATCGAGGGTTCGAGAACCACTAAAATCAAAGTTATGGTTATAATTTATAACTTATGGAAGATCTACGTGATTTAAATATTAAACTATATTGTAAATTGATTAGCATACACCATATGAGAGAATATTCTATGAATAATTAACTCAACTTTAATCTAAGTCATTACTTGATTAAAAATCATCTTTTAGGACCTAGATCTAATTATTTTTTAAATGTTGTGGGACAGCGGGTTCATTTGGTAATTTTACGAGGGCTCTTATGAATATATGCCCGGCTGAAAGGGGTACAAGACTTTTTGGCCGTAGGATCATTTTTATGGGGTCAGGATTAGATCGGCTAAAGGCTGAACTGGTACGCAACTGAGGCCACCGGATCAACGATCCACGGTCCCAATCGAATCACTTGAAGGGGTACACAACCTTCTAATCAGAGCCGTCCACTACTTAATCAACGTCCGACCGTGCTTCTTTTTCATCGTGCGCCTGGACTCAACAGACGCCGCAAAAATCACAGCGGCCAACAATGGAACTCGCCCCACCATCGATCTAGGGTCCCGAGCTGAAGGGTACTACACACATCTTGGAGAGTATACAAAAGAGAAAACGATATGGGTGGTTTACCAGTGCGCCGAACGACCAGAGCACCATCCCGGCCTGATGCAGGATGGCGACAAACCATGGACTCCGGCGAGGTGAGCTAGCTTCCGAGCTCCCTGCTGCGCAACCCCATCGAGTGCCGCAGACACACCACCGTCGCATGCCGAGGACCAAGCAATGGCAGCAACACCGTGGTGTCTACATGATTCTCTCTTCTCCGCGAGCAGTGGCACCGTCAGCAAGCTCGGCTTCAATGGATCAAGGACGCAGGGTACTGGAATATATATATACTCGGGGTAGGCTGATCCTACCGAGGTCCTAGGATCAAATCCCAACAAACTTGACGATTGCTACGGTGTTCAGTTTGGTGCGTTTTGTTAGTAAGAGGATCACGACGTGCTAGATTTCTTTGCTAGATTGATGTCATTGTTACATCAAGATGATGTCATTTGCGGCAAGAGAATAAAAAAAAGAAGAAAGAGACGTGTGGGCTGTGGAGGTAGATGAGTGGGCCGGGCAAAGGGGAATTCGGTCCAGACGTGATTCAGCATTTTCTTCCCTTTTTTTTTGTTTCTTATTACTATATGATTTTTTTGTTTCAAATCCAAATTGGGTTTTCAAATTCGAAATGTAACATGAATGCAGTACTCAGAAATATCAACATGATATGCGAGGTTCATTTTAGGTATTCTATTTAAATCAATGCTCCTAAATATGTATAAATGAATAAAATCATGTGACGTATTTCACCATGCAATAAAAAAATAGTTTGAATACCTAAAAAATTAATATTACTATTTATCTCACTTTGGAAACTAGTTCTAATTTATAAAGAAGACACTTTAAGGTTTAAATCTCTCGAAGGGTCTCCTTATCAAATGATCTTTTAATTTATGCCTTGTTTTTTTATTTACTTAACCCAAAATTAGGATTTTGGGGTGTTTACACCCGGCCCTATGGAAGTGGCGCCGAAGCATGACGCACTCCTCAAGGGTGTGCTTGACGGGCCCCTGATGATAGGGGCACAGCTCCTTGAGCATCTTGTCAAAGAGGTTGGCACCTCCGGGGGGGCTTCCGAGGGTTCTTGTACTCGGCGGCGGTGATAAGGTCCGCGTCGGCGGCGTCGCGTTTCGCTTGCGACTTCTTCTTGCCTTTCTTCTTGGCGCCGCACGGAGTAGACGCCTCGGGAGCATCTTCCGACGGGCGGCCTTGGGGCTGCTTGTCCTTTCGGAAGATAGCCTCGACCGCCTCCTGGCCAGAGGCGAACTTGGTGGCGATGTCCATCAGCTCGCTCGCCTTGGTGGGGGTCTTGCGACCCAACTTGCTCACCAGGTCGCGGCAGGTGGTGCCGGCAAGGAACGCGCCGATGACATCTGAGTCGGTGATGTTGGGCAGCTCGGTGCGCTGCTTCGAGAATCGCCGGATGTAGTCCCGAAGAGACTCTCCCGGCTGCTGTCGGCAGCTTCGGAGGTCCCAGGAATTCCCAGGGCGCACATACGTGCCCTGGAAATTTCCGGCGAAGGCTTGGACCAGGTCACCCCAGTTGGAGATCTGCCCCGGAGGCAGGTGCTCCAACCAGGCGCGAGCGGTGTCGGAGAGGAACAGGGGGAGGTTGCGGATGATGAGGTTGTCGTCATCTGTTCCACCCAGTTGGCAGGCCAGGCGGTAGTCCGCGAGCCACAATTCCGGCCTCGTTTCCCCCGAGTACTTTTTGATAGTAGTCGAGGGTCGGAACCGGGTCGGGAACGGTGCCCGCCGGATGGCCCGGCTGAAGGCCTGCGGACCGGGTGGTTCGTGCGAGGGACTCCGATCCTCCCCGCTGTCGTAGCGTCCCCCACGCCTGGGGTGGTAGCCTCGGCGCACCCTCTCGTCGAGGTGGGCTCGACGGTCGCGGTGATGGCGCTCGTTGCCGAGGTGGCCCGGGGCCGCAGACGCGGTGTTGCGCGTGCGCCCGGTGTAGACCGAGGCTTCCCGCATGAATCGGGAGGTCGCAGCATGAGGTTCCGAGGGGTATCCTTGCCTTCGGGAGGCAGTGCTCTCGACCCGTCGGACCGCGGCGCCTTCCAGGAGATTTTTGAGTTCTCCCTGGATTCGCCGACCCTCGGTGGTGGATGGCTCCGGCATCGCGCGGAGGAGCATCGCTGCTGTGGCCAGGTTCTGACCGACCCCACTGGATGTAGGTGGTGGCCTGACCCTGACGACATCGGCGACGCGGTGCTAGAGACCCTGGGGCAGGTGACGTATTTCTCCGGCCGGGGGTTGGCCCGCCCATGCCTGCCCGACGTCCCGGCGGATCGGCTCAAGCGCTCCTGCTCCCTCGTCGATCCTGGCCTGCGCCCCGCGGACTTGCTCAAGCTGTGGGTCGTAACCCCCCGCCGGAACGGGGACCACAGCTAGCTCCCGCGGGATGTCAGCGCGAGGCACCGGCCCAGGGGGAGCACCGTCCTCCGGCATGCCGAGATGGTTGCCTTGGGAGGGACCCCCTAGATCGACGTGGAAACATTCGCGGCTTGGGCCGCAGTCCTCGTCGTCGAGGCTGCGGCTACCGTCGGAACAGTCGGAGAGGCAGTAGTCACATGCGGTCATGAAGTTCCGCATGGCACTGGGGTTGCCAAATCCAGAGAAATCCCAACAGATGTTGGGGTCGTCATCTTCCTCGGACCTAGAGGGCCCGTAGGTCGAGACGTCCGTCAGCCGGTCCCAAGGCGACCGCAAGCGAAACCCCAGAGGTTTTGTACTCGCCTCTACAAGGGCGCCCGCCAAAGCAAGATTGCTAGGCGGGTTGAGGCTGAGTACAAATGACGTAGGATGGGAATCGGTTGGTACCTTTTGGTCGTCGAGCGGCGATGAAGTCACGTCGAGGACTGACTGCATCGTCGCCTCCGGTATGAGGGCGACGTCCCGCAAGCTTTTCGCAAGCGCGCTGGTGTCGTCCGCTTGCTCGGGATTGGCGTGTCGCGGGGAGACGGCGCTCGCCTTCGTCTCAAACGTGAGGTCGACGCCCAACGCGCCCCCCGTTGGGGTGCTAGGGACATCAACTCGCTCGACAGCCGACGAGGTGCGGCCTCCTGCTTGGCCTTGGTTGCCCCGCCTCCTCCTCCGTTGGCGGGGGAGAGGACGGGGCGAGCTCGAATGTTGTTCTTCCGCCACGCGGGGAAGACGTCATCGATTCTGCCGCCGGCGGGCGGGCTGTCGACCGCCATTGTCGTTGTCGCGCGGCGGTGGAAGGAGTATCATGTCGTAGCTGCCGTCGAGGGACATGAACTCAAGACTCCCGAAACGGAGCACCGTCCCGGGTTGGAGAGGTTGTTGGAGACTGCCCATCTGGAGCTTGACGAGAAGCTGCTCGTCAACACGCAGCAGGCCCCTACCTGGCGCGCCAACTGTCGGTGTTTCGAGACCGGGGGTCCCTCAGGCCGACGAGTGAGTGCCGCGTGCCCCAGCCCAGATGGGTCGAGCGCGTGGGCGAGCGCGAAGGGGGGAAAGGAGCGAGGCGGCCGGAGACCGGCGCGAGAGAGGTGGGAATCCCGTGGCCTTCGTGTTCGTCCCGCGCCCAGGTCGGGTGCGCTTGCAGTAGGGGGTTACAACCGTCCACGCGGGTGAGGGAAGCGAGCGGCCCCAAGAGAGCGCCTGTCCCGTCCTCGTCCCGCGCGGCCAACCCCCTCTAAGAGGGCCCTGGTCCTTCCTTTTATAGACGCAAGGAGAGAATCCAGGTGTACAATGGGGATGTAGCAGAGTGCTACGTGTCTAGCGAGGGAGAGCTAGTGCCCTGAGTACATGCCAATGTGGCAGCCGGAGAGATCTTGGAACCCAACTAGTGTGATGTCGTGGCCGTCGGAGGAGCGGCGGAGCCTGGCGGAGGGACAGCTGTCGGAGCGGTTGTGTCCTTGCTGACGTCCTCCTGCTTCCGTAAGAGAGCTGAGAGCCGCCGTCGTCACAGGGCATGCGGGGCGCCATCATTGCCTATCTGGTGGAGACAGCCAGATGGGACACCGGTCTTGTTCTCTGCAGCCCGAGTCAGCTCGGGGTAGGGTGATGATGGCGCTTCCTGTTGACATGGCTGGCCTGCGCCCTAGGTTGGGCGACGTGGAGGCTCCTCCGAAGCCGAAGTCGAGTCTGTCTTCCATGGCCGAGGCTGAGTCCGAGCCCCTGGGTCGGGCGAGGCGGAGGTCGTCGGCAGAGGCCAGGTCGGTGTCCGAGCCCTGGGGTCGGGCGAAGCGGAGTTCGTCGTCTTCCGGGTCTTAGCCCGAGTCCGAGCCCTGGGGTTGGGCGAAGCGGAGTTCGTCGTCTTCCGGGTCTTAGCCCGAGTCCGAGCCCTGGGTCGGGCAGAGCGGAGTTCGCCGTCTTCCGGGTCTTAGCCCGAGTCCGAGCCCTGGGGTCGGGTGAAGCGGAGTTCGTCGTCTTCCGGGTCTTAGCCCGAGTTCGAGCCCTGGGTCGGGCGGAGCGGAGTTCGCCGTCTTCCGGGGCTGAGCCCGAGTCCGAGCCCTGGGTCGGGCGGAGCAGAGTTCGCCGTCTTCCGGGGCTGAGCCCGAGTCCGAGCCCTGGTTCGGGCGGAGCTTCCTATGGTGCCTTTGGCAGGGCCTGGCTTCCTGTCAGCATCACTCTGTCAAGTGGCGCTGCAGTCGGAGTGGCGCAGGCGGCGCTGTCCTTCTGTCAGACCGGTCAGTGGAGCGGCGAAGTGACGGCGGTCACTTCGGCTCTGCCGGAGGGCGCGCGTCAGGATAAAGGTGTCAGGCCACCTTTGTGTTAAATGCTCCTGCGATTTGGTCGGTCGGTGCGGCGATTTAGTCAGGGTTGCTTCTTAGCGAAGGCAGGGCCTCGGGCGAGTCGAAGATGTGTCCGCCGTTGAAGGGGGGCCTTGGGCGAGACGGAAATCCTCCGGGGTCGGCTGCCCTTGTCCGAGGCTAGGCTCGGGCGAGGCGTGATCGAGTCGCTCGAGTGGACTGATCCCTGACTTAATCGCACCCATCAGGCCTTTGCAGCTTTATGCTGATGGGGGTTACCAGCTGAGAATTAGGAGTCTTGAGGGTACCCCTAATTATGGTCCCCGACAATTCTCTTTTTTCCCCGACCTCCGAAGGCTATAGACAGCGCATTATCTTCTGCCTTGGAGTATGATCCAAGTAGTTCATCACTTGTAACTTCGATGCATTTCAACCAATCATCGTTTGGTTCATCGAATTTATCCCCATATCTGAATGTATATTTCTGCCGGACCAGTTCACCTTCGCTAGATTTGGAAATAGTTTCTTTCGGCATTTCCCAGCTCTCTGCAAGCGGCCATACTCTGAATGCTATATGTTCTTGAATTAAATCTCTGGTACCAATGAAGAAGCAGACAATACCAAACACCTTTTGACACGCTTCGACAGCTTCATCAATTTTAACCTTCGGCCTTTGGAGGCCGAAGCGGGACCATATGGAGTGCATGATAACACCTTTAATGTCCTCCCTCGCTAACAAGTCGTTCTTCACATAAAACCATTCTTCCATCCAATTTCCGGGCCATCTCTTCCGAAATGTCGGCACAGGGTGACTGGCATTGGGACGGGCGATAAACCCATAACAACCGAAGTTGTTATGATACTGTTCTTTCCCCATGGCCTTTGTCTCATACAAAGGTTCGTGCATTCTATAGAAGCACTTCGCACTTGGTTCTATCCCTTGGCTTCTTACTGCCCAGACAAAGATTCCCATCCTCAATATAGCTTCGGGGGTCAGCTGGTGAAGGAAAACTTGGTAGGTCTTCAATACTTCAACTACAAACTTACTCAGCGGAAACTGAAGCCTAGCTTTGAAGAAGCTTCGGAAAATCACAACTTCGTTTTCCTCAGGGGCCGGGACATTGTTGTCTCCGCCAGCCCTCACAATAGACATATCTCGAAAGTATCTTCCCCTCATGTTTTCGAGGTGACTTTGCTTAATGGAAGATTTTCCGAAAATTGTATGGCTTGGTCTCCAGGGTCGATCCTCAGAATCTTCGCCACCACTTTCTGCATCATAACTGTCACTGTCACTAGTATCCTTAGACAGGCCCTCCAATATCTCCTTAGTAATCTTTTCTATATTTGTTTTTGCCATTGACTCGATAAATCCAGCAATGTATGGATTCACAACCTTCTCCTCAAAAAGCTTCTCCTCTTCAGCAAGCTTTGTCTCAGCGGCAACCTTCTTGTCCTGAGAAATTCTTTCCTTCAGAGATGACAAAAATGTGTCTTTCAAACCGAAGCTTAAAAAGCTTTGAAAAACTAGCAAGTGTTAGTGAGCAACAGCTATGAAAATGAGAAAATAAAGTAAATGGCATAGGCAGTGTACCAAATGTGGTTGGTGCGAGCTCTTATTTATAAGCTCGGCGCGTTCTAAACCAAGGGGCCCTGCTTGTCATTGACTATTGCTATTCTAGCAAAGGGAAGGTGTTTTTTCGGACCTTTGGCTTAAGGCCTTCGTCCATATCGCACTCTGAATTCGTTATCTTAAACAAATTAATACTGCGAGGGGCTACTGTTGGGGGCCTTCGTCCTCCGAAGGTCCTCAAAAATGAGATCTAACAAAAACCTTCCAAGTGTAGCATATGAACAGGTACCCTCGGACTCGGTCTAAAAGCATGATCGCGACGAAGGTTGGATTTGCTCCGAAGCTACGCACGAGGGAGCTTCGGCTAAATGGCGGAGAAAGGAAACGACTTAAAGGGGAAAAGGCTATCTAGTACTCATAGAGTTGACTATTAGTTAACAATGAATGTAAAGGGCATGAATGTAATTTCTCACAGGCTGCGTCCTGTGCCTATAAATAGATGAACAGTTCCCCCGTACTGTTCACGCTGACTTGTATTCGCTCGTGCGTCACGCTTGGACTTTTACCTTCTGTCAAGCCGAAGGTACAAATGTAATTCAATATTGTTCCTATTTATCTATGTTAATAAAAAGAAGATATACTAATGATGTCATATGATTATTCATGTTGTCTTACATATTTCATATGCTTCTTCTTTCATCAATATACACTACGATGATGAAGGTATGTCCTTCATGACCTTCGTCTGAAGATCATTATATCCTAAAGGAAAAAATGGTTCGAAGGACGAAGGATATTAACATTTAACATTTTGTGTTGCCTTGTTCTTAATTCGTAGCACTTGAGAACAAGTCTCCAACACATGGGAACACATCTCAAAAGAAAAGCATAAACCCAAAAGGGAAATCAAATTATAGGGTAAACTAATTCTCATTTAGTAGTTAATTATTCCCTAAGTACTGTCCATGATTACATAATCTAATTTAATTACTTTCAATGAGACATAAAAATTAAACCAAAGATAAATTCATGTACTACACACTATTAATCCTACAAGATTAAGTATACTTTAATCTCTAGGGTTTCCCTTTTATTTATTTTATTAGATGAATAAATCTACACATATACTAGTTCATAGTTAACCATAAAAATTAGAGTGTGCGGGTAGTAAATGTAACTAATTTATTTAAACAGAGAATATTCCTATGAATATTTTGCAATTTGAATCACTAAATTTGGAATTCATATGCAAAAGATATGAAATAAACAAGTTTGGGAATTTAAAATATGAAAATATGTCTAATTCTGCAATTATTTAAAAGCCTAGGGTTCAATCTACAAGATTACAGGGGCCTGCGCGCGAAAACCAGGGACGACGGGTTGATTCCCAACAAACCGAGGGTTTCTTACGCAAAATAACCACGCGAAGGGGTACAGGATCTACTCAACCGTCAGATCTAAAACCAACGACCAAGAATAGATCGGCGGGCGAGGGCACATGCGCGGGCGAGCGAGCGCTGACAGGTAGGCCAGCGGTGTCAGCGACTGAGAAGAGGGTGGACTAACCGATTGGGCCTAGTGCTAGGGGCACAGGCGCTGACAGGCGGGTCTAGATGTGGGGCGCGCGTGCGCGAAGCAGTATCCCGTGATCTGGGCCATGCGATAGAGATCGGACGGGGAGATCAAAGCCGGGGAGGGGTTAATGGCTGCGGCGGTGCCACTCTTTCTCGCGGCGGTGAGGTCAACAGAGTTGGGGCGGGTGCGAGCTATGGCGGCTCCGGGGTCGCCGGAGCTGGCCAAAAATGAAGGGGAAGGCACGACGAACTCACTGGTAGGGTTGTGGCCGCGAGACCGGGGTCAGAGAGGGGAGAATGGCTGAAGGAGGACTCCGGGCGGGTCAGGGTAACTACGATGAAGGATTCTGGCCACGGGGAGGGGGTCTGAGGTACGCTAAGGCCTGGACTAACTTCAGCAGGGTGAGGGGAACACCAGGGGACTGGACGACTGGCACGACGGACACAGGTCTCCAGCGAGGTCGAATGGCGTGGGCAGAGCGCAAGAGAGGGCGAGGCTGTGCAAAATGGGATGGGGGAGCGAGTGCGGGTGCGAGCGGTGCTCAAAAAGGAGTTGAGGTGTGTGGGCGGGCGACGTCGCCAGGGATCTCGGTGTGCGTGTGTGAGTGCGCGCGTGCTGGTCCACGGCAGGCACGAGGAAGGCGGAGCTGACAGGGCAGTCCCACGACGCAGCGAGAGAGAGCGGGCGTGCGGGGGTAACAGTTCGGCGCACTGATGAGGCGGGCCCGCGAGGCAGAGGGGGAGAGGGGCGCGCGGGCGAAGGCAACTGGCGCCGACAGCCCGACCCCATTGGGCAGAGAGAGGGAGAGAGAGCATGTGGGAAGGAAACCACCGCTAACAGGTGGAACCCACCTGTCAGGCGGCGCAGGTGTGCGGGCGCGCGGCCTGGCTCGGTCGAGCTAGGCCGACTGGGCTACTTTGGCCTTTTCATTTTTCCTGGAATTTCTATTTGCTTTTCCATTTATTTTTTTAGGGTTTTTAATTCAAATTCAAATCAAGTTTCAAATTCAAACTAATTCAAACATGTGCAACAATTCAAAGAATATTTAAGCTCAGCATGATGCAACATGTCATGACTCACAATGTTTTGGCAAAAATAAATAATTAATCTCTCCTAATTAAGCTAACTCTACTCAAAAGGGAAACAGAGAGAGAGAATCTAGAGATAGATAGAAACTAGAGAGAGAAGAGTAACACCTAAATGTGGGTGATAATTAGAAAGAAATTTTATACCCCCAAATTCAGGGTGTTATAGACCTATCTCCCTTAAAAGATCTCGCCCTCGAGATTCAGGGCTGGCTAGCAAAGAGTTCAGGGTACTTGGCTCTCACATCATCTTCTCTTTCCCATGTTGCTTCTTCTTCTAAGTGATGGCCCCATTTGACTTTACACATCCGGATAGTGCTCCTCCGAGTGACCCGATCTGTTGTCTCTAGAATTTGAGTTGGCTTCTCAATATACGTCAGATGAACTTCAAGGTCTTCCATTGGTAACTGCTCTTTTGGTACTGGCAAACATTTCTTTAACCGAGACACGTGGAACACATCGTGCACGGCGGATAGATTCTCTGGTAAGCTGAGTTTATAAGCCACTTCTCCACGTATTGCTTGAATCTAATACGGCCCGATATATCGAGGTGCTAGCTTGCCTTTGACTCCAAACCTTTTGGTTCCTCTGATGGGTGACACTTTCAAGTAGATATAGTCTCCTACTTCAAAACTGAGCTCTCTTCTTCTAGTGTCAGCATAGCTTCGCTGTCTAGACTGTGCTGCCTTCAGATTCTCCTAGACCATTCTGATATTCTCTTCAGCTTCAAGCAAAATATCTAGACCGTACACCTGCCTTTCACTGGGTTGGTCCCAATGCAACGGGGTTCTGCAATTCCTCCCATAAAGCGCTTTGAATGGTGACATCTTTAGACTGGCTTGATAGCTGTTGTTGTAGGAGAATTTTGCATACGGTAGCCTCTTGTTCCAACCTAACTTGTCTTGCAAAGCACAAGCTATCAACATATCCTCAAGAATCTGGTTGGTTCTCTCAGTCTGACCATCTGTCTACGGGTGATAAGCTGAACTAAATTTCAAGTGTGTGCCTAAAGCTTCATGTAACTGCTGCAAAAAATGAGAAGTAATTTGGATGCCTCTCTCCGATACTATCTTCTTTGGAATGCCATGAAAGCACACAATCCGAGACATGTATAATTCTGCCAACACCGCACTGTTATAGGTGGTCTTGACTGGTATGAAATGGGCCGCCTTTGTCAAACGGTCCACTACTACCTAGATGGAGTCATAACTAGCTCGAGTGTAGGGATGACCGACTATAAAGTCCATCCCAATCTCATCTCATTTCCACTAAGGAATCTACAACGACTGAAACAAACCTGCGGGCCTCTGATGTTCTGCCTTAATCCTCTAACAACTGTCGCATCTAGCCACATACTCTGCTATCTCTCTTTTCATACCATACCACCAAAATCTCTTCTTTAGGTCTTGGTACATTTTCTCGCTACCAGGGTGTATAGAATATGTTGTCTCATGAGCTTCCTTGAGAATCAGTTCCTCAATGGATTTGATGTCGGGAACGCACACTGTTTCTACATCTTCACGGAAATCTGGACCTTTCCCATCTATGATTAGTTGCCGGATCTCGTTGATCTTCTCATCCTCCCTTTGGCCCTTCCTAATATCTTGCTCTAGGGTGGGCTCTAGCTCGACTGTCACTCCTTGAGTGTTGTTTAGAAACTCGAGACTCAATCTGTCGAATTCCTTTGCTAGCTCATACGGCATGGGGTGAGCCGCCAACATATTAACTTGACTCTTTCTGCTCAGAGCATCTGCAACCACATTTGCTTTGCCTGAGTGATAATGAATCTCTAGCTCATAATCTTTGATCAACTCTAGCCATCTTCGCTGCCTCATATTTAGCTCTAACTGAGTGAATATGTACTTAAGGCTCTTGTGATCTATGTAGATATCACACTTCTGCCCATAAAGATAATGTCTCCAGGTCTCCAGTGCATGAACCACTGCTGCTAGCTTCAGATCATGAGTGGGGTAATTCTTCTCATGAACTTTCAACTGTCGGGACGAGTATGCCACTACTTTCCCTTCCTGCATTAACACACATCCCAGTCCGGTGTACGAAGCATCACAATATACTGAGAATGGCTTGTGAACATTTGGCAGAACCAATACCGGTGTTGTTGTCAACTTCTGCTTCAACATCTCAAATGATTCTTGGCATGCTGAGGTCCACTTGAACTCAACCTTCTTTGCTAGCAAGGCTATCATTGGCCTGACAATCTTGGAGAAACCTTCAATGAAACACCGATAGTAACCGGGCATTCCAATGAAACTCTTGATTCCTCGAACATCTTTTGGTGCTTTCTAGTCTAGAATCGCTGCTACCTTCTTTGGATCCACAGCTAGTCCATCTCAGTTTATAATATGACCCAAGAACAGAACTTCACTGATCTAGAACTCGCACTTGCTAAGTTTGGCGTACAACTGGCAATCTCGTAGCCTCTAAAGTACTTTCCTCAAATGTTCCTCATGCTCTTGCTCATTCTAGGAATATATAAGAATGTCATAAATGAACAACACTACGAACTTGTCGAGGTAGTCCATGAACACGCTGTTCATCAGGTACATGAAGTAAGCTGGCGCATTCGTCAAGCCGAATGACATAACCATGAACTCATATAGTCCATACTTGGTGATGAATGTTGTCTTCGGTATATTTGAAGGTCGGATTCTGAGATGATGGTAACCTGACCTAAGATCTATCTTTGAGAACACACTGGCTCCTCTCAACTGATCAAATAGGTCTTCAATTCGAGGCAGGGGGTACTTGTTCTTGACAGTGACTTCATTCAAAGCTCTGTAATCAAGGCACATCCTCTTCGTACCATCCTTCTTCTCCACAAACAGCACTGGGGCTGCCCAAGGTGAGGTACTTGGTCTGATGTAACCTTTCTCCAACAACTCATCAATTTGCTTCTTGAGTTCCACCAACTCTAGTCCAGACACTCGATAGGCTCTCATGGAAATAGGGGCGGTTGCCTGGGATAAGCTCTATGGCAAATTCAACTTTTCTTTCAGGTGGCATGCCTGGTAACTCTCCAGGGAATACATCGGGGAATTCTGACACAATCCTAATTGCCTCAATTGGATTGGGCTCTTTGTCATCTACTGATAAATGGTGATAGGCTCCTTCTAGATCAGGCAAGTACAGCTTAGTTACTACTTCCTTTCTAGATGGGGACACCAACTTAACTGTTCTCTTGTCACAACTGCCAGTGGCTTGGTTTCTGTGTAGCCAATTCATCCCTAGGATGACATCTAACCCTTGAGTTCCCATTACTACTAGGCTAGTGGGGAAGTCTATCCCCCATATTTCAATCCTTAGATTTGGACAAATCCTATCGGACTGAACTTTTCCCCCAACTGAATTAACTCTTAAAGGTGGGATCATTGGTTATATGGGGATGTTATGTGCTTCTACCTAAGATGTAGAAACAAAAGAATGCATGGCACCAGTATCAAATAGTACTTTTGCTAGATAGGATTTGACTAGAAACATACCTACTGCCATGTCCTGAGCATCCCGGATTGCTTCGGCCTCCAGGTGGTTCACCTTTCCACGGTTGTAGGCCTGTCCACGGTCTCTTGGTGCTTGCTGTGGCGCTCCTTGTCTTGCTAGGGCATTGACTGCTGGTGACTGCTGAGCTACTTTCTTTGGACATTTCTTCGCCCAGTGGTTTTATTCTCCATAGTAGAAGCATGCACGACCTCCTACTTGCACTAGAACTGCTTGGCTATTCTAGTTGGTTGCTGGGGCAGGAAGGCGAGCTGCCTAGTTATTCTGACACTAGTACCGATTTCCTCCCTGCTGGGTGTTCTGACGGTACTGCTGCTGTTGCTACTAAGGAAACTGCCTCTGGTACTGGTGTTGATGCTAGTGCTAGTGACCTTGCTTGAATTGCAGGGGTGAGTTGCCTAAGTAACGAGGAAGACTGCTACTCTTGACCTGAGATCCACCGATCTTGTGTTTCATGTCCTCCATCTCCCGACGCTTCCTTTCAGCCATGATTGCCCTATCGATCAAATGCTGGAAGGTAGGGAAAGTGTGATTCATCAGCTGGTAGTGGAGGGGATCAACCAATCCTCTCAGGAAACGGTACTGCCTCTTAGCATCCATGTTGACGTCTTCTGGGGCGTAACATGACAGCTGTAGAAACTTGTCCTTGTACTCACTAACGGACAGGGAACCTTGCTTCAGGGCGAGAAACTCCTCCTTCTCACTATCATTAGTCCCTCGGGCACATGGTAGCGACGGAAGTTATCCCTGAACTCCTCCCAGGTGATGGCTTTAGGGTCGACATGAGTGGCGAGGTAAGACTCCCACCAAGATTGTGCTGCTCCCATTAGCTGTCGAGGACCATACAACACCTTCTCACAATCGTTGCACTGAGCAGTGTGCAACTCACGTTCCACGATATGCAACCAATCTTTAGCGTCCATGGTATCAGCAGAGTGGGCAAAGACAGGGGGATGGCCCCTCATGAATTTTGCCCGCTTATCTCTGGGCACCTGAGGCATCTGAACTTGCACTTGAGGCTGAGGTGGGGGTGGCTGCTGCTACACTTGTTGCATCGTTGCTAGGGTCTGACCAATCGCTTAGACTGCTTGAGTCTGTGAAAGGGAAATAGGGTCAAACCTTTTCCTAAATATAATATTTGTGGTTGAATGCCCAACACAAATAATTGGACTAACTAGTTTGCTCTAGATTATATGTTCTATAGGTGCTAAAGGTTCAACACAAACCAATAAAAGGAACAAGTTAGGGTTCAAAAAGAAAGGAGCAAAAGAAACCGAAGAGCACCCTAGTCTGGCGCACCGGACTGTCCAGTGGACCAGGGGAGAATGACTTCAAACTCTTCACTTTCGGGTTTTTGGGACCACACTCCGATATAATTCACCGGACTGTCCGGTGTGCCACCGGACTATCCGATGTGCCAGCGGAGCAACGGCTAGCGAGCGCAACAGTCGACTCCAACAGTCGCCTGCAACGTGAACAGTGCGCAGATAGTTTGCGCAAAGTCAGAGCAGCGCCGGAAGGCGCACCGGACAGTGAACAGTGCCTGTCCGGTGTGGCACCAGACTGTCTGGTGCCCCAAGACGTCAGAGCTCCAACGGTCAAAACCGTCAGAACCCTAACGGTTGGGTGACGTGGCTGGCGCACCGGACAGTGTCCGGTGACGCACCGAACTGTCCGGTGCACCCATCGACAGCAGCCCTCCCCAACGGTTGAATTGGTGGTTGGGGGCTATAAATACCCCACAACCACCTCCACTCCCACCATCCAAGCATTCACAATAGTGCATTCAATACAAGAGCAAAGTGCAACACTCCAAGACACAAATCAAAGCCTCCGATCCAATCAAAGTCCCTAAATTCAATTCTAGTACTATAGGACTTGAGAGAGGATCGCTTGTGTTTTCTTGTTGCTCTTATTGCTTGGTTGGCTTTCTTCTTCCCCATTCTTGTTCTCAAGACATTTGTAATCAAAGCAAGGGACACCAAGTTGTGGTGGTCCTTGTAGGGGTCTAAGTGACCCATTTGATTGAGGAGAAAGCTCACTCAGTCTAGGTGACTGTTTGAGAGAGGGAAAGGGTTGAAAGAGACCCAGTCTTTGTGACCACCTCAACGGGGACTAGGTTTGCAAGAATCGAACCTCAGTAAAACAAATCATCGTGTCACTCGCTTCATTTCTTGGTTGATTTGTTTTCGCCCTCTCTTTCGGACTCACATTTTATTCTAACGCTAACCCCGGCTTGTAGTTGTGATTTAAAGTTATAAATTTCAGATTCTGCCTATTCACCCCCCTCTAGGCGACTTTCAATTGGTATTAGAACCTGGTACTTCATTAGAGTTTAACCACTCGAAGTGATGTTGGGAGATCATGCCAAGAAGGAGACCCTGACCGGCGAGAAGGCCACAAGCCACGGGAAGGCTCCATCAAGGGAGTCCGACAACAAGCTAAAGGAGGAATCACCTCCTCACAAGTCGCATCGGAGTGGCGACAAGAAAAAGAAGATGAAGAAGGTGGTCTACTACGAGACTAACTCTTCGTCGCCATCCACCTCCGGCTCCGACGCGCCGTTCATCACTTCTAAGCACCATCAGCGTAAGAAGTTTAGTAAGATCCCCCTACGCTACCCTCGTATTTATAAACACACTCCTTTACTTTCCATCCCACTAGGCAAACCATCGGTTTTTGATGGTGAAGATTATTGTATGTGGAGTGATAAAATGAGGCATCACCTAACCTCACTCCACGCTAGCATATGGGACATTGTTGAGTTTGGAGCGCAGGTACCATCCGTGGGGGATGAGGGCTATGATTCGGACGAAGTTGCCCAAATCAAGCACTTTGATTCCCAAGCAACTACTATACTCCTCGCCTCTCTATGTTGAGAGGAGTATAATAAGGTGCAAGGGTTGAAGAGTGCCAAAGAGATTTGGGACGTACTAAAAACCACGCACGAGGGAGATGAGGTGACCAAGATCACCAAGCGGGAGACGATCGAGGGGGAGCTCGGTCGATTCGTCCTCAATCAAGGAGAGGAGCCACAAGCAATGTACAACCGGCTCAAGACCTTGGTGAACCAAGTGCGCAACCTCGGGAGCACCAAGTGGGATGACCATGAAATGGTCAAGGTTATTCTTAGATCACTTGTTTTTTGTAATCCCACTCAAGTTCAATTAATTCGTGGTGATCCTAGATACAAGATAATGTCTCCCGAGGAAGTTATAGGAAAGTTTGTGAGCATTGAATTGATGATCAAAGGCTCCAAACAATTCATCAACTTGGAGCAAGGCGGCACCTCCACACCCGAGGTGCAACCTGTCGCATTCAAGGCGACGGAAGAAGAAAAGAAGGATTCTACACCAAGTAGGATCCCCATTGACGCCTCCAAGCTTGACAATGAGGAGATGGCGCTCATCATCAAGAGCTTCCGTCAAATCCTCAAAACAAAGGAAGGGGAAGGACTACAAGCCCCATTCCAAAAGGGTGTGCTACAAATGTGGTAAGCTCGGTCATTTCATTGCTAAATGTCCATTATCTAGTGATAGTGACAGGGGCGAAGACAAGAAGGGAAAGAGGAAGGAAAAGAAGAGATACTACAAGAAGAAGGGCGGCGATGCCCACGTGTGTCGGGAATGGGACTCTGATGAGAGCTCCACCGACTCCTCCTTCGACGAGGACGCCGCCAACATCGCCATCAACAAAGGCCTCCTCTTCCCCAACGTCGGCCACAAATGCTTCATGGCAAAGGACGGCAAAAGGAAGAAGGTAAAATCTAGAGCCTCCACAAAATATACCACATCTAGTGATGAGGCTAGCTCTAGTGATGATGAAGATAACCTGCTTACTCTTTTTGCCAACCTTAACATGCAACAAAAAGAAAAATTGAATGAATTGATAGGAGCCATTCATGAGAAGGATGAACTCTTGGATAGCCAAGAGGAATTCCTTATTAAGAAAAATAAAAGGCATGTTAAGGTAAAGAATGCTTATGCTCAGGAGGTAGAAAAATGTGAAAAGTTGACTAATGAGCTTAGCATATGCCATGATACTATCTCCAACCTTAGAAATGAGAATGCTAATTTGATTGCTAAGGTTGAAAAATTAAATGCTTGTGATGATTCAATTGCCAATCTTAGAAATGAAAATGGCAGTTTAATTGCTAAGATTGATAAATTGAATGAATCTATTTCTAGCCTTAAGATTGAAAATGATGAATTAATTTCTAAGGCTAAAGATTTAACTGTTTGCAATTATGCCATTTCCAATCTTAGAAATGAGAATGTTATTCTACATGCTAAGATTGATGAATTAAATGCTTGCAAACCCTCTACATCTTCTGTTGATCATGTCACTATTTGTACTAGATGTAGAGATATTAATGTTGATGTTATCCATGATCACCTAGCTTTAATTAAACAACACAATGATCACATAGCTCAACTTACTGCTAAAATTAATGAGCATGAGATAGAAAATGAAAAATTTAAATTTGCTAGGAGCATGCTCTATAGTGGGAGACGCCCTGGCATTAAAGATGGCATTGGTTTCCAATAGGGAAGCAATATCAAACTTAATGCTCCTAAAAAATTGTCTAACTTTGTTAAGGGCAAAGCTCCCATGATTCAGGATAACGAGGGTTACATTTTATATCCTACTGGTTATCCTAAGCATAAAATTAGGAGAATTCATTCTAGGAAGTCTCATTCTGTTTCACATCATGCTTTTATGTATAAAAATGAGGCTTCTAGCTCTAGGCAATCAACCCATGTTAAATTGCCTAAAAAGAAAACTCCTACTGCATCAAATGAGCCTATTATTTCATTTAAGACTTTTGATGCTTCTTATGTGCTGACTAACAAATCAGGCAAAGTAGTTGCCAAATATGTTGGGGCCAAACACAAGGGGTCAAAGACTTGTGTTTGGGTACCCAAGGTGCTTGTTTCTAACGTGAAAGGACCCAAGACTGTTTGGGTACCTAAGAACAAGGCCTAAAATTGTTTTGAAGGTTTATGCATCCGGGGGCTCAAGTTGGATCATTGATAGGGGATGCACAAACCACATGACAGGGGAGAAAAGAATGTTCTCCTCCTATGAGAAAAACCAAGATTCCCAAAGAGCCATCACATTCGGGGATGGAAATCAAGGTTTGGTCAAAGGACTTGGTAAAATTGCTATATCTCCTGACCATTCCATTTCCAATGTTTTTCTTGTAGACTCTTTAGATTACAATTTGCTTTCAGTTTCTCAATTATGCAATATGGGCTACAACTGTCTTTTTACGGATATAGGTGTTACTGTCTTTAGAAGAAGTGATGATTCAGTAGCATTTAAGGGAGTGTTAGAGGGTCAGCTATACTTAGTTGATTTCAAAAGAGCTGAACTCAACACTTGCTTAATTGCTAAGACTAATATGGGTTGGCTCTGGCATCGCCGACTAGCCCATGTTGGGATGAAGAATCTTCACAAGGTTCTAAAGGGAGAGCACATTTTAGGACTAACCAATGTTCATTTTGAGAAAGATAGGGTTTGTAGCACAAGCCAAGTAGGAAAGCAAGTTGGTATCCATCATCCACACAAAAACATCATGACGACCGATAGGCCGCTTGAGCTACTCCATATGGACCTATTTGGCCCGATCGCTTACATAAGCATCGGCGAGAGTAAGTACTATCTAGTAATTGTGGATGATTATTCTCGCTTCACTTGGGTATTCTTTTTGCAGGATAAATCACAAACCCAAGAGACCTTAAAAGGATTCTTGAGACGAGCTCAAAATGAGTTCGGCTTAAGGATCAAAAAGATTAGAAGCGACAATGGGACGGAGTTCAAGAACTCACAAATTGAAGGCTTCCGTGAGGAGGAGGGCATCAAGCATGAGTTCTCTTCTCCCTACATGCCTCAACAAAATGGTGTAGTGGAGAGAAAGAATAGAACTCTACTTGACATGGCAAGGACCATGCTTGATGAGTACAAGACACCGGACCGGTTTTGGGCTGAGGCGATTAACACCGCCTGCTACTCCATCAACCGGCTCTACCTACACCGAATCCTCAAGAAGACATCCTACAAACTCCTCACCGGTAATGTAACACCCCAGGATCCACAAACACCCCAGAATGCTACTAAACTACACCTCTAACATTCGTATATAAAATTTCGACAACATCTCCTTTGAAAATTGTATAAACAAGGAAGAAACAAAGTATAAATAGATATCATGATAAGAAAACATAATCAACATTAATAATCTGCTAGCAATGGGAAGACAACCATAACGGCATGAACTAAATTAACCAGTGCGCACAACTAGTTAGAAACAAACATCCTTTGACAAGAAGCTTCTAATTAAATCATGACTACGCCTAAGCAGCGTTATTATGAGAGTGAAGGTGGATGTGCTGCTACTTCCCACTTCCCTTGATGAGCAACAAGCACCTGCATTGAGTAATGCAAGAGTGAGATGAAACATCTCAGCAAGCGAATTGTTTTGATGAGATATTTAAACCACAAATTGAATTAATCAACATTTTAGAAGAATCACAATTAAGATCAGAAATACTTGTAGATATAGAACTTAGTAGTCCCAATATAACCAATACCATCTCATTTCCTCGAACAACCACAATAGGTTCTATAACACTTCCCTGCGTCAACAATACCTACAAATATCACTTCAATGTATGCATAGGAATGCAATGTGTAGGTACTCTGTCTTTATACCTCTGAGGGTATAAAACCACATCATCTGCAAATATCACTTTAATGAATGCATATGTCCTCTGCCTTCATACCTCTAAGGGTATGAAGCCGCATCGTACCCCTCCTTGGGCAACATACGATGCTAAATTGTACCGGTACGGTCGGACCATAGGTCACGACAAAACTTCAGATGCAAATGAGTCATGCAATGTATATGGTATGCTGCATTTATCAATAAACTTCACTTCCTTCAGATACAATACAAACCTCAAATAATACTTCATTTACCTTCAGATACAATACCAACCTCAAATAATACTTCATTTACCTTCAGGGGTGTGAATTAATCTCATGAGTCGTACTCGAATCATAATCATCATCAATATATGATTGAGCATCAGCATAATGCAAGCAAGTAAAACATCACCATAGAGTCCAATTATGAAAGAATCCAATACTTCTGAATATTAGAGTGTAGGCAATAGAAATAACAGGTCAGAACGGAAGCAACCACCGCTACATTCACTTGCCTTCAACGAAGAAGAAGAAATGTACTAGGCATGATCTGGAGTGTAGCCACCTAGGGTTTTCCCCAAAAAAAATCTTCAAGAAGAGATGGGGAAGAACATCTCCTTGATCCTCTCTTCCTCTTCAATTCAACGTGCTCCTCCTCTTCTCGATCCTTGCTGCGTGGGGGGTTCTAGAGGGAGGAGGGAGCCATGGAGAGGGTAGGGGGCGACTGCTAATGGGGAGGAGAGCAAGAGAGGGAGGGGGCGGCTGCAACCCAATTGGGGAGAAGGAGGGGGGGGCGGCTAGGGTTGGGGAGAGAGGGGGGGCTCCCATCCACCGGATCGAGATCATTGGCCCAAACTTGCTCTCCCCTTTGAGCTCCCAACCCCAGCGGAAAAAATGCCAAAAGATCTACTGTTTTCTGAGGAATGCCTCCTGAAACTCTAAACCCCAATGCCACAGAACATCAAAGAAAAGAGAAAAATAAGTTTAACTACTTTTTAGAAAATTGGGGTATCACACTCTACCCCCCTTAAAAAGAATTCGTCCTCGAATTCGACCACTCCAACAAAACATCCAAGGTACCCCATATAGCAGCACCATGCAAAACATGGGTCCATTATTGGTCTTAATTAACATAAGAACTTCTACATCGACTAATTGTCTAAGGAAACTACAGCACCTAGCATCAAGCATGAACCAACATGTAATGAAGCTCAAACCAAGTCATAGATGCAATAAACACTACGATTTCACAACATCGAAATTGGATGCAGCCATACATCAGCATCAATGTCTTAAAACGACACTCTTTTATAAAGGGGTAATACGCACTAAGCACAACCTTTACCAACTTTAACAATTCTTTTTAATTCAATGGTGAAACATCCACACTAGATGAATATATAAGAAGATCAAACACCTCACCTCACAGCACCACGAAACAAGTAGTTCTATTGAAACAAAACTCCTAATCTTCCTAAACCTTGTTCTTGCCATAATGAAAAGATAATCATGTAATCTAACATACTTTGCACCCCACCAAAAGGGAGAAAAACTTCAAAACTAATGGAGCAAATAAGCCGACAAGAAGCCAATAACATCTTGCACGGCACAGTTCATCGAAGAAATGCCAAAAACTCTACATAGAGCACTGACAGCCCAACAACAACACAATACTTGCTTAACCCATGTCACTATACTTCATTCAACATCTCAACTAAGAAAAATATCCAACTAGTATGGTTAACCTACACATAATATAAGTCTTCATCTACTGTAGTTCATAAACTTACATTTCATTCTATCATATGATGCACTCAAAGTACCAGACCTAAAGGGTCAATACTAACCCCGTAATCCTTCACACATTTGGCAAACATCTGAAGCTAATGTAAAAACCACATCATTTAGGAATAGGTGACTAACCACACACTACCAACTCTAGGCTTGGCAATGACTTCATTCAAACCAATAGATAAGTGGTCCAACAATGGCTCCACAAACATGCATCGGGGAGAGAACCATTAGATCCTCAACGTATTAATACATAATCAATGGATCAAGAAAATCAAAGATTTTATTCTACAATTAGCATGACTAACATGCAACCACTTTAAACCACATCTAGGCTTTGTGGCTACTAAAACACACAATAGAAGAGAGACATGTAAGCCATTCTGGCTATGTAAAGGCTTCCCCAAAATCCATATAAAAGTACCAATATTCATTTCTTTCAGAACTGGTTTCTCGACATAAACAATCATTCTTTGCAAAGATAGTTGGAGCTATCCACCAACCGCCAAACAACTTAAATTCAAATTAATGGTTACCTTGTAACCCAAAACACGCAATTCACACTCCTCTTAAAAACATCCTCAATCAAGCATATATAACAATATTATTGTAATAAAACTCAACCATGAAAAACATGTTGAAAACAACATAGGCATACCTATATATCACCAGCATAATAGCAACTTCAATCTCACAAAAGACCAGCGATATCAATCGCATTAATAAAACAATATCAAAAATTTAGAAATGAATTATATCAGGCATTAAGTCATAAACAACTTACCACATCACCGTAAAGGATTAGGGAGGGTGAAATTATTTCATCTGCACTTCAAAGACATTAACATATATCAAAGATATTTAAACCCATACCCTTCCTATATGTGCAAGTGTGTCAAATTTATCTTCAAATTGCCAAAAATCTAAAGCCTATGCTTTGATACCAACTGTAACACCCCGGGATCCACAAACACCCCAGAATGCTACTAAACTACACCTCTAACATTCGTATATAAAATATCGACAGCATCTCCTTTGAAAATTGTATAAACAAGGAAGCAACAAAGTATAAATAGATATCATGATAAGAAAACATAATCGACATTAATAATCTGCTAGCAATGGGAAGACAACCATAACGGCATGAACTAAATTAACCAGTGCGCACAACTAGTTAGAAACAAACATCCTTTGACAAGAAGCTTCTAATTAAATCATGACTGCGCCTAAGCAGCGTTATTATGAGAGTGAAGGTGGATGTGCTGCTACTTCCCACTTCCCTTGATGAGCAACAAGCACCTGCATTGAGTAATGCAAGAGTGAGATGAAACATCTCAGCAAGCGAATTGTTTTGATGAGATATTTAAACCACAAATTGAATTAATCAACATTTTAGAAGAATCACAATTAAGATCAGAAATACTTGTAGATATAGAACTTAGTAGTCCCAATATAACCAATACCATCTCATTTCCTCGAACAACCACAATAGGTTCTATAACACTTCCCTGCATCAACAATACCTACAAATATCACTTCAATGTATGCATAGGAATGCAATGTGTAGGTACTCTGTCTTTATACCTCTGAGGGTATAAAACCACATCATCTGCAAATATCACTTTAATGAATGCATATGTCCTCTGCCTTCATACCTCTAAGGGTATGAAGCCGCATCGTACCCCTCCTTGGGCAACGTACGATGCTAAATTGTACCGGTACGGTCGGACCATAGGTCACGACAAAACTTCAGATGCAAATGAGTCATGCAATGTATATGGTATGCTGCATTTATCAATAAACTTCACTTCCTTCAGATACAATACAAACCTCAAATAATACTTCATTTACCTTCAGATACAATACCAACCTCAAATAATACTTCATTTACCTTCAGGGGTGTGAATTAATCTCATGAGTCATACTCGAATCATAATCATCATCAATATATGATTGAGCATCAGTATAATGCAAGCAAGTAAAACATCACCATAGAGTCCAATTATGAAAGAATCCAATACTTCTGAATATTAGAGTGTAGGCAATAGAAATAACAGGTCAGAACGGAAGCAACCACCGCTACATTCACTTGCCTTCAACGAAGAAGAAGAAATGTACTAGGCATGATCTGGAGTGTAGCCACCTAGGGTTTTCCCCAAAAAAATCTTCAAGAAGAGATGGGGAAGAACATCTCCTTGATCCTCTCTTCCTCTTCAATTCAACGTGCTCCTCCTCTTCTCGATCCTTGCTGCGTGGGGGGTTCTAGAGGGAGGAGGGAGCCATGGAGAGGGTAGGGGGCGACTGCTAATGGGGAGGAGAGCAAGAGAGGGAGGGGGCGGCTGCAACCCAATTGGGGAGAAGGAGAGGGGGGGCGGCTAGGGTTGGGGAGAGAGAGGGGGCTCCCATCCACCGGATCGAGATCATTGTCCCAAACTCGCTCTCCCCTTTGAGCTCCCAACCCCAGCGGAAAAAATGCCAAAAGATCTACTGTTTTCTGAGGAATGCCTCCTGAAACTCTAAACCCCAATGCCACAGAACATCAAAGAAAAGAGAAAAATAAGTTTAACTACTTTTCAGAAAATTGGGGTATCACAGGTAAAAAGCTTAATGTTTCATATTTTAGAGTCTTTGGTAGCAAATGTTTTATTCTTGTTAAAAGAGGTAGAAAATCTAAATTTGCCCCTAAGGCTATAGAAGGCTTTTTACTAGGATATGATTCAAACACAAGGGCATATAGAGTCTTTAACAAGTCCACTGGACTAGTTGAAGTTTCTTGTGACATTGTGTTTGATGAGACTAATGGCTCCCAAGTGGAGCAAGTTGATTTGATGAACTAGATGATGAAGAGGCTCCATCTGTTGTGCTAAGGAACATGTCCATTGGGGATGTGTATCCTAAGGAATCCGAAGAGCCAATTCAAGCACAAGATAAACCATCATCTTCCATATAAGCATCTTCACCAACTCAAGATGAGGAACAGGCTCAAGGTGATGAAGAAGAAGATCAAGATGATGAGCCACCTCAAGAAGAAGGCAATAATCAAGGGGGAGATGAAGAAAATCAAGACAAGGAAGATGATCAAGAAATACAGGATCAAAGACCGCCACACCCAAGAGTCCACCGGGCGATTCAAAGAGATCACCCCGTGAACTCCATTCTCGGTGATATCCATAAGGGGGTAACTACTCGATCTCGAGTCGCTCATTTTTGTGAACATTACTCTTTTGTGTCCTCTATTGAGCCATACAGGGTGGAGGATGCACTAAGAGATTTGGATTGGGTGCTGGCAATGCAAGAGGAGCTCAACAACTTCACGAGGAATGAGGTATGGCATTTGGTGCCACGTCCTAATCAAAATGTTGTAGGTACCAAATGGGTATTCTACAACAAGCAAGACGAGCATGGTGTGGTCATAAGGAACAAAGCCCGACTTGTGGCCAAAGGATATTCACAAGTCGAAGGTTTGGATTTCGGTGAAACTTATGCACCCGTAGCTAGGCTTGAGTCAATTCGCATATTACTTGCCTATTCTACTTACCATGGCTTCAAGCTTTATCAAATGGACGTGAAGAGTGCCTTCCTCAATGGACCCATCAATGAAGAGGTCTATGTTGAGGAACCTCCTGGCTTTGAAGATAGTGAGTATCCTAACCATGTGTATAAACTCTCAAAGGCGCTTTATGGGCTCAAGCAAGCCCCAAGAGCATGGTATGAATGCCTAAGAGATTTTCTTATCACTAATGGCTTCAAAGTCAGAAAAGTCGATCCTACTCTCTTCACTAAAACTATTGCAAATGATTTGTTCATATGCCAAATTTATATTGATGATATTATATTTGGGTCTACTAAAAAATCTACTTGTGAAGAATTTAGTAGGATTATGGTACAAAAATTCGAGATGCCTATGATGAGGGAGTTGAGATACTTCTTAGGATTTCAAATCAAGCAACTCCAAGAGGGCACCTTTATCAGCCAAACCAAGTATATTCAAGACATACTCACAAAGTTTGGAATGAAGGATGCCAAAACCATCAAGACACCCATGGGAACCAATGGGCATCTCGACCTCGACAGGGGAGGTAAATCCGTAGATCAAAAGGTATACCGGTCGATGATAGGATCTTTACTCTATTTATGTGCATCTCGACCGGATATTATGCTTTCCGTATGCATGTGTGCAAGGTTCCAGGCCGATCCTAAGGAAGTTCACCTTAGGGCCGTAAAAAGAATCATGAGATATTTAGTTTATACTCCTAAGTTTGGTCTTTGGTACCCCAAGGGATCCACTTTTGATTTAATAGGATATTCAGATGCTGATTGGGTAGGGTGTAAAATTGATAGGAAGAGCACATCAGGGACTTGTCAGTTTCTTGGGAGATCCCTGGTGTCTTGGGCTTCAAAGAAACAAAATTCAGTAGCTCTTTCTACCGCCGAAGCCGAGTACATTGCCGCAGGCCATTGTTGTGCGCAATTACTTTGGATGAGGCAAACCCTCAGGGACTATGGCTACAAATTGAGCAAAGTCCCTCTCCTATGTGACAATGAGAGTGCTATCCGCATGGCAGAGAATCCCATTGAACACAGCCGCACTAAGCACATAGACATTTGGTATCACTTTTTGAAGGATCACCAACAAAGGGGGATATCGAGATAGCCTATATTAACACCAAAGATCAATTAGCCGATATCTTCACCAAGCCTTTAGATGAGAAAACCTTTACTAAACTTAGGAATGAGCTAAATATACTTGATTCTCGGAACTTTGATTGACACTTTGCACACATAGCTCATTTACATAACTTTGATCTTCTCTCTTTCATTTGCTACGACTAATGTGTTTCCAAGTGTATTTTTATGCTAAGTTGTAGATTGAAAGGAAAATGGAGTATTCGGCAAAGACAACGCTTCCACTCAACTCCATTGATTTCATTTACTCTTTGTTGGTATTCTGTCATCTCCCCACATTGGTCTAATCTTTCACTCACATATTGTTTGCCAAAGGGGGAGAGAATTTAAAGGGCTCTCAATATCTCCGTTTTTGGCGATTCATGCCAAAGGGGGAGACAGTATTAGCCCAAAGCAAAAGGACCGCACCACCACCAATTTCAAAATTTTCGAAATAAAGTTTTCAATTAGTATCTTTCAAATTGGTATTCCTCTAAAAGTTATATCTCAATTGGTATCTATATTTCAAATTGATATATATCTCAAAACCCTCTTGAAAGCTAAGAGGAGAATTTCATTAAGGGGGAGTTTTGTTTAGTCAAGGGAAAAACATTTGAAACAGGGGGAGAAATTTCAAAATCTTGAAAATGCTTCTTGCAATCTTATTCATATGTTTTTGACTATTTGCAAAAAGGATTTTGAAAAGACTTTTCAAAAGAATTTGCAAAAACAAAACCGTGGTGCATGCGTGGTCCAAAATGTTAATTAAAAGAAAGGTATCCATGCACATCTAGTGGAATTATAAATTGGTTTCATTCCAAATAACTTATGCACTTACTTTATGCAAACTAGTTTAATTCAGCACTTACGTATTTGCTTTGGTTTGTGTTGGCATCAATCACCAAAAAGGGGGAGATTGAAAGGGAAATAGGGTTAAACCTTTCCCTAAATATAATTTTGGTGGTTGAGTGCCCAACACAAATAATTGGACTAACTAGTTTGCTCTAGATTGTATGTTCTACAGGTGCCAAAGGTTCAACAGAAACCAATAAAAGGAACAAGTTATGTTCAAAAAGAAAGGAGCAAAAGAAACCGAAGAGCACCCTGGTCTGGCGCACCGATTGTCCGGTGTGCCATCGGACAGTGTCCGGTGCACCAAGGGAGAACGACTTCAAACTCTTCACCTTCGGGTTTTCGGGACCGCACTCCGCTATAATTGACCGGATTGTCCGGTGTGCCACCGGACTGTCCGGTGTGCCAGCGGAGCAACGGCTGGCGAGCGCAACGGTCGACTCCAACGGTCGCCTGCAACGTGAACAGTGCGCGGACAGTTCATGCAGAGTCAGAGCAGCGCTAGAAGGCGCACCGGACAATGAACAATGCCTATCTGGTGTGGCACCGGACTGTCCGGTGCCCCAAGATGTCAAAGCTCCAACAGTCAAAACCGTCAGAACCCTAACGATTTGGTGACGTGGCTGGCGCACCGGACTGTCCGGTGCGCCCATCGACAGTAGCCCTTCCCAACGGTTGAATTGGTGGTTGGGGGCTACAAATACCCCACAACCACCTCCAATCCAACCATCCAAGCATTCACTACAGTGCATTCAATACAAGAGCAAAGTGCAACACTCCAAGACACAAATCAAATCCTTCGATCCAATCAAAGTCCCTAAATTAAATTCTAGTACTCTAGGACTTGAGAGAGGATCGCTTGTGTTTTCTTGTTGCTCTTGTTGCTTGGTTGGCTTTCTTCTTCCTCATTCTTGTTCTCAAGACATTTGTAATCAAAGCAAGAGACACCAAGTTGTGGTGGTCCTTGTAGGGGTCTAAGTGACCCGTTTGATTGAGGAGAAAGCTCACTCGGCTAGGTGACCGTTTGAGAGAGGGAAAGGGTTGAAAGAGACTCGGTCTTTGTGACCACCTCAATGGGAACTAGGTTTGCAAGAACCGAACCTCAGTAAAACAAATCACCATGTCACTCGCTTCATTTCTTGGTTGATTTGTTTTCGCCCTCTCTTTTGGACTCGGATTTTATTCTAACACTAACCCTGGCTTGTAGTTGTGATTTAAAGTTATAAATTTCAGAGTCCGCCTATTCACCCCCCCCTCTAGGCGACTTTCAGTCTACATCAGGAACATCTGCTCAATGGTCATCAGGGGTGGTGGTGGCAACTGCTGTTGAGCTACATCTTCCTGGGGTGCCTGCTGTTCCGGCTGAGCACGCCTTGCACCTCTGCGCCTGTTCTCAGACATCTTTAGAAAGCAGACACACATTAGATCTGACTCTGCAGTCTTTTAGCATAAAAAAAGATATACAGAAATCTTCATAGCACTAAACAAATGATCATCTTCACTGACAGCTTCTCAGATAAAGAGGAAAGTGGAAATAAATGGATTACCCAACTAAATAACTAACTTTATTAATAACTACACCAAGTTGCAGGGGATACCCACACCTTGATGACAATCATTACAAAGAGCCAACTTCTTACATGTTCATCACGACAAGCATCCAACTTATGATAAGCAAACTAACTCCAACTAAGACTAACTAGACTAAGACACTGAATTAAGCATTATTATAGACTCCAACTCCATCGATCTATGGATTCAAATCTATCCGGGTCTTGCAGTCTAGGGTACCATAGTCAAAGCGACCACGGGGCGGTGAGCGGTATGGGTGCTGAATCCCGATAGGGGCGAGAGAACCACCATCCAGATAGTGGCGTGCTGCGCACTCAGCACGCAATTTCGCAACCTCCGCCCGAACCTTGCCCAACTCGTCAAGGGTGTGGTCTAGCTCGGTGTTGAGCACGACGGCCAAGTTGACCATGCTGTTCAGCCTGGGATTGCCCTCACCAACTGGCGAGATAATCACACCTCCAGCACTTTCGGTCGAACGGCGAGGGTAGTACTTCAGGTCAAGGCCGTCAGCTACCCCACTGAACAATGAGCAATATTGAGAAAGTGCTCGTCGTGCTGCATCTTGCATGGCTGCCTCGGTAGTATCCCTCTCAGTAATAGAATAGTGCTTTGAGAAGTCCTCTGCACCCGGAGATCATCGTCCGGACGGCGCACCAAGCAAGTAGCCTCCCACTGGTCCGAGTATAACCCGCGACGGTGTTGGTAGACTACACAATGGTACTCGATAGACCAAGTGTGTTGGTCGAAGGCCCGATGCAGCATGGTGTCGAGAGCATCGTGGAAGTGACACCCGTGAGTGGCGTCATGAGTGATGGGTCTAGCGATCCATCCTTCCGGCTCCGGCTCCTTCGAGAGCTCCGTGTCATGGCTCGCACTGCCACCAGCGTCATCGTCGTCTCCATCTCCGTCAGGGTATCCTCCAGCAGCTGGGATGCCTGTGGTGGTGGTGTAGGGTGCATCTCTGGCTGAGGTGTAGGGGAAGGCGGCCTCTCAGACTTCACCTCCTGCTGAGGTGAGGGGGAAGAGTCCTGCTGCTCCTGCTCCTGCTCCTGGCGTCGACACTCCTGCTCCTCGTGCAGGCGACGATGCAGTCTCTCCAGGTGACTGGACTGGCCTGGCATCGTGCGACACAGTGGACGCTCCACCAGGCGAGAAGGCAAAAAGGGGATCACTGACTTACATGACGTGCATCTTATACGAGCCACCTACAAAAGACATCGTAAGCACAAGAGTGAGAGTAGAACTATAAGACCAGAAAGTAAACAGAAAGAAAAGTGAGACAAAACTTTTGAGATAAGTAAATAACATAGAGTTGGTCAGATGACCAACTTTTGAAAGGACACTAAGGTCAAGGTAAGAGTAGGGGTCTATAGTCCTTAGGGCGACCATCCTAGTCTAGATTAGCAATCCTACAGTCGGCAAGGCTTTGATACCACTTATGTCACACCTGGTTTTGGAAGGCAAACCGAATGCGAACCATGTACGTGCCAGGATCAGAACTCACGTATACAACGATTACATAATTGGACATCATCACACAATGCTCAAAGTAAATAGCGGAAAGGTACTTTATTTACATCAAGATGTCCAAGACATCCACAGAGTCTAGTACATAGCCATAGTCTTCAACATTAATATCAAAGTGCAGAAATACGAAACGTAGAGGATAATCCTACACAGGCAGCTGACTGGGGGTTTGCCACTAAGATAAACTAGAACTCATCGTAGTCCTGGAACTCCACAAAGTCCTCCATGTTGCCAGCATCTCCTCCTGAGCACTGAGTACAGTGAGGACAACCTGGGGTGGGGTGGTTTGTAAAGCAAGGGTGAGTACACATCAACGTACTCAGCAAATGTCCCGTTTGGCTAAAGTGGACTAGCTGTATTTAGAGTTAAGGTTAAGCAGTTGCTTTTAGTTGGTCATGTTTTTATTACAATAAGTAGAGCCAGATTTTAGTAATAAACCTAGTTATTACCTAGAAGCACTCCCTCCAAGAGGAAATACCAGAGATCAAAATTATAACCATCATTGCCAACCATCATCATAAAAGTAACCAAAGTTCTTCTAATCAAAAAGGATCCCAAGGCCGCTCTTAACCGTGAGCATGGCTGATATACCAGTTTGTAACACTCTGCAGAGGTCGCACACTTTATCCACAAGTCGTGATTCCCATTCTGCCCGGGGTTCTAGCCTCCCCATTGATCACTACCAAGGTGACCTAGCAGGGTCTCACTATGTAGCCTTTACAAAGATTTCCCAGAGGTCATAGTCGCCCGAAGGTTTCTCCAGTTTGATAAACACAATACATCTCCCCAAAGGAAGGGTGACTAACAAAACCAAATAAAGAACCTCTGCAACCATCCTCGGCAGAGCAAGTACTGTGCCCGAGCCCCATTGACGGCCCTATGGCGAAGCCAACTACTCCTCTGGTTCCTCTAATTAATCAGCTAAGGGCGTCCCATTCCACCCTCATGGTTGCACTACTATCCCGGGTTGTCACTCCCCAAACAGGTCCTTATGGAGAGGTACTCAGGAAACAGCCTGAGTCCCCTAAAGTATCACACAAGAACATCATCGGGATAACATCATCGTATCGTAATATTCACATCATGTTCATTGATTAAAGTAAAGCAATAGCATAAAGCTAATGATGATAACCCAAAAGGTAAACAAGGGTAAGGTAAATACAGACTAGTCAATCCTTAGGTTTCAATAATGTAATGCGGGACGATAAATTATAAGTATGTAGGACATAATAGGTCAGAGGACACTTGCCTTCACCATGTTGTTGCTCAGAAAGATCTTCAGCAACACACTCAGGAACCACGGACTGCTTGTTGTCTAAATAAAGCGATCGTGCATTCAATACATTTGGTAAATGACAAATAAACAACACATCAATCATGTACAAACATGGGGACACATCTCAAAAGAAAATCATAAACCCAAAAGGGAAATCAAATTATAGGGTGAACTAATTCTCATTTAGTAGTTAATTATTCCCTAAGTACTGTCCATGATTACATAATCTAATTTAATTACTTTCAATGAGACATAAAAATTAAACCAAAGATAAATTCATGTACTACACACTATTAATCCTACAAGATTAAGTATACTTTAATCTCTAGGGTTTCCCTTTTATTTATTTTATTAAATGAATAAATCTACACATATACTAGTTCATAGTTAAGCATAAAAATTAGAGTGTGCAGGTAGTAAATGGAACTAATTTATTTAAACAGAGAATATTCCTATGAATATTTTGCAATTTAAATCACTAAATTTGGAGTTCATATGCAAAATATTTGAAATAAACAAGTTTGGAAATTTAAAATATGAAAATAGGTCTAATTCTGTAATTATTTAAAACTCCGGGTTTCAACCTGCAAGATTACAGGGGTCTGCGCGCGAAAACCAGGGACAGTGGGTTGATTCCCAACAAACTGATGGCTTCTTACGCAAAATAACCACGCGAAGGGGTACGGGATCCACTCTACCGTCAGATCTAAAACCGACGACCGAGATTAGATTGGCGAGCGAGGGCGCGCACTCGGGCGAGCGAGCGTTGACAGGCGGGCCGGCGGTGTCAGCGACCGAGAAGGGGGCGGACTAACCGGTTGGGCACAGCGCCAGGGGGCACAGGCGCTGACAGTTGGGTCCGGATGCGGGGCGCGCGTGCGCGAAGCGGTATCCCGTGGTCTGGGCCATGCGATAGAGATCGGACGGGGGAGATCAAAGCCGGGGAGGGGTTAACGGCTACGGCGGCGCCGCTCTTTCTCGCAGTGGTGAGGTCACCGGAGTTCGGGCGGGTGCGAGCTATGGTGGCTCCGAGGTCGCCGGAGCTGGCCAAAAACGAAGGGGAAGGCACGACGAACTCACTGGTAGGGTTGTGGCCGCGAGACCGGGGTCAGAGAGGGGAGAATGGCTGAAGGAGGACTCCGGGCGGGTCAGGGTAACTCAGATGAGGGATTCCGGCCATAGGGAGGGGGTCTAAGGCGCGCTAAGGCCTGGACTAACTTCAACAGGGCGAGGGGAACACCAGGGGCCGGCGCGGGGGCACTGGACCGAGCCAATTTGGCCGGCCACCGCGCGGGTGCGGCGGACCACCACGGCCAACCTCCGGCGAAGCCAAAATTGGCCAACAGCGAAGCGCAATTGGGAAAACCGAGCATGGGAACGGGTGTCTCACCTCGGGGCGGAGCTCGGGGTGGCCTAGCGCGGCTTCCGGCGGACTGGACGACTGGCACGGCAGGCGCGGGTCTCCGGCGAGGTCGAACGGCATGGGCAGAGCGCGAGAGAGGGCGAGGCTGTGCGAAATGGGACGGGGGAGCGAGTGCGGGTGCGGGCGGTGCTCAAAAGGGAGCTGGGGTGCGTGGGCGGACGACGTGGCCGGGGATCTCAGCGTGCGTGCGCGAGTGTGCGCGTGCTGGTCCACGGTGGGCGCGGGAAGGCGGAGCTGACAGGGCAGTCCTACGGCTCAGCAAGAGAGAGCGGGCGTGCGGGGGTAACGGTTCGGCGCACTTACGAGACAGGCCCGCGAGGCAGAGGGGGAGAGGGGCGCGCGGGCGAAGGCAACTGGCGCCAACAGCCCAACCCCACTGGGCAGAGAGGGAACCGCCGCTGACAGGTGGAGCCCACCTGTCTAGCGGCGTGGGCGTGCGGGCGCGTGGCCTGGCTGGGCCGAGCTGGGCCGGCTGGGCTGCTTTGGCCTTTTCATTTTTCCTGGAATTTCTATTTGCTTTTCCATTTCTTTTTCTCTAGGGTTTTCAATTCAAATTCGAATCAAGTTTCAAATTCAAACATGTGCAACAATTCAAAGAATATTTAAGCTCAGCATGATGCAACATGTCATGACTCACAATATTTTAGCAAAAATAAATAATTAATCTCTCCTAATTAAGCTAACTCTACTCAAAAGGGAAAAAGAGAGAGAGAATCTAGAGACAGATAGAAACTATAGAGAGAGAAGAAGAGTATCACCTGAATTTGGGTGATAATTAGAAAGAAATTTTATACCCCAAATTCAGGGTGTTACACTGGCGCAGGGCTAGGGTTCCCTGTCTGACGTGCCGGACGGTCCGCGCCCTGGGGCCGAACGGTTAGCGCGTGCGCAGGGGCGGCGAAGGTTACCGGCGACGCCTGGATCTCGCTCCCGGGAGGGACCCCGTCAGGGAGGAGAGATCCTAGGTGTTATCTAGGCTCAGCAGGCCGACCTAGACTCCTCTGATCGACGTAGAGTCGAGGAGAAGCAGAGGATTTGGGGATTGGGAGACTAAACTAGAACTAGACTAGAACTACTCCTAAATGTACAAGAAATAAATGCGATATAAATTGATTATTGATTCGATTGATGATGTTTACAAACAAATCTCCCAAGTTATAGAGGAGGGGGGCTGGACCCGTTACAAACAAATCTCCCGAGTTAATTCCGTGAATCTAGCCAACAACAATAGTGAGAAACTCGGAACCCTAATTGGCTCTACGCACGCGCGGACTGTTCGGACCACCAGTGCGGACCGTCTGGACCGCGGACCGTTTGGCCATCTCTTTTGGGGCTCAACATAGGCGCGCAGAAGAATCGCGCAGGAGATGAGGGCCACGACGGTGGCTGGGTGGGGGGAGGTCCGCGATGGCAGCCGACCAGGGATGGCCGTGACGGCAGCTGGGGGTGGGGGAGGGTCGCGACGGCGTCTAGAAAATTAGTGAAATGCCTAATCGTAACCTACTTTGTTACCATGTTACTAACCTTGGGATTGACAATAGATGATTAGTCCATAAAGACTATATGTTATATATATGTAGTAGGCCTGGGTCTAATGGGCCTTAGCAATGAGTACCTCATCTGAAGGTACTGTGATCATACTGATCAAGCATTGGTTTTAGTTTAGAATTGTTAGATCAAGAATTGGTTTTAGTTTGGTACTTTGGTTTCAGTTTAGAGTACCTCATCTGAAGCTACTGCTGTTTGAGAATTGAGACTTTGAGTCTGCTAATTGATACTTTGATTACCTACTGTTGTAGTGTTGTAGTTCTAGGACGTTGTTTGAAGTATAGTGTATATAACTATATATAATTATATATGTCCTGATTAGTACAGAGCGTTTAGGACGATCAGTCACCGATTAATCGTCCTAGTCGAAGTCCTAATCGTGATTACTCGCCTAATCGGTCACCATCAACGATCTGGCGACCAGGCGACTTGAAATCCATGCACTTCATCTTCTTCCTCCCTCTCATATTGACCATCGAATCCCACATTTCATACATTAAGTGAATACATGGTGTGTTGGTGCCCGCCATACCTATCATTTCATATATAGTAGTAATCCTAAGAATGTAGTTCACCTTGTCCCACCGTACATCACTAAGTATCTTGTCCTTCACAAGTTGGGCAGTTGGAGCATCATCTCTGTAGACTGTAGATGCTGATTGTTGGAGGGTTGTTTTTACTTCAACAAACCGTTTCAACATACATACAATTGAGGCAAATCTTGTTTTAGGAATCAAAAGTAACTTCAAAAGGCTAAACTCATTGAACATTGAAAGCTGCATGCCAATTATTTATCATAGTAGCCTCAGTTTTAAAATAGCAAGATCGAGGGTATGCACTGTTGGATTAATGTGGGCTTGGCCCAAATTAATATTCAATAATAGTCAATGCTAATGGCCCACTTTAATGCTATGGTGTACTAATTATTTAGTACCATATTGGAAGTTCAAAAGACAAATCAATCAACTTAAATAGGTGGACCATTGGTGCATCTATTGAGAAGTTGAGAAAAGGATGAAGGACTGCCACACGCGCGCGCGCGCCGCCGCCGCTGCCGGCCGGGCCGGGCCGTGGCCGTGGCCGTGGCTCGTGGCTCGTGGCTCGTGGTAGATCGGACCTTGGTCCGAATATTCCTTTCAAATGGTTGCGCATTTTGCCTGGAGCGATGACCGTCATAATAACCGTCCGTTTCACGTCATTATGGCTAGTAACGGACGTCATAATAACCGTCCGTTTAATGGCTAGTTGAAAGGGAATTAGGCTTAGACCTAGTTCCTAAATAATTTTGGTGGTTGAATTGCCCAACACAAATATTGGACTAACTAGTTTACTCTAGTGCATAAGTTATACAGGTGCAAAAGGTTCACACTCAGCCAATAAAAAGATCAAATATTGGATTCAACAAAGGAGCAGCAAGGCAACCGAGGGCTTCTCTGGCCGGAGGCACCGGACTGTCCGGTGTGCACCGGACTGTCCGGTGCGGCCAGAGGAACTCTTCGCTCTCGGGATTTCTCGGAAGACGGCGCGCTATAATTCACCGGACTGTCCGGTGTGCACCGGACATGTCCGGTGCTCCAAGGAAACGCGGCCTCCGGAACTCGCCAGCCTCGGGTTTGCTCGGCAGCCGCTCCGCTAAAATTCACCGGACTGTCCGGTGTGCACCGGACTGTCCGGTGTGCCAGCGGAGCAACGGCTCTCTGCGGCGCCAACGGCTCCCTGCAGTGCATTAAATGCGCGCGCAGCGCGCGCAGTCGTCAGGCACGCCCATGCCGGTGCACCGGACATCAAACAGTTCATGTCCGGTGTGCACCGGACACCCAGGAGGGCCCACAAGTCAGAAGCTCCAACGGTCAGAATCCAGTGGCAACCGTGACGTGGCAGGGGCACCGGACTGTCCGGTGTGCACCGGACTGTCCGGTGCGCCATCGAACAGAGGACTCCAGCCAACGGTCACTTGTGGTGGTTGGGGCTATAAATACCCCAACCACCCCACATTCATTGCTATCCAAGTTTTCCACTTCTCAACCACTACAAGAGCTCTAGCATTCAATTCTAGACACACCAAATAGATCAAGTCCTCTCCAAATTCCACACAATTCCATAGTGACTAGAGAGAGTGATTTGCTTGTGTTCTTTCGAGCTCTTGCGCTTGGATCGCATTCTTTTCTTTCTCACTTGTTCTTGAGATCATCACTCAATTGTAACCAAGGCAAGAGGCACCAATTGTGTGGTGGCCCTTGCGGGGAAGTTTTGTTCCCGGTTGATTGAGAAGAAGAGAAAGCTCACTCGATCCGTGGGATCGTTTGAGAGAGGGAAGGGTTGAAAGAGACCCGGCCTTTGTGGCCTCCTCAACGGGGAGTAGGTTTGCGAGAACCGAACCTCGGTAAAACAAATCCTCGTGTCACACTCTTATTTGCTTGCGATTTGTTTTGCGCCCTCTCTCGCGGACTCGTTTCTTTATTACTAACGCTAACCCGGCTTGTAGTTGTGATTATTTTTAAATTTCAGTTTCGCCCTATTCACCCCCCCTCTAGGCGACTATCAATTGGTATCAGAGCCCGGTACTTCATTAGAGCCTAACCGCTCGAAGTGATGTCGGGAGATCCCGCCAAGAAGGAGATGGAGACCGGCGATGACAAGCCCACTACAAGCCAAGGGAGCACCTCATCTTCATCGGAAGAGTCCCGCACCAAGAGAAGGGAGAAGAAGAAGAGATCCTCCAAGCGAAAGGAGAAAAGATCTTCCTCTTCTCACCACAAGGAGAAGAAGGAAAAATCTTCTTCTCACAAGCCGCATCGGAGTGGGGACAAGCACAAAAGGATGAGGAAGGTGGTCTTCTACGAGACCGACACTTCATCGACCTCCACCTCCGGCTCGGACGCGGCGTCCGTCACTTCTAAACGCCAAGAGCGTAAGAAGTATAGTAAGATTCCCCTACGCTACCCTCGCATTCCTAAACATACACCTTTACTTTCCGTCCCATTAGGCAAACCACCAACTTTTAATGGTGAAGATTATGCTATGTGGAGTAATTTGATGCGATTTCATCTAACCTCTCTCCACAAGAGATTATGGGATGTTGTTGAGTTTGGTATACAGGTACCATCCGTAGGGGATGAAGACTACGACACGGACGAAGTGGCCCAAATCGAGCACTTCAACTCCCAAGCCACAACCATCCTCCTTGCCTCTCTAAGCAAGGAGGAATACAACAAAGTACAAGGGTTGAAGAACGCCAAGGAGATTTGGGACCTACTCAAGACGGCGCACGAGGGTGATGAACTCACAAAAATCACCAAGCGGGAAACGATCGAGGGGGAGCTCGGTCGCTTCCGTCTTCGCCAAGGGGAGGAGCCACAAGACATGTACAACCGGCTCAAGACCTTGGTGAACCAAGTGCGCAACCTCGGGAGCGCAAAATGGGATGACCACGAAGTGGTTAAGGTTATTCTAAGAGCCCTTATTTTCCTTAACCCTACTCAAGTACAATTAATTCGTGGCAATCCTAGATATACACAAATGACCCCCGAGGAAGTCATCGGGAATTTTGTTAGTTTTGAATGCATGATTAAGGGCTCCAAGAAGATCAACGAGCTTGATGAGCCTTCCACATCCGAGGCGCAACCCGTGGCCTTCAAGGCAACGGAGGAGAAGAAGGAGGAGTCTACACCAAGTAGACAACCAATTGACGCCTCCAAGCTCGACAACGAGGAGATGGCCCTAATCATCAAAAGCTTCCGGCAAATCCTCAAACAAAGGAAGGGGAAGGACTATAAATCCCGTTCCAAGAAGGTTTGCTACAAGTGTGGTAAGCCCGGTCACTTTATTGCTAAATGTCCATTATCAAGTGATAGTGACAGGGGCGACGACAAGAAGGGCAAGAGGAAGGAGAAGAAGAAGTACTACAAGAAGAAGGGCGGCGATGCCCATATTTGTCGGGAGTGGGACTCCGACGAAAGCTCTAGCGACTCCTCCGACGACGAGGACGCCGCCAACATCGCCGTCACCAAGGGCCTCCTCTTCCCCAACGTCGGCCACAAGTGCCTCATGGCCAAGGACGGCAAAAAGAAGGTAAAATCAAAGTCCTCCACTAAATATGAAACATCTAGTGATGAGGATGATGATAAAAATGAAGAGGATAATTTGCGTATTCTTTTTGCCAACCTTAACATGGAACAAAAAGAAAAATTAAATGAATTGATTAGTGCCATCCATGAAAAGGATGATCTCTTGGACTCCCAAGAGGACTTCCTAATCAAGGAAAACAAAAAACATGTTAAGGTTAAAAATGCTTATGCTCTAGAAAGAGAAAAATGTGAAAAATTGTCTAGTGAGCTAAGTATTTGCCATGAGACTTTAGACAACCTTAGAAATGAAAATGCCAATTTAATTGCTAAGGTTGATTCTCATATTTGCATTAATCCTAGAAATGATAATGTTGATTTGCTTGCTAGGATTGATGAGTTAAATGTTTCCATTGCTAGCCTTAGAAATGAAAATGAGAAACTAATTGCTAAGGCTAAGGATTTTGATGTTTGCAATGCTACTATCTCCGACCTTAGAACTAAAAATGATTTGTTACATGCTAAGGTTGTTGAACTTAAATCTTGCAAACCCTCTACATCTACTATTGAGCATGTTTCCATTTGTACTAGATGTAGAGATATTAATATTGATGCTATCCATGATCACCTAGCCTTAATTAAGAAACAAAATGATCACATAGCACAACTTAATGATAAGATTAGAGAGCATGACTTAGAAAATGAAAAATTTAAACTTGCTAGAAGCATGCTCTATAATGGGAGACGCCCGGGCATTAAGGATGGCATTGGCTTCCAAAGGGGAGACAATGTCAAAATTAATGCCCCTCCTAAGAACTTGTCTAACTTTGTAAAGGGTAAGGCTCCCATGCCTCAGGATAACGAGGGTTACATTTTGTACCCTGCCGGCTATCCTGAGAGCAAGATTAAGAAAATTCATTCTAGGAAGTCTCACTCTGGCCCTAATCATGCTTTTATGTATAAGGGTGAGACATCTAGATCTAGGCAACCAACCCATGCCAAGTTGCCTAGAAAGAAAACTACTAATGCATCAAATGATCATGCCATTTCATTTAAAACTTTTGATGCATCTTATGTTTTGACTAGCAAATCCGGCAAGGTAGTTGCCAAAATTGTTGGGGGCAAACACAAGGGCTCCAAGTCTTGTGTTTGGGTACCCAAAGTTCTTGTATCTAATGCCAAAGGACCCAAAACCGTTTGGGTACCTAAAACAAAGAACTAAACTTGTTTTGTAGGTTTATGCATCCGGGGGCACAAGTTGGATACTCGACAGCGGGTGCACAAACCACATGACAGGGGAGAAAAGGATGTTCTCCTCATATGAGAAAAACCAAGATCACCAACGAGCTATCACATTCGGGGATGGAAATCAAGGTTTGGTCAAAGGTTTGGGTAAAATTGCTATATCTACTGACCATTCTATTTCCAATGTTTTTCTTGTAGATTCATTAGATTACAATTTGCTTTCCGTATCCCAATTATGTCAAATGGGCTACAACTGTCTTTTTACTGATATAGGTGTTACTGTCTTTAGAAGGAGTGATGATTCAATAGCATTTAAGGGTGTGTTAGAGGGTCAGCTATACTTAGTAGATTTTGAAAGAGCTGAACTCGACACATGCTTAATTGCTAAGACTAACTTGGGTTGGCTCTGGCACCGCCGACTAGCCCATGTTGGAATGAAGAATCTTCACAAGCTTCTAAAGGGAGAACACATTTTGGGACTAACCGATGTTCATTTTGAGAAAGACAGGATTTGTAGCGCTTGCCAAGCAGGGAAGCAAGTTGGTGTCCATCATCCACACAAAAACATCATGACTACCGACAGGCCACTGGAGCTCCTTCACATGGATCTATTCGGCCCGATCGCTTACATAAGCATCGGCGGTAGTAAGTATTGCCTTGTAATTGTGGATGATTATTCTCGCTTCACTTGGGTATTCTTTTTGCAGGAAAAATCCCAAACCCAAGAGACCTTAAAGGGATTCTTGAGACGGGCTCAAAATGAGTTCAGCTTAAGGATCAAGAAAATTAGAAGCGACAATGGGACGGAGTTCAAAAATTCCCAAATTGAAGACTTTCTTGAGGAGGAGGGCATCAAGCATGAGTTCTCTTCTCCCTACACTCCACAACAAAATGGTGTAGTGGAGAGGAAGAATCGAACTCTATTGGACATGGCAAGAACCATGCTTGATGAGTACAAGACACCGGATCGGTTTTGGGCCGAGGCGGTCAACACCGCCTGCTACGCCATCAACCGATTATATCTTCATCGAATCCTCAAGAAGACATCTTATGAACTCCTAACCGGTAAAAAGCCCAATATTTCATATTTTAGAGTTTTTGGTAGCAAATGTTTTATACTTGTCAAAAGAGGTAGAAAATCTAAATTTGCTCCTAAAACTGTAGAAGGCTTTTTACTAGGATATGACTCAAACACAAGGGCATATAGAGTCTTTAACAAGTCCTCAGGGCTTGTTGAAGTTTCTTGTGACATTGTGTTTGATGAGACTAACGGCTCTCAAGTAGAGCAAGTTGATCTTGATGATGTAGGTGAAGAACAGGCTCCATGCATAGCGCTAAGGAACATGTCCATCGGGGATGTGTGTCCTAAGGAATCCGAAGAGCCTCCAAATGCACAAGATCAACCATCCTCCTCCATGCAAGCATCTCCACCAACTCAAGTTGAGGATGAGGCTCAAGATGTTGGACAAGAAAATCAAGAAGATGAGCCACCTCAAAATGACGGCAATGATCAAGGGGGAGAGTCAATTAATGAAGACAAGGAGGATGAACAACCAAGGCCGCCACATCCAAGAGTCCACCAAGCAATACAACGAGATCACCCCGTCGACACTATCCTTGGCGATATTCATAAGGGGGTAACTACTCGATCTCGTGTTGCTCATTTTTGTGAACATTACTCGTTTGTTTCCTCTATTGAGCCAACCAGGATAGAGGAAGCACTACAAGATTCGGATTGGGTGATGGCGATGCAAGAGGAGCTCAACAATTTCACAAGGAACGAGGTATGGCATTTAGTTCCACGTCCTAATCAAAATGTTGTAGGAACCAAGTGGGTCTTCCGCAACAAGCAAGACGAGCATGGAGTGGTGACTAGGAACAAAGCTCGACTCGTGGCCAAGGGGTATTCACAAGTCGAAGGTTTGGATTTTGGTGAAACCTATGCACCCGTAGCTAGGCTTGAGTCGATTCGCATATTATTAGCCTATGCTACTTACCATGGCTTCAAGCTTTATCAAATGGACGTGAAGAGTGCCTTCCTCAATGGACCAATCAAGGAGGAGGTCTATGTTGAGCAACCTCCCGGCTTTGAAGACAGTGAGTATCCTAACCATGTTTATAGGCTCTCTAAGGCGCTTTATGGGCTTAAGCAAGCCCCAAGAGCATGGTATGAATGCCTTAGAGATTTCCTTATTGCAAATGGCTTCAAAGTCGGCAAAGCCGATCCTACCTTGTTCACTAAAACTCTTGACAATGATTTGTTTGTATGCCAAATTTATGTTGATGATATCATATTTGGGTCTACTAACAAATCTACATGTGAAGAATTTAGTAGGATCATGACACAGAAATTCGAGATGTCAATGATGGGGGAGTTGAAGTATTTCCTAGGATTCCAAGTCAAGCAACTCCAAGAAGGCACCTTCATTAGCCAAACGAAGTATACTCAAGATATCCTAAGCAAGTTTGGAATGAAGGATGCCAAGCCCATCAAGACACCCATGGGAACAAATGGGCATCTCGACCTCGACACGGGAGGTAAGTCCGTGGATCAAAAGGTATACCGGTCGATGATTGGATCATTACTTTATTTATGTGCATCTCGACCGGACATTATGCTTTCCGTTTGCATGTGTGCAAGATTTCAAGCCGACCCTAAGGAATCACACCTTACGGCCGTGAAACGAATCTTGAGATATTTGGCTTTCACACCTAAGTTTGGGCTTTGGTACCCTCGGGGATCCACATTTGATTTGATTGGATATTCGGATGCCGATTGGGCGGGGTGTAGGATTAACAGGAAGAGCACATCGGGGACTTGCCAGTTCTTGGGAAGATCCTTGGTGTCATGGGCTTCAAAGAAGCAAAATTCGGTCGCTCTTTCCACTGCCGAAGCCGAGTATATTGCCGCAGGCCATTGTTGCGCGCAATTGCTTTGGATGAGGCAAACCCTGCGGGACTACGGTTACAAATTAACCAAAGTCCCTTTGCTATGTGACAATGAGAGTGCAATCAAAATGGCCGACAATCCCGTCGAGCACAGCCGCACTAAGCACATAGCCATTCGGTATCATTTTCTTCGGGATCACCAACAAAAGGGGGATATCGAGATTTCTTATATTAATACTAAAGATCAATTAGCCGATATCTTTACCAAACCACTTGATGAACAATCTTTTACCCGACTTAGGCATGAGCTCAATATTCTTGATTCTAGGAATTTCTTTTGCTAGTCTTGCACACATAGCTCATAAATATACCTTTGATCATGTCTCTTTTATATATGCTATGACTAATATGTTTCCAAGTGTATTTCAAACAAGTCATAGGTATATTGAAAGGGAATTGGAGTCTTCGGCGAAGACAAAGGCTTCCACTCCGCTCCACTACTCACCCTTCGCCGTCGCTCCGCCTCATCTCTCCAACGTTGGTATAACCTTCACTCATTTCTTTCATGACCAAAGGGGGAGAATGTACTTCATTGGGCTCTAATGATTCCGTTTTTGGCGATTAATGCCAAAGGGGGAGAAAATATGAGCCCAAAGCAAAAGGACCGCACCACCACCCCTAATTTTAAATTTGATGATTTTCAATGATAAATTTCAAAATTGGTATCTCTTTGTGTTCTAAAAGGGGGAGCAAGTAGTGTTTTCAAAATTAATGGAAAACCCTCTTGAACACTAAGAGGAGACCTCATTTGAGGGGGAGTTTTGCTTAGTCAAAGGAAAAGCATTGGAAATAGGGGGAGAAAATTCCATATCTTGAAAATGCTTTGCAAAATCTTTTTCATTTACTTTTGACTATCTTGCAAAAGTACTTTGAAAAGAATTTACAAAAGAATTTGCAAAAACAAAACTCGTGGTGCAAATGTGGTCCAATATGTGAAAAATAAAGAAAACCATCCATGCGCATCATATAAATTTATATTGGCTCAATTCCAAGCAACCTTTGCACTTACATTATGAAAACTAGTTCAATTATGCACTTCTATATTTGCTTTGGTTTGTGTTGGCATCAATCACCAAAAAGGGGGAGATTGAAAGGGAATTAGGCTTAGACCTAGTTCCTAAATAATTTTGGTGGTTGAATTGCCCAACACAAATATTGGACTAACTAGTTTACTCTAGTGCATAAGTTATACAGGTGCAAAAGGTTCACACTCAGCCAATAAAAAGATCAAATATTGGATTCAACAAAGGAGCAGCAAGGCAACCGAGGGCTTCTCTGGCCGGAGGCACCGGACTGTCCGGTGTGCACCGGACTGTCCGGTGCGGCCAGAGGAACTCTTCGCTCTCGGGATTTCTCGGAAGACGGCGCGCTATAATTCACCGGACTGTCCGGTGTGCACCGGACATGTCCGGTGCTCCAAGGAAACGCGGCCTCCGGAACTCGCCAGCCTCGGGTTTGCTCGGCAGCCGCTCCGCTAAAATTCACCGGACTGTCCGGTGTGCACCGGACTGTCCGGTGTGCCAGCGGAGCAACGGCTCTCTGCGGCGCCAACGGCTCCCTGCAGTGCATTAAATGCGCGCGCAGCGCGCGCAGTCGTCAGGCACGCCCATGCCGGTGCACCGGACATCAAACAGTTCATGTCCGGTGTGCACCGGACACCCAGGAGGGCCCACAAGTCAGAAGCTCCAACGGTCAGAATCCAGTGGCAACCGTGACGTGGCAGGGGCACCGGACTGTCCGGTGTGCACCGGACTGTCCGGTGCGCCATCGAACAGAGGACTCCAGCCAACGGTCACTTGTGGTGGTTGGGGCTATAAATACCCCAACCACCCCACATTCATTGCTATCCAAGTTTTCCACTTCTCAACCACTACAAGAGCTCTAGCATTCAATTCTAGACACACCAAATAGATCAAGTCCTCTCCAAATTCCACACAATTCCATAGTGACTAGAGAGAGTGATTTGCTTGTGTTCTTTCGAGCTCTTGCGCTTGGATCGCATTCTTTTCTTTCTCACTTGTTCTTGAGATCATCACTCAATTGTAACCAAGGCAAGAGGCACCAATTGTGTGGTGGCCCTTGCGGGGAAGTTTTGTTCCCGGTTGATTGAGAAGAAGAGAAAGCTCACTCGATCCGTGGGATCGTTTGAGAGAGGGAAGGGTTGAAAGAGACCCGGCCTTTGTGGCCTCCTCAACGGGGAGTAGGTTTGCGAGAACCGAACCTCGGTAAAACAAATCCTCGTGTCACACTCTTATTTGCTTGCGATTTGTTTTGCGCCCTCTCTCGCGGACTCGTTTCTTTATTACTAACGCTAACCCGGCTTGTAGTTGTGATTATTTTTAAATTTCAGTTTCGCCCTATTCACCCCCCCTCTAGGCGACTATCACTAGTAACGGACGTCATTATGGCTAGTAACGGACGTCATAATAACCGTCCGTTTAATGGCTAGTAACGGACGTCATTATGGCTAGTAACGGACGTCATTACTGTCGTCAGTTTCCAGTTCTAATGCGCGACCGTTTCTGTCCGTTGGTCTTCTCCCTCCTTCTGACCGCCTATAAGAATGGAGAGGGAGGGCTCTTCCAGGCACGCGAATCATCTCACGCGAATTGCAAACAACACATTCCCGTCCCATCTTCTGCGAGCACAGAGAGAGTGGGAGAGCAGGCCTCCAAAATCACCGACCGCAGAGATACACTTGCACGGGTGTGCGGGCGATCAGATTTTTGGGGAGCGTCTTCGCGACTGCTCGCGTGATCTGCTTCGTCTTCTTCCCGGCGACCGTTCGAGGGACTGCACAGCGTACATCTTCCTGCACCGACTTCGTACGGCTACATCGAACAAACACACGAGATGACTCGTGTGAATGTTTTATTGAGCATCGGTCCCTCCGCTGGGTACACTCTACTCTTCGTATTTGTGCATGTTTTATTGCTGTTTACTGCTTATGCGAGTAGTTATACACACATGCACATACATGTCATCACATATATCGCACTGTTTTTCTGGATTAAATTAATACTGAAAATGCCTAACTTTCTAACAATCCAAAAATCTGATATTAGGCATTTTTCTGTTAGTGGTTTTGCTGCTGCGTTAAAACCAAGTGAACCTTTTGATGGGACGTTTTACAAGAGATGGCATAGTAAGATGATACTGTTGGGGACTTGTTCTCAAATGCTTCGGATTAAGAACAAGGCAACATAAAAAGTGTTAAACGTTAAGGCCCTTCGTCCTATCGAACATTACTCCCTATCGGGAATAATGAGTTCCGGACGAAGGTCAGAAGAAACATACCTTCGTAAATTCAGCAAGTAGTAACGAAGGACTCATAAAAAGCATGAAATGTAAATCGTGGAATCATTTCTATTTTATTAACACAAAGGAATAGAAATGATTATGAATTACAAATGTACCTTCGGTCCTGAGAGAAGATAAAAAGTACAAGCGTGACGCAAATGTCAAGTCAGCGTGAACAGTACGGGAGTACTGTTCATCTATTTATAGACGCGGGACGCAGCCCACATGAAATTACATCCATGTCCATTACATTTGTTAATAGCCTACGGAAATCAGTCAAGGTCCACGCAGTCTTTTCATCTTTAAGTCGGTTCCCCCCTCAGCAATTGCGCCGAAGCTCTCCTGCGCACAGCTTCGCCTGCGCTCGTCCTTCGTCTGGTTCAAGCTTCGTCCCGATCGTGCTTCATATTCATAGTTCTGAGCCCGAAAACACCTGCTCACATAATCCACTTGGAAAACATTGTCAAATCATGTTTTTGAGGACCTTCGGAGGACGAAGGCCCCCAACAGTAGCCCCTCGCAATATTAATTTGTTTGACAATAAATTCAGATTGCGATATGGACGAAGGCCTTAAGCCGAAGGTCCGAAAAAACACCTTCCCTTTGCTAGAATAGCAATATTCACTGACAAGCGGGGTCATTTAATTTTCAACGCCCTGGGCGTATAAATAAGAGCACACCGCCAACTCATTTGGTACGCATACTTGCCTTTTGCTTCGGCCCACTAAAATTTTTAGCGCTTGTTCATTAAGATTTGCTGCTCTTTTTGATTTCGAAGCTTCGGCCTCGGGAACAATTTTTAGCGTTCCCGAAGATGTCTGAAGGCAAGAAGACCCCTGCTGAGATGAAACTGAAGATCCCTGCTGATACGAAGCTGAGTCTCGAGGAGGAGAAGAATCTGGGGTTCTTGATAGCGATGGCAGAGACCAATACAGAGAAAATCACGAAGGAGATTCTCGAAGGTTTGTCCGAGGATACTGATGACAGCGACAGCTATGATGTGGAAAGTGGTGGGGAAGAGGCCGAAGATCGACCGTGGCGACCAAGTCACTCAGTTTTTGGGAAAACGACCATCAAGCAGAGTCACATTGATAATATGAGGGGGCGATATTTCCGAGACATATCTATCGTGAGAGCTGATGCCGGGGAAAAGACTTCTCCCACCCCCGAAGAGGATGAAGTTGTGATTTTCCGAAGCTTCCTCAGGGCTGGGCTTCGATTCCCCCTGAGCAATTTTGTTGTTGAGGTACTGAAAACATTCCAAGTCTACCTTCATCAACTCACTCCTGAAGCTATTATAAGAATGGGGATTTTTGTCTGGGCTGTAAGAAGCCAAGGTTTGGAACCAAACGCTAAAAGCTTCTGCAACATACACGAGTTATTATACGAGACGAAACCCTGGGGAAAGGAGCAATACCACAACAACTTCGGGTGCTACAGCTTCGGCGCTCGCTCCGGGTCAAGCTGCCCTGTGCCGACCTTTCGGAAGAGGTGGCCCGGAGCCTGGATGACTGAATGGTTTTATGTGAAGAATGATCTAACAGCTCAAGAGAATGTGAAGAGTATTATTATGCACCCAATCTGGCAACGCTTCGGCCTTCGAAGGCCGAAGGTCGAAATGGACGAAGCCGCCGAAGAATGCCAAAGAGCCTTCGGGGTAGTCTGCTCGTTTATTGGGACAAGGGACTTGGTCCAAGAACACATTGCCTTCAGGGTATGGCCACTTGCAAAAAAGTGGGAAATGCCGAAGGAAACCATCAAAGAGTCCGACGAAGGCGGACTAGTCAGATTAAAGTATACATTCAAATATGCAGATAAATTTATTGAACCTGATGATGACTGGCTGAAAAGCATTGAAACATTAAGTGATGAATTACTTGGGGCATATTCGAAGGCTGAAAATACTGCACTATCAGCAGCCTTCGGAGGCCGAAAAAAGAAGAGACTGAACCGAGTGTTTGATGCAGTCGGGTTCTTCTACCCTGATTATTGTTATCCCATCCGAAGGCAAAAAAGGAAAAACACAACCTCTGAAAAAGAAGAAGCTGGAACCGCTCCTATCGAGCCAGAACCAAAAGGAAAAAGGTTGAAGGTCCTCACACACCGACCACGCCATATTGAACTAGCTTCGGTGCCTGAGTTTACTGGAGAAACTTCTTCGGCTGCCGAAGCTGAACAGCCAACCTTGCTGCCAAAAATTGCAGAGATGGCCGAAGCACCATCGACAGAAAAAATGGAAGAAGCGAAAAATCTGACTAAGGAAAAAACATCAGAAATTTTGAGCCCTGTAGTAAATGTCGAAGCAGCAAAAATCCAAAAGGGTCCAATGGTGACCCCAAAAAGGAAGAGAATGGTAAATGTACTAGATGTCTTGGAGACAATTAAGTCTTCAAGCACAACTTCAAAAAAGAGTGCTGAAATTGCTGAAGCTTCCTCTGAAGCTCCGACGCAACAAGCTGAAGCTGAAACTGGGCCTTCAGAGCCCTTCAAGGAACAAACTTTGGAAGCCGAAGCAATTAAAATACCAGAACCAATTTTAATTGAAGAGACTGACACTGCCATCCCCGAAGCGCCTGCCAGCATGTGTGATTACATCATACGACATGCTTCGGGAAAAAAACTATCTGAAGAAGAAACTTATGAAGCTAACCATTATGCAAAGGAACTAAAATATCCAAAGGGGGCAGTAATATTCAATGGGACAAATGAAGACGACTTTTTATACTGCCTGCCTGACAACAAAGAGCTCTCTGTCTGCCGAGAAATGGCCAGGAGTATTGGCTTCCCGAAGCTTGAATCTGGATTAAGCGCCATGACGAAAGAAGATCTCGCAGACAGTCTTGCGTACAACAGCCTGAAGGTACAGGAATTTAACGCTTGAAAAGAGAACCCCCTTATTTTTTACGCAACTCATTCCTTTTTTCTTATATGAATTCTTCTTCGTATAGGGCCTGATCCTAAGCAACGCGCTAAGAGCGCAAAAGAGCGCCGAAGATGAAAGTTATGAAATTGCATTTAATAATTTACGCTCTGAAGTTATCAAACTGAGAAACGAAGCTTTGGAAAAAGATAAAATTCTGCTTACATTGGTAGATAAAGTGAAAAAAGACGAAGCTGCTTCAAGGGCCCAGACCGAAGCTCAAAAACGCGAGATTAAAGAACTTCAGAAACAGCTGGCTAGAGCTAAAGAGGAGCGCGCGCTTGAGGAAACGAAACGAGAACTTAGTGATTTTATGGTCAGCAAATTGGAATCAAGAGTTAAGGAGCTTCGGTCATCTCAGGGGAAATGCTATGTTAAATCTATAGAATGTGTGAATAAAATTAAAGCCAGCTTTGCCAGCGTCGGCGCCTTTTCCAGCGAAGAAAATTTTTCTCGAGGCAATCCCGAAGATCCGTTGGAATGGATTAGCCACGAAGCAGAGGCCTTCGAAGAGATTCTGAACAGTCGCGGCGATATCTGCGCTTTTTCGGGCGCCAGAGGAGTTGCTTCTGTCTTAGAGAAGAAAGGCTGTGATCATGTAAAATTTCTAGCTCAGTCCGAAGCTGCCTTATCTTCCGAAGACATTAAGAACCCCTCGGCCGAAGCAAGCGTGGTTGGCGGCAAATTTTTTACAGATATCTGGAACGACGGCGGCCGAGAAATGGCGCAAGAGATCATCCAAAGAAGCGAAAAAGGCATACATGATGCTAGAAAAGTAGCAGAAGCTGCCGAAGGGAGTACGGAGCCTGAAAGACAATTAGGTACCAATTAGTCATTCTTGTTGCGTTGTAATTTTCATTTCAAACTCTGCACATAGTTTGCAATATTGATGAAGAAATGTTCTCTTCCCTCAGAAGCTGCTGGGTCAACTGCCGACCCCCACACAAAAGGAGATGAAGAAATCAAACAAATGGCCGAAGCTATCATGAACAAAGTTGTTGATCAACTTCTAAATGAAGTCGCCGAAGCAGTGTTAAGAGAAGACTAGATGCTATTAGAAGAAACATTTAAATTGTGATCTATGTAATATTTTGTACATTTGGATGTAATATACAAGTTTCTTTCTATTATTCAATTCTTTACGATGCATGAAACTGTACATACATACCATTTTTGAGCCTTCGGCGAAAAAACACCTTCCCTTCTTTTCATGCTTCGTGAAGAAAACACTCTTCGTTAAAATTATCCTGATAAGACACATCCATGCTTCGTAAAAGCATCCTCCGAAGCTATTTTCCGAAGATCATCATCATGTTCCCTCGTGACTTTGCACGATTTGCACTTTCTCAAATCATTCCTTCGAAGGTTAATACTGTGTGCCCTTCTTTTGCCGTATGCAACATGATGTATGATGCTTATGCTATGCGAAATGATGTGATGATGTTATGCTATGCATGTGACATTTGTTCCGAAGATACTCATAAAATATATTCATAAGCTCTGCATTCCCTTAGGAACGTCTTTGGAGCTTCTTCGTCTTTTACTTAGACGATCTCAGCGTTGACTTTTCGCTGTAAGCCTCCCTTAGGAGCTTCTTCGCCCTTTACTTAGGCGGTATCAGCGTTGACTTTTCGCTGTAAGCCTCCCTTAGGAGCTTCTTCGCCCTTTACTTAGGCGGTATCAGCGTTGACTTTTCGCTGTAGGCTCTGCATTCCTTTAGGAACGACTTCTGAGCAGAAAACTTACACTGCGCTCCCTTTGGAACGGCTTTTTGTGACTTCACAAACTTACTCTGCGTTCCTTAGAACGACTTTCTGTTATTCCGAAGGATTTTTAATTCGAAGGTCCTCCTTGGTAACGGAGAAAATTTTAAGCTTCAGCAACTTGGGCTTGTGGAGCAAATAGATTTTCTTCGTGGAAAACAACGAAATTATTACATGGAAACTATCAATGTTTTTTGCTTCACAGAAAATAAAACTGAATAGGAAAGACTGCTATCAAAGGTAGGATATGTGTCAATAAATGTGCTTCGACTCTGGCACAGTGCTGTTGACTGTGCGAGCTTCGGACTGCTCCCTGAAGTCCCTCTGATGTGGAGCGTATTGACTCCCTTCTGGCTGTTGACCTTGCTGCAATGGAGGTGGGGGCGGAAGCTGCTGCCAGGAAGCTTGAGGTTGACTTGCCGAAGCTACAGAAGCTGCAGGGTGGTTGTCTATGTATTGTGGGACATAAGGCGGATGATACGAAGCAGTATGCATGACCTGCTTCGGCTGAGCTTGTTGGGATGCTGCTTCGGCAATTTCCTTTTGCTTCTGGATTGTAATATGGCACGACCTAGTGGTATGGCCCTTGCCTTCTCCACAGAACAAGCAAAACAGCCTCCTTGGCTGATCTCCGAATCTTCCGCCGAAGCCCCTGGCGCCTCTGCCTCTTGGAGCTGGTGGCCGGAAGGAAGTTTGTTGTTGCCCCGAAGCCTGTGATGAGCATTGTGGTCTATTCTGACTCCCCTTATCGTCATTCTGAGTGTTGTGGATAGAACGGACATGTCTCGGGTAGTATCTTCCTCCGAAGCCCCTGGTCATTTCAGAAAATCTGAAGGCCTCCTCCCTTCTTTGACGAAAGTCATTGTCAGCACGAATGTACTCATCCATCTTTTGAAGCAATTTCTCCAGAGTCTGAGGAGGCTTTCTAGCAAAGTATTGAGCTGCAGGCCCAGGACGAAGCCCCTTGATCATGGCTTCGATAACAATTTCATTAGGCACCGTTGGTGCCTGTGCCCTCAATCGTAAAAACCTTCGGACATACGCCTGAAGGTACTCTTCGTGATCCTGGATACACTGGAACAGGGCTTGAGCTGTGACCGGCTTCGTCTGGAATCCTTGAAAGCTGGTCAGTAACATATCCTTCAGCTTCTGCCATGAAGTTATTGTTCCTGGCCGAAGGGAGGAATACCAGGTCTGAGCAACATTCCTGACGGCCATAACGAAAGACTTCGCCATGACTGCAGCATTGCCCCCGTACGAAGACACCGTTGCTTCATAGCTCATCAAGAATTGCTTCGGGTCGGAGTGACCATCAAACATGGGGAGCTGGGGTGGTTTATAGGATGGAGGCCAAGGTGTAGCCTGCAGCTCAGCAGACAGAGGAGAAGCATCATCAAAAACAAAATTTCCCTGATGGAAATTATCATACCAGTCATCTTCGTTGACGAAGCCCTCCTGATGAAGGTCTTTCTGATGAGGCCTTCTGTTCTGCTCATCGTGAGTAAGATGGCGGACTTCCTCAGAGGCCTCGTCTATCTGCCTTTGCAACTCAGCTAGGCGGGCCATCTTCTCCTTCTTCCTTTGTACTTGTTGGTGTAGCATTTCCATATCCCTGATTTCTTGGTCTAGCTCTTCTTCCTGAAGTGTCGGGCTGACAGCCTTTCTCTTCTGGCTTCGGGCCTCCCGAAGAGAGACGGTCTCCTGGTTGTGGTCCAGCGGTTGCAGTGCTGAAGCCCCAGTCGCTGAAGCTTTCTTCGGCGCCATAGCTTCCGAAGGTGTTCAAAAAAGCTCGAAGTGGAAGTGAGTTCACCGGAGGTGGGCGCCAATGTTGGGGACTTGTTCTCAAATGCTTCGGATTAAGAACAAGGCAACATAAAAAGTGTTAAACGTTAAGGCCCTTCGTCCTATCGAACATTACTCCCTATCGGGAATAATGAGTTCCGGACGAAGGTCAGAAGAAACATACCTTCGTAAATTCAGCAAGTAGTAACGAAGGACTCATAAAAAGCATGAAATGTAAATCGTGGAATCATTTCTATTTTATTAACACAAAGGAATAGAAATGATTATGAATTACAAATGTACCTTCGGTCCTGAGAGAAGATAAAAAGTACAAGCGTGACGCAAATGTCAAGTCAGCGTGAACAGTACGGGAGTACTGTTCATCTATTTATAGACGCGGGACGCAGCCCACATGAAATTACATCCATGTCCATTACATTTGTTAATAGCCTACGGAAATCAGTCAAGGTCCACGCAGTCTTTTCATCTTTAAGTCGGTTCCCCCCTCAGCAATTGCGCCGAAGCTCTCCTGCGCACAGCTTCGCCTGCGCTCGTCCTTCGTCTGGTTCAAGCTTCGTCCCGATCGTGCTTCATATTCATAGTTCTGAGCCCGAAAACACCTGCTCACATAATCCACTTGGAAAACATTGTCAAATCATGTTTTTGAGGACCTTCGGAGGACGAAGGCCCCCAACAGATACTGTGGTTGACTGCAATGAACTGCTATCACGCCGCACAGGGGAAACCCGAACAGTTCACTCCTGAAGAGGAGAGAATGTTCGACGTTGCCGATAACCTGTTTCGAGGCGCCGTGATTGGCGCTCTTGCCAACAAGTATGTTGATTCTTATCTAATGTGCACATCTGCAAAAGAGTTATGGGATGCATTAGATGAGAAGTTTGGTGTTTCTGATGCTGGTAGCGAGCTGTACATCATGGAGCAGCTGTTTGACTATAAGATGGTGGAAAACCGTCCTGTAGTTGAACAGGCTCATGAAATACAGGCACTGGCTAAAGAACTCGAACAATTCCCATGTGTCTTGCCTGACAAGTTCGTGGCCGGCGGTATTATCGCTAAACTGCCACCTTCTTGGACGGATTTTGCTACCACTCTAAAACATAAGAGACAAGAGTTTAGCGTGGCTGAGCTTATTGGTTCTCTTGATGTTGAGGAGAGGGCGAGAGCAAAAGACACTCGTGGAAAAGGAGTTGAGACTTCTAGTGCCAATATGGTACAAAAGAAGAACTCCAATGCATCACATAATAATAAAAAGAAAAACAAGCAACAGAATGCCACGAAGCCCAAACAGGCAGCCTCGTTCAAAAAGAAGAACAAAGGAGCTGGTTGCTTTGTTTGCGGGAGTACTGATCATTGGGCAAGCGCTTGTCCAGACCGCAAATTTAAGCAAGAGAAAAAACCAGCTCAAGAGAAGAAAACAGTAAACATGGTTGTTAGCGAGACTGCAGAAGGAACATCGGGGTATGGTAATCTTTTACCTACTGTTCTTTCAGTGTGTCAATCCCCTGAGTGGTGGGCTGATACCGGTGCTAATATTCATGTGTGTGCTGATATTTCTTTATTTTCTTCTTATCAGTGCAAAGGGACTGGAGCCTTGCTGATGGGGAACGGATCACATGCGCGTGTTCTTGGTGTTGGTACAGTCATTCTGAAGTTTACTTCGGGAAAGACGGTGCTATTGAAGAACGTGCAGCATGTCCCCTCCATCAAAAAGAATCTAGTTAGTGGCTCTCAATTGTGCCGAGATGGCTACAAAATTGTCTTTGAGTCTAATAAATGTATACTGTCTAAGTATGGAACGTTTGTTGGAAAAGGCTATGACAGCGGAGGCTTGTTCCGCTTATCTTTGCATGATGCGTGTAATAAGTCTGTGAACAATGTTATTTCGAATGAGTCGTATATTTGGCATTCACGACTTTGTCATATCAATTTTGGTTGTGTCTCGCGGTTAGCAGATTTAAATTTAATCCCGAAATTTGATTTAGTCAAAGGTTCTAAGTGTCAGGTGTGCGTGCAATCTAAGCAACCTCGCAAGCCTCACAAGGCTGCGGAGGCGAGGAATTTGGCACCACTAGACTTAATACATTCTGATTTATGTGAGATGAACGGAATATTGACTAAAGGAGGCAAGCGATATTTTATTACTTTTATCGATGACTCTACTAGATTTTGTTATGTGTATCTCTTAAAATCAAAAGATGAAGCTTTGCATTATTTTAAGACCTACAAAGCTGAAGTTGAAAATCAACTCGAGAGGAAAATTAAACGGTTAAGGTCTGATCGTGGTGGAGAATATTTTTCGGGTGATTTTTCTGATTTTTGTGTGGAACATGGTATTATTCATGAGAGGACACCGCCATACTCACCACAATCCAATGGGGTTGCTGAAAGAAAGAACCGTACTCTAACTGATTTGGTTAACGCCATGTTAGAGACTTCAGGGCTATCTAAGGAATGGTGGGGTGAGGCGATCTTGACGGCGTGTCATGTCCTGAATAAAGTTCCCACAAAGAACAAAGAAATCACACCATTCGAGGAATGGGAAAAGAAGAAATTAAATATCTCCTATTTGCGCACCTGGGGTTGTTTGGCTAAAGTGAATGTGCCAATTAACAAGAAGCGCAAATTAGGACCGAAAACTGTCGATTGTGTTTTCCTTGGGTATGCTTTCCACAGCATTGGATATAGGTTTTTAATTATAAACTCTGGAGTACCGGACATGTTGGTTGGTACAATTATGGAGTCCAGAGATGCTACGTTTTTTGAGGACGAGTTTCCCATGAAAGCTACACATGATACGTCTAATGATGAACCAACGATACCCCATGAGCATTTTATTCCGGTAGAACACACTGAGGAATCCCATATACATAATCATGTGGAAAATGACAATGTATCAACTCGAAAGAGTAAGAGACCAAGGATTGCAAAGTCCTTTGGTGATGATTACATTGTATATCTTGTGGATGACACACCAAGTACCATTGAAGAGGCATATTCCTCTCCTGATGCTGACTTTTGGAAGGAAGCAATAAGGAGTGAGATGAATTCTATTATGTCTAATGCAACTTGGGAGGTAGTTGAGCGTCCTTATGGGTGTAAGCCCATTGGAAGTAAATGGGTGTTCAAGAAAAAAAACTTAGGCCTGATGGTACTATTGAAAGGTACAAGGCGAGGCTTGTAATTAAAGGCTATTCACAGAAGGAAGGTGAGGATTTCTTTGATACTTATTCACCTGTGGCTCGATTGACCACAATTCGTGTGCTACTTTCTTTGGCTGCCTCTCATGGTCTACTCGTCCATCAAATGGATGTTAAGACAGCATTCCTAAATGGAGAGCTAGATGAGGAAATTTACATGGAGCAGCCAGCTGGGTTTGTAGCAAACGGTCAAGAAGGCATGGTGTGTAAATTATTGAAATCGTTATATGGCCTAAAACAAGCACCTAAGCAATGGCATGAAAAGTTCGATAGAACTTTGACATCTGCCGGTTTTGTTGTGAACGAAGCAGACAAGTGTGTATACTATCGGTATGGTGGGGGCGAGGGAGTAATTTTATGCCTATATGTTGATGACATTCTAATCTTGGGGACGAGTCTTGATGTGATTAAAGAGACAAAAGACTTTCTGTCTAATAATTTTGAAATGAAAGATTTGGGAGAAGCTGATGTTATTCTTAACATTAAGCTACTGAGAGAAGGCATTGGTGGGATCACACTTGTGCAATCCCATTATGTGGAAAAGGTTTTGAGTCGCTTTGGTTTTAGCGAATGTGAACCTGCTCCAACGCCTTATGATCCTAGTAAGCTATTAAAGAAAAATCGAAGGATAGCTAGGGATCAATTGAGATATTCCCAAATAATTGGTTCACTCATGTATTTAGCTAGCGCTACGAGGCCTGACATCTCATTTGCTGTGAGCAAACTTAGTCGATTTGTTTCAAATCCAGGAGATGATCACTGGCGTGCTCTTGAGAGAGTTTTGCGCTATCTAAAGGGTACTATGAGTTTAGGCATCCATTATACCGGGTACCCAACAGTACTGGAGGGTTATTGTGATGCAAACTGGATATCTGATGCTGATGAGATATATGCCACAAGTGGATATGTGTTTTCACTTGGAGGTGGTGCTGTTTCATGGAAGTCTTGCAAGCAGACCATCTTAACGAGGTCGACTATGGAAGCAGAACTCACAGCATTAGATACCGCTTCAGTTGAGGCTGAGTGGCTTCGTGAACTCCTTATGGATTTACCGGTGGTTGAAAAACCTGTGCCGGCTATTTCCATGAACTGTGATAATCAGACTGTGATAATTAAGATAAACAGTTCTAAGGATAATATGAAGTCGACAAGGCACATAAAGAGGCGTTTGAAATCTGTCAGGAAATTGAGAAACTCCGGAGTAATAGCGTTGGATTATGTCCATACGTCTAAAAATCTGGCAGATCAATTTACTAAGGGGCCGCTATCACGTAGTGTGATAGATAGTGCATCAAGTGAGATGGGCATGAGACCCACCTAAAGTTTATCATAGTGGTAACCTGTTCTATGTGATCGGAGATCCCGTGAATTAGAATGGTGAAACAAGCTAGTGGTAGACTGAGAGGAAAGACCCTTAATAAGGCTCATTTCAGATGCATATCTTTCCTTACTGTAAGGTAGGTTGGTGTTTACACCTTAATATGTTCCAAGTGGCTTTGTGAAGCAAAGATGTTGTCCTACAGAACATCTTTAGAGGAACATACCTATATGGGTTAACTGCTAGTCACAGTTTATGAGATCTGGGTGGTTTCTAGATACCCATGAAAGGCTATGGAGTTTGACTTATATGCTCCAACCAGAGGGGATGCGTTCAGCAATCTAGTACTGGTAAAGAGTTTAGATGAAACTCATTCCACGCAAAACTGCCAATTCAAGGCCTAGTCCATTGTGCAGTTGTGGTCAAGTGTAGTCTAAGTTCTAGGTGGATGTTCAACTTAACAGTCTCCATCGAAACACCAGTATATCAAACGTTTGAGGTGATGAGAGCTTTTTAGTGTGACTTAGCATTTGGTGGGGATTGTTGGATTAATGTGGGCTTGGCCCAAATTAATATTCAATAATAGTCAATGCTAATGGCCCACTTTAATGCTATGGTGTACTAATTATTTAGTACCATATTGGAAGTTCAAAAGACAAATCAATCAACTTAAATAGGTGGACCATTGGTGCATCTATTGAGAAGTTGAGAAAAGGATGAAGGACTGCCACACGCGCGCGCGCGCGCCGCCGCCGCTGCCGGCCGGGCCGGGCCGGGCCGTGGCCGTGGCCGTGGCTCGTGGCTCGTGGCTCGTGGTAGATCGGACCTTGGTCCGAATATTCCTTTCAAACGGTTGCGCATTTTGCCTGGAGCGATGACCGTCATAATAACCGTCCGTTTCACGTCATTATGGCTAGTAACGGACGTCATAATAACCGTCCGTTTAATGGCTAGTAACGGACGTCATTATGGCTAGTAACGGACGTCATAATAACCGTCCGTTTAATGGCTAGTAACGGACGTCATTATGGCTAGTAACGGACGTCATTACTGTCGTCAGTTTCCAGTTCTAATGCGCGACCGTTTCTGTCCGTTGGTCTTCTCCCTCCTTCTGACCGCCTATAAGAATGGAGAGGGAGGGCTCTTCCAGGCACGCGAATCATCTCACGCGAATTGCAAACAACACATTCCCGTCCCATCTTCTGCGATCACAGAGAGAGTGGGAGAGCAGGCCTCCGAAATCACCGACCGCAGAGATACACTTGCACGGGTGTGCGGGCGATCAGATTTTTGGGGAGCGTCTTCGCGACTGCTCGCGTGATCTGCTTCGTCTTCTTCCCGGCGACCGTTCGAGGGACTGCACAGCGTACATCTTCCTGCACCGACTTCGTACGGCTACATCGAACAAACACACGAGATGACTCGTGTGAATGGAGCCACTGATGCCTTGAGCATCGGTCCCTCCGCTGGGTACACTCTACTCTTCGTATTTGTGCATGTTTTATTGCAGTTTACTGCTTATGCGAGTAGTTATACACACATGCACATACATGTCATCACATATATCGCACTATTTTTCTGGATTAAATTAATACTGAAAATGCCTAACTTTCTAACATGCACAACATGTGGTGTCCAAAATATGTTATCATATTCAGCTTCTATTACGACCCCAGCACCTTTGCAGTTTGCGGTGTTGTCTGTAATGATTTGTACCGCATTGTTGACCTACTTCAATAACACCCCCAACTTATCAGCAATGTATTCTTTTGATTTGTATTTACTCACCTTGACAATTATCAGCCCTCAAGAACAATGATGCCTTCTCAGAAACAGCAATAAAATTAATGATTGGTCACCTCTGTGGATCCAACCAACCATCAGTGCAGATTGTGACTCCCTTCTCTGCCCATATCCTGTAGCTCCACCTGTTCCTGCACCAACATCGTCTATGCCACCTGTGGTAGCAGGTGGTGCATCTACAATGTCTCCTATGTAGTTTGTAGGAACTCCAGGCACTAATATGCCAAAGAATGACATGAGAAATGCTATGGACAATAGAAAAAGGAAGTATGCACCACCTCCGTTGCAATCATTCAACAGTCATTTTATGAAGTTATTTGTCCATGCATTGTTTTCTTTCCTTGCTATTTTGTCTGTGCTATGAAATCATTGGTGAACTATTATTTTCGAAGGACATGATCCAATTCAGTTTGATTTATGGCCACTCTTCCAATATAGATCATGAAGATTCTCCTTTCCTTACAGGAAAGATGATTGAGACTCTCAACATGTTTTTTTGAGGGAAGCTATATCCACTTCCCCATTCACTCTGGTTGCTCTTCTTCATTGATGACGATGGAGAAATACTTCTACTTTACTTCTCTGATCTTTGGCCCATTATCCCAGTAAAATTTATCTGAAGTTCTGTCAACAATGCATATTGAGTCAAGTGTTATTCGTCCCATTGTGCAAATAAAGACTGGATAAAGACTAGTCAATTGAAATGTGAACGTCATGTAGCTGTGACTGAATCTGCATATTTCTTCAGAGCTTATAAATGTGATATGAATGTTTCATAAAACTATAGTTTGGCTGATGATATGTATACATCTTCATCGCAGGATGGGCTAATTGAAATTCTTGCAACTTTTCAATGGACACTGCCGAATTCGAGCACAGTTGCTGCCTCTGGAGCCTTATTATTTCCTTTTGTTTTAGTGCTGGTTATTTGGCCAAGTAGTTGAGGGTTCGTGAGTTTTTAGAATGGAAGCTTCTGTGCGAACATAAGGTTGACTTATCCCATATGGTTCGGGTTGATGATAAGTGATTGTCAACGGGTAGCACTCTGGGGTAATCAGTGGACTGACCAGAGTGTGAGATTATGTTTGTGCAACCATGTCGGTCGACTTATGGTGTGCAGGTGTGGAGCATAGGAACGGTGGTCGATGGCTGAGGTGAAGGTCATGCGAGCTCGTGCTGATGGACCGGAAGCGGTGAAGGGCGAGTGCTGAGTCTTGACTGACGGATCAGAGCAGCCAGGTGACCAACCACGGTGGCTGACACCTGGGACACGCACTTGTGTGAGGACGTGGTGGAGTGGACCGTGTTGCCGGCGTGGTTGAGGACTGGCGGGACACGCGTCTGATCGTGGAGGACGTGCACGAGGTGCGGTGCTTACGACAGGTTTATTGGTTTGGGCCTCAAAACCACCCAGCGCTACGGATGGCTGATTTTGCTGAGTTTGGGCCTCAAAACTCGGCGGTGGCGGTTTCGGAGGGAACCGGTGGCGGCACGCGGTGTGATCGCGGAGGGTGCGTTAAGGCGAAGCAATTCTGTGTGAAGGACGTGGCCGTTGGATCGAAAACTTAGGAGTTGGTCCATTTCGCCCCCGGTAAAGTGGATAGGCTCCATGTAAATAGGGGCAGTTTAGGAAGTGAGAATAACCCTCTATAAATAGAGGGGAGGGCTGGTTAGTTCAGTATCCCTTGGCTACCATTTGTTTTGAGCACTCATTCTAGAGCTCTTAGTTTTCTCTCTAGGTAGACACCAGTTGAGCCGAGTGTTCCGCAGTGATTTTGTACTTCGCCTGTGTTCTTGATTTTCAAGTTTAATTAGAGGAAGGGTCGCCGGTCCGGCCCACAGGGCTCTTTGACTTCGAATCTCAGTTTGTACCCTTGCTGGAATTTTTGAAGTTTTATAGTCTTGATTTCTCCTTTTCCCAATCTTGTGTTGTTGGTGAAAACCCTTTAAATCATTTGAGAGGATTTGGTTTGGGATTGATTGGTGGTGAGTTGCACTCTTCGGACCACTGCATACACCTAGTTGTTGCAGATTTTGGTCGCGATTTGAGAAAAACTCAGTTTGAACTCGTTCTAGAAAACCCCAACAAAACCCCAATTTCTGGCTGTATTTTTAAATCTCCAGGTGATTCACAAGTCGGATTAAGCTCAAAATTTGGGGAAATCTTGGAAACTATTTGCTCAGGTGTGTGTAAAATTCCATCTCAATCGGAGCTCGTTTGGTTCAGGTTTTGAATTCAAGAACGGAATTTCGTACTGCTGTTGACGACACGGTATTGGACCGTTTTGGACTTTTTAGTGTCCGATTTACGATCCGTTTATTTTGCTGGTCTCATGTGAGTATTAGGAATGTTTTGTAATCATGAGATCACTTGTTCGCTGATGTGTTCGTGGTTTGAACATTTGCTTCATCTCAATTAAAGTGAAGTGTTTATTTTCAGTGTTTGGAAGTAAAATTCGATTGGCTCCCATTCACCCCCTCTGGTCGCCTTACCGGTCGTACATTCTGACTTAGAGCGAAGTTAGAACAAATACTCCATGTCGCATGAACTTGCACATGTGACTTTAGATGTCAGCATTCTCCTGAATGATCATACCATTAATCTTAATGTTTCAACGTATTGGCAGCAGGAAATATGTATTGTTCATAAAGTATACATATGCCCGTTGGTCCCAATACAAAGTTGACATTTTGGCAATATTCTGTTCATACAATACAACTGTACATGTTTCTGCATTTTTTTACACAAATAACTTAAAAGAATGTTGACTTCAAACAAAATGAAGCTATCCAATGTTACTCGGTTCAACCTGTCTCAGGCGTTCGCCAATACACGTTTACAAGGGAAAATATATGGTGGAAACCACTTGTTGGAATCATAAAAACTAGTTTAAGAAATATACTTTTGTAACTATTTTTTAAAACTTGACACATATCTACTCACATATAAAAGCTAGGATAAAAAATTATTTTTGAAAATTCGTACTAAATCAGAAATTTTAGTTGTACGTGCACTGCGAGACAAAAAAATCTAGATTTTTGTCTTCTAGTATACATGCACATAAGTTGTGCTATTTTCATATGATTTTTTTTTTTCAAAAATGACTTTGCATCTCTATTTTTGGGTGTGAGTTCTGTATGGATGAACTACATATGTGTTAAGTTTTAAAAAAAATCAAGTTACAAAAGTGTACTTGCTCAGTTCCAATTTATAATTTATTTAATTTTATCGACACCAACTTTATCGGCTCGTCTTATTCAAAAAAATATAATTATTGTGGTATTGTTTAGCACATAATATACTTTAATCATGGTTTTGGATTTTCAAATTTTCAAAAAATGACTAAGATGAGTCAGTCAAAATTAGTGTCGAAAAGTCAAATGAATTATAAATTGGAATGAAGTATTTTTTTAAACTAGTTTCCATACATCCATGCATGTCAGCACAAGACCATTTTGACTCATGTAAACCCTATCAAACGTTGAAAGCTGACCTCTATTCTTTCTTGGGCAGCTGGGATGGTGATTGATCCTCCGAATACTCCTCGGGGCCTCCAATTACATCCCGACATCAGGAGCCTAAAAATGGCCAAATGCGCCACTATAAAGAGGGGAACCTCGTTGCACCGAAGAAATCACCGTACCATTATGGCTAGTTCGTGGATGGCGGCGCCAAGGCCTCTCCTGCTATCGCTGCTGGTCGCCGTGCTAGCGGTGGCTGCCGATGTCGTCAACGCCGGCCACGCCAAGCCCCTGACGCCTGGCGGGCGCGTGGTAGACCACAACCACGGCAAGTTCACGGCCGGGCCATGGAAACCCGCCCACGCGACCTTCTACGGCGGGCGGGATGGGTCCGGCACCACGGCGGGAGCGTGCGGGTACAAGGACACGCGCGCGCAGGGGTACGGCGTCCAGACGGTGGCCGTGAGCACGGTGCTGTTCGGCGACGGCGCGGCCTGCGGTGGGTGCTATGAGGTGCGGTGCGTGGACAGCCCCAGCGGGTGCAAGCCCGACGCGGCGGCGCTGGTGGTGACGGCGACCGACCTGTGCCCGCCCAAAGACCAGTGGTGCAAACCGCCGCAGGAGCACTTCGACCTCAGCATGCCTGCATTCCTCCAGATCGCGCAGGAGAAGGCCGGCATCGTGCCCATCTCCTACCGTAGGGTGGCGTGCGCGAAGGAGGGCGGCATCCGGTACACCATCACCGGGAACAAGTACTTCAACATGGTGACGATCACCAACGTGGGCGGCGCCGGCGACATCGTGGCGGTGTCAGTGAAGGGGAGCAAGCGCGTCAAGTGGACGGAGATGAAGCGCAACTGGGGGCAAGTGTGGCAGACCGGGGAGGACCTCACCTGCGAGTCGCTGACGTTCCGGGTGATGACCAGCGACCACCGCGAAGCCACCTCATGGCACGTTCTCCCCGCTGACTGGAAGTTCGGCGTCACGTACCAGGCGTCCAAGAACTTCTAAGTAGCCACTTTCCCTCCTCTTCTTCAACCTGCATGCCTGCACGCAGCCATGCAGATGATAACATGCATCATGCATGCATATTCATTCTTTTGCTCATGCACTCTGATATGGTGCCGGAGTTAAAAAATTGTAAATCAATATGAAAATTCAAATGACATCTTAACCAGTTGTGATCAATCTGAACCGCTAATACATGCACACACCAAATGAAGCTACCATCCACTTCTGGAACAGGCTGCTTTCCAATTAATATAAATAGAGATTTTTTAAAAAAAACCTCCAACAACATATCTAAATGGCTACCTAAATATAACCATCTTCTATTCCGGATTTCTCGCTAGCCAAATATAGAAAACGTGAATGACACTTAAGATATAGAAAATATATAGGAGATTAAAAAAATATAGAAAATATTTTTTTATGCAAATGACTCTAAATGATAATTTAGAGAGTAAAATTTAGAAAGACTATTAGAGATGCTCTTAGCTTTGGATAGCTCCGGACTTCACTATGTATGGACGACAACACCACTGCTCCAAGACCAGGTCTAACGCGGGTCATTACTCATTATTCAGGGATGAATCTAGCGGTGGGGCTAGTGAGGCTCAACCCCACTACCGCTCCTGAGCATATGGAGCTCCACCGAAACCCCACCTAAAAATTAAAATGTATATAAGGGGTGTTTTAATGCACTAGAGGTAATAGTTAGTGGCTAAAATTAGCTGGAGACATCCAAGCTCCCTAGCTAATAGTTCAGCTATTTTTAGTAAATTAGTTAATAGTTAGCTAGCTATTTGTTAGCTAGCTAATTTCACTAGCAATTTTTTAGTCAACTAACTATTAGCTCTAGTACATTCAAACACCCCCATAGTATAATCTTATTACATATTTTATGGTTTTATCATGTATCGATGTTTTAATATAATGCTACTTCAAACCATTACATATGTCTATTATAAGTGCTTTATCAATAAGATTATATCAATTTAGTTTAGTCCCTCCTAAAATTTTTTCCTACTGTACCGATCATTGGTATGGTGAACCAGATGCTTGGTACCCACCGATCGAGCTGGTCATAGCGCCAATCAGCTCTACCGCTTGGTTGGCTGGCTGTCAACCGGCCAAACGAAGCATACCACCTATGTTGGAGCCTGCGCAGTCAGTACGTGTTAGGGTCGCGACTAAAACCGACCGGACATGGTCGGTACTGTCCACATGTTTGCACACGTGTAAGCAAATGATTGGCCATTCAATTTCAAACGTTTGAATTTGAAACAAAATTTAAAAAAATTAAAAACAAATCAAAGCAGCCCTTTTCCTTCCTCTCAAACCCGTATGCCCGCAAGCAGCTATGCAGATGGTAACATCATGCATACACATATTCAATCTTCCGCTCATGCCCTTCGTCACGGTGCCCTGAATTAAAAAAATTGTTGAAAACTATTATGCAAATTCAAATGACAAAATAACCATCTTAACATGTTGTGATCAATCTGAACTGCTAATGCATGCTCACACCTAGGAGTAGAAACAGAAACGGTAATTTTCGGATACCGGGAATCGTTTTTGAAGTTTTACCTAAATTTAGGTCTAAACAGAAACGAAAACGGTTACCAGAAATACGAAAACAGAATAGGTAGAAAAAATCGGAATCGAAAACGGAAATGGTTTGGGTCTCTTCCGACCATTTCCGAAAATTACCGTTTTTATTCGGTACTTTACCGTCAAAAATAAATTCGGCATTTTTCAGAAAAAATATCAAATCTGAACTGATATTTGTAAATTCATAATAAATTTATCTTAGCTTAGAAAAATATGAAACTATTTTATTATTTTTAATTAAGATCTATCTAATGGTATATAATTTAGAATCGTTTGAAACTTTTATAAATCTTATTTATGTTTTCTTACCTATTATTACTGTTGATACATATATTTATAATTTACACGAGAACTTAAGAAGGATTAAGAGGATACTAATTATATTGACTATGCCAAGTAGTAAAAGTACAAATATAATGTAAGTGCCATATCATTATACACATCTTAATTCTACTTTATTTAAATACAAAATAATGATTTTATTATTGTATGACTTCTTACTTTATATATTTATTGTGACCTCCTACCTTATATACTATTACTAATTTTATATGAATGTATGACTTGCGTGATCGAATTTTAGATACATGTTAATTGAGGATACATGTTACAGTTTTTACTGATCTAATTTTAGATTCCGATCGTAACCGGTGTAATTTTCGTACCAAACTTTCGTTTTCGATGTTTCCGAATTATTGATGTCGTTTTCGTTTCCGGAGTTTCCGAGGAAAAATATGAAAACGAAAATGGTTTTTAGTGTTTACCGATCGTTTCTGACCGTTTTCACCCCTACACATACCGAATTAGACATGTGAAATAGACAAGAAATGGTCTATTTGTAAATGGGGGAAATATGTATTGGAAACCACTTGCTGGTCGAAAACATGAAAACTAGTTTTAAAAAGAACACTTTTGTAACCTGAAATATTCTGGAACTTGATACATATGCAGTTCATCCATACATAAACTCACATAAAAAGTTGAGATGCAAAGTCATCTAAAAATAACAAAATTCATGTGCATATATAATAGAAGACAAAAATACAGAAATTGTCTTGTAGTGCACATACAAGTGAAATTTATGATTTTTATATGAATCTTTTAAAATTGAGTTTATATTCTAACATTTGTATGTAAGTACATATGTATATGACACATATGTGTCGATTTTCAAAAAAGTTAAGTTACAATAGTATATTTTTAAACTAGTTTCCATATTTTCACATAAGAGGTGGTTTTCAATGTATATTTTTAAGTCTATTTGACCCTTCAAACTATTGTTAATTGTTTACCTCACCCTTACACATGTAAAACAAGGTATTGTATCCCTTAAACTATTGGAAATCATCTACATAATCCTCTAAGGAGGTTTAGAAAGTAGTTTTATTGATGTGACATGTTAAAATGTCTAATTCCCTCAACTATAACCCCCTGGTCTTATAGATCCGTTTAGTTACCATATTCCGCCAAACTAGACTAAGATTCCATGCTTGCATCCAATACGAGCCGATCAACCGCCTCACTCTCTCTACTCTTTTTGAGTTTCCACCACTGCCAAATGAGCACCACCCTATTTCCTTCTCCGCTCATGGCAATCCTCGACAACATTGAACTCATGCATTGCACTTGTGCTCTTGTCATTTGGTCCCTTCTTGTCTCCTCTTGTTTTCTTCTCACATTGCTACGTAAAAATTTGAAGGATGATCAGGTAAAAGATATGGGAGGGGTTGGACGACAAGGGTACAAGCATGCATGGTGCTTGAGCTCAATGTCATCAAGTGTTGGGTGATGGTCCAAGAGATGAGAAGTTGCATCCTGTTTATTGGGTGGTGGATTAGCATAGAAAGAGTAAAGAGGTGCATGCTGCAAATGGGCCTATAAGAAAATATGTGTACTTAGGCTAGCCTAGTATGACACAATGTCTAAACACCCTAGAAGACCATGCAGGAGATCACATTATTAGAGACTCTAAAAACTATAATATTAGACTTTATAGTTGATGGAGTTATTGTCGTTGCGGAAACCTGCTAGGGACCGCCTTTGCAGACAAGGAGTCGAGAGGTGTGCTGCTGCCGTTCTCCCTCTAGAACGCGACTCTGTGTACATGGCCGCTCTGTAGACGCACAACAATCAGTTAAACATTAAAGCCAGATCATGTGGATCATCCTGTGCTGGTTGCATCGATCAGCTCCTTGAGCCAATTTTTGTTTCTTTTCTGGGTCGACAATTATCATAATAATAAATGTGATCATGCATTGGAAGTGGTCGACAAAGAATATAAATCTATCTAAAGCATGCATGAGCTGATTGTTTACTCTAGAGCAATGCAGGCTAAGTGCATGTCCAAGAAGAGAGTGGCATGCCAAAGGGCAACCATTATTAACTACATTTTAACCAAATCTAGGGCCATATGAACAGTAAACCATCTATAGAAACATCTGCTACTGAGAACTGTTAACCACACATGTGAACATGGATCATGACCTTGAAAGAAGTCCAACCAAAGTAAACAATGAGGCTAAGCATGTAAAATAGGACGGTAGATATGTATTGGACTTTCAAGTTGCCATGTTCACATGTGCAACTTGTAAGTCGTAAAATGTGGCAACTGGTCAATGAATACACATGCGGCAATGTAAAATCAATCTAATAGCATGAATCATAAAGACAAATATAGATTGAAACTACAAATGTAACTAGCAGATATTTCTAACAACAACACTTAGTACAATATCTATCAGGGTAAGGTGGTGACACCATGCCACCTTGACACGATCAAGACCACATCAGGGCAACATGGCGTTACCTTGGAAAACTCTTGGGAAGGGGTGGCGATGCGCCGAGAGGATGAGAGTCACTTGCTGCTTGGTGAATGAATGACTTTCTATTTATTCATGTTTGTATCAGTTTTAATATATAGCCTTGTGGGCTTGAAGTGATAAACACTTCCTAACTTACATTACCATCTAATCTGTTACTTATTTTTGATATAATGGTATATTTCTATATCACACAGTTATTTTTTCTTGTGATCAGATACTTCTTTTATGGAGCCATTCGGTCAGAACAATATCCTAGACCTAGCTAGGATTAGGTGCCAACACATGCCCCCTATTTTTGGTAGAATTTTTTATGTCGAAACTAAATCTTCGCCTTGTGGAAGATTAGCACCTCTGTTACCAGTCAAGTCATGTCAACTGACTCTTCATCACACAAATCTACCTCAGGTTTCGGTCCGACACTTCCACTTCAAGTTGTTTGCCTCCTTATACTAGTATTAGTATGCACATGAACTCCTCTCCAAATAGCACGAACCTATCGTAAGCAATGACACCACTTCTCCCACCTAGAACAATGACTCTTCCTACTTCTCTTGGCCATCTGATCCTCCCATCACCCCTATGAGTCTCCTCTTCCTTCTCCACCCTCGCTTTATTTAATCGAGGAGGATTGGGACTTCCACTAAGACATTGACCCCTTCTTGATTGATTATGCCTCAATGATCGTCGATGAGTCCGATGCATATTCGTTGTTTGTTGCGTGAGTTTCTCGCCTCCTGCATGCCCCTTTATACCCTCCACCTCGGAAGATGATTGGGACTGTGATGAGGCATACATCGACTCCACTGAGGAGATCAGAGGAGTTGGTAGAGATGTGGCTATGCAATAGCAGCTCCACCAATGAGGAGCTTGAGGAGGACCTCGACTGAGATTTCAGCGATGATCCTAGTGTGGAGAGCTTCCCTGCCGCCACTGCCGCCAATGACATTGGTGACAAGGAGGAACTAGAGCGTAAGCGTAAGAGGTTGATCAGATACCTCTGCCTTTTATAGATAAGATTTCTTTGATAGGGTCCCCTTGTAGTCCTGCTCCTTCTTGATGAAATAAATAAAACTTTTGGTCAACCTGTTCTATTTGTGCTTCCCTTTGCTTGATATATTTTGGCCAATCTATTTGTGATGTTCATGTTCCCTGTACTTGATGCATTTGAATGACCTCCTCCTCATTCCCATCATTATTAGAATGTTTCGGTAGCATCCTATTAGCCCATAAAAACCCCCATCTTCGTCATATCTTCCTATGGCGATGGTACTCTTAGCTGACTGTCATTGGGGCTCATGAACGACATCAACAAGTTTTCCTTGAATGACGTGTTGACTTATGATGCCCTCCGAGCAGCTAATGACACTTCGATGTGTCTATAGTCTTCTAGTCGTTCATCAACTTTACCATTTTTATCATTATTTTTTTTATCTAAAGGCGATGGCAATGCATTTACTATCCGACCTTTTACTTTTTAGATGATAACAACATATCAACTTTTGGCTATCAACAACATTTCTTCAAATATTTGCTATTGATATTCCTGCTAAACTAGATGCCTTCTAATGTTTCCATCTGATATGTGTTACTTGGGACAATTTCTTTGATACGATATGGACACTTTCCATACATCGGATCCTTAGTACCAACTAGCAAAATCAATTCCTAAATGAGGTCGCTAGTGTGAAATTATTTGGGCCTAACATTTTTTGTTGTATGCCCAAGCCGCTTTAGCTTTATTTTCCTTGTTTTTTCTAATGACCACAGTCTCAATTCTATTAGGTCCTCAGTATTGATATTCATCATTATTGCATACTCACCAACCTATAAATCATTCCAAAATGTTACCATTCTTGATCTATGCTGATTTCCCATGGAATTATGGCCTCCAAACCATAAACTAGCTGGTAGGACAAGTTCTTGGTTGCCTCATGACAAGACATCATGTAAGCCCATAATGCTTCTACCAACTTGTCATGCCATTGTTTTAGGTAGTCATTGATCTTACGATTGATCAATTTGGTTAAGTTTTTATTTGATTCCTCGGTCTTTCCATTGGCCTGAGCATAATATGGTGATGACTAACCAGGATGACTCCTATTTCTTTAGCAAACTTTCCAAATTCTTCTGATATGAACACTATCTGTTGAGGCCACAGATCCATGTGCCTAATTGGTAGAACAAGTGGTATGCCCCATACCTATGGTGTGTTGGGTTTCTAAACCTAGCCTAAGTAGTGACCTCTGGGTTACTTGACCTTGACCTAGCACTACTCACCACTGGCATGGACCAAAGGTAGCCGAAGACCCACTCGTTTGACCTTCCTTATGATGAGATAATGATCACAATATAAGATGTTTCCCTAATCTTTTGGATGTCTTTACATAGACTCCATGTCATTGGGGTTGTGGACCTGAGAACTAGATGGACCTAATGGGGGAGTACTATAGGATTAGGCCACCTGAGGATGCTGAGGCTGATAGGTCCAAGTAAGTACAACATAAATCAAGTATGTTCCATTATTATAAAACATTATTTGTTCTCACGTTGTTTTTGTTCTTTCACAAGAGAACATTAGGGGTGCCCTCTAGTCAGATCTCTCGCCACTTAGGTATCTATTCACTAGGTGCTACCAAGTTGAGCTCAAGAGGCACATTAGAGTGTGGCTCTAGCACTTTGTAGATACTTTCTTATTCCCCAACGCTTCTGGCAACAATATCAATGGGGCGATGCTACAGATCCTTAATAAGGAGAGGGAGAACATAAGTCAGTTTAGCTAGGGCACCACAGATCTATCTTGGATGTAGCGACATCTCGCATAGCCTACCATCGTGATGTCTCAAACATTAGCATATGTGGTTGTTCTTACCTGGTTTAGTTTCCATGTTTGGATCATTGGCCCGTTAGGAGACCGAACCTTTATGGTTTTTCTATAAGTCATTTGCAATGTCACTATCTTTCAATCACTTACATCATTTGGTTATACAAACTAACACGTGTGTGTTACTTGCAGACCTATAATCACCAAGATGGGACTTGTTCGATTTGCCTGTACCATGAAAAGAGGTAAAAAAATATGAAAGACAACCTACAAAGATGTTTATGTAGTATATGGACCTCCTCGATGTCCCAACACAATGCTAGGTTAGCAACTTGTGTTATCATCACCGTTGGCATGTTTGTTTTCTCGAGAATCTAACAGTTATATGTCACTGGTAGGTTACTTGGATGCCTTGGGCATAGTAGGATCTAGACTCTTATAGTCTAATAATGATAGTGGCATATGGAGCATATATGTGCCATTTATCTTCTTCCATGTGGTGGAGGTCTACTACCTTTGCATGGTGTGTAGGTAGTTAAGAAGGTTTCAATCGAACCCACCGATGGACTACTACATGAGCTAGACGTGGCACAAGTTAGTTAAATAGTTCTTAATTTGTTACAACTTGTGAATGAAATGTATGGACAATTCAAATTATTAATATAGAAATTCTAGATTTGATTAGAGAAATAGGTACAAGGAGAAGGATTGGCATGTCGCACACCATGATGTTGTAGATGTGGAACCATAGGGAGCATAGGGACCCATGAGCGATCCACCACATGACTAACACAGGTGGTTTGGAAGAGTAAGATGAAGATGACTGTGATACCCAATTTTCTGAAAAGAAGTTCAATTTATTTTTCCCTTTTCTTTTGTGATCTGTGTAGTTGGGGTTGGAGTTTTTTAGGAAGCATTCACCAGTAAAACAGTAGAATACTTGTTGGATTTGTGCGCTGGGGTCGGGAGCTGACGTGAGAGCGAGTTTGGGTCGTGAATCTCGATCCAGCGGTGGGGAGCCCATTAGTTCCCCCCTAACCCTAGCCGCCCCTCCCTCTCACTCCCCCACCCCTTTGGCCGCCCCCTCTCTCTCTTCCTCTCTTGCAGCCGCCCCAATTCTATCCTTTGTCCCCAAGAGATTGCAGCGCCACCCCTCAACCCTAGCCGCCCCCCCCTCTTCCTCTTCAAGGTGGAGCCTCCCCGCTTGGTGTCCGTCGTGTGGGTGCGAGTCTTCCATGGGAGTTTGGAGGGAGGAAGAAGGAAGAAAATAAGGAGGAAAGGAGGAATCCAAGGTGATTTTCGTGATCATTTTGTTGTATTTGTGCTGCAATCCAATTGGTTACATGTTTACCTATGCGATTTGGTAGAGGTGCTGTCCAGAAATTTAGTGGGTGGACGAACATCAGTAGTTCTAGGGATTTCTGGGAATTTTTTGTGGGCAATTAGTGGGGATCAGTGGGAGAATCCTGTAGAGCTTTGTCATACCTTTCCAACGAGTACTTATGCGCTCGATTCAGAGTTATAATTTAGGAGATAATGTTGTTTGAATCCGGTTATGTTGTTGTCCAAGAAAACAGATTTTTCAGGTGGGTGAACAGCAGTAGTATTAGCAGTTTCTGGGACTTTTTCATGGGTAATTAGTGTTAACCAGTATGATAATCATGTAGGGCTTTGTCTTATCTTTCTAATGAGTACTTATGCGCTTGATTTGGATTTATATTTTAAAAGATATCGCTGATTGAATCCGGGTATGTCGCTGTCCAAAAGACAAAAAACAGATTACAGGGTTCATCTTGTGGACTGTTTTGGGCTAATTAGATTTTGGAATTTAATTATAAATTGTATACAAATCTTGTGGGGAATTTTATGTAGATGCCTCTGGAGTTTTTGTTTGTTGCTGTCATAATTTTAAAGTTACGAAATTATTAAGCAGCGCCGCTGCAGTTTGGTGGGTGTGGGGAGAGATGTAACCCGCGGCGGGGTTTGAGTTTGTGCGTAGGTGCGGCGTCGTTTATGAGCCTAATTATGTGAAATTGGTGCACTAAGTTGTGTGTCAAAAACATGTGGTGGACTTCCGGATCGTACTTAGGGATTTGCCCGAACTTCCGGTAAAGGCAAGTAAATACAGTGGTGGTTGCTATCGTTTGGTTTGCATCCTATTCCCTGTCATTGAGTATGCATAAGTTTTAATTATGTTAATCATTGAATTCTATGATGAAGTTTATTTGCTTGGAAGTATTAATTCTCAATTGTCTAATATTGTGGATGATCATAATGTGGTAATGATATATATGGTTGATTCCCATCTTGGATGAAGTTGAAATATCTTTTTATGGAATCACGTTATATAAGGTGTTGTAGGCATGACATGCACATCGCATCATCCATCTTGCATTTTGAAGTTATGTCATGATCTTATGGTCCGACCGTACCGGTACATTTTTAGCATCGTACGTTGCCCGAGGAGGGGTACGATGCGGCTTCATATCCTTAGAGGTATGAAGGCAGAAGTCATCCTTGCATTTGCAGACATTTGCACTCATGAGGTATATATATGAAGTGTGACATTACTATGTTACTATTGTGGTTTCTACCTGCGAGATGTGGTGACTAGGTGTGTTGTACGTTGTATACGTGCTGCACCTTCGTAATAAGAAAGTTGTGGAATCAAGTGGTGGTAAAACAATGTTCTTATGTGGTTAAACAGTTTGATATTATTTTACTTGCTGAGATGTGTCATCTCACTCTTGCATTACTCAATGCAGGTACTTGACACATGTTGGGAATGAGGGGAGTAGCAGCACGTCCACTTTCACTCTCACAATAACGCTGCCCAGGCGTAGCCATGATTTAATTAGAAACTTATTGTCAAAGGAAGTTTGTTTTTTTAACTAGTTGTGCGCACTAGTTAATTCAGTTCATGTCGTATGTTTAACTTCTCTTTGCTAGCCGATTAATATTACTTAGTATGTTTTTGTCATGATATATGTTTATACACTGTTGCCCCTCATTTATGCAATTTTGCAAAGGGGATGCTACCGAAATTTTATATATAGATGTCAGAAGTGCTGTTTAGTACCATTCCGGGGTGTTTGTGGACCCCGGGGTGTTACAGTTGGTATCAGAGGCATAGGCTTTAGATTCTACGCAATTTGAAGATAAATTTGACACACTTGCACATATAGGAAGGGTATGGGTTCGTATATCTTTTATATAAGTATTTTATTATATAGATGACTAGAACTTCCTTACTCCAAATCTCTTTATGGTTTGATGGGGTATGTCGTTAACGACGTAATGCTTGATATGATATGTTACTTCTATTTAATATTGGTTTCTTGATGTGGTTGTTATTGAAGATATTATGCAAGTGAAGCTACTAATGTACTTGTTTTATATACATATCGTCATGATGTTTTTTGGGATGCAATGTTTTCAAATCTCTGAGCTATTACCATCATATATTTCTATATGCTTGACTGTGGATGTTTTTTCCCAAAAGAATTCTTGGGTTCTTGTACTTATAGGACCGATTGTTTATTGAGCTTGTGTATAGTGGGTCTAATCCGACTTGGTGTAGTGTCAAAACACTATATGATGTAGTTTTATGGTGTTGTTGAGTTTGATTGACTGTTGGGTTACAACCCAACTTATCAAGGTAATATTTCCATGGGTGCAATGCTTTGCGCCTCACTTTTTTTAGGCTAGTGTGGCTACTTGCTAACTTGATCTTAGTATAAAATTGGTTTGTCTCTATAGAGCAGAGGCAACGTTGTAATGTCTATGAAATCTTTAGACTGGTAGAACTCGAGTGAATTTGTGAGATGACGTAGATTGATAAGTCCAACCATGTCTACCTGATAGGTTTTCTTATTATGTGCAACCTTATTTTTAACAATAAATAGGGTGGTTTCAAGTGGATTTTATGTCGTGCATGTTTTCCTTCTATGGCTTGTTTCAATAGCCATAAAGGCTATGCATAATTTTTAGTTGTTGCAGGCTAGTCATGTGGGCGATTTTGACAACCCGTTTTATATATTTTTTTATGAGCAGTTTCTCTATGCATGCTTGTTGAATCATTATTTGGACCGCTTTATCTTAAACGAAGTCAATGCTTAACTGGGAGTTGCTTATGTTTGTTAGTCATCTATCTCTTTAATGATGGGGTTGTTGCATCGGATTGAGATTTTTCTTTTATGAATGATGGTTGATAGATCATGTATGTCTACTACTTTGAATGCATCCTGTGATATCACGAGGTACAAATTGTTCAAGTGCAGTAATAGTAGGTTTTGTTGTATGTGAGGTTAATCAAGGTAGTTTGGTTATGTGGATTGTCTTATTGACGTCCAATTACTCCTGTTGAGCATAGTATCGTGTTATTATTTTAGTATTGAAGGTAATATTTATGAAGCTTTTGCATGAGTATGTGTCAAGAAGTACATTAGTTTTTCTTGTTGTTATCCCTCCATTACTTTATGAGTATTGCAAATTTTATCTCTTTTGAGAGGAGGAAAAGACGTTACATGACATGAGCACCATTTGCTTCACGTCAACCGAATAGTTGTGGAGCGCTCTAATAGTTGGATTCTAGTGTAATAACAACCATGTTTTATAGTGCTAGAGGCGGGTATGTCAGGTGTTTCATACATTGTCGATACATGGATGATTGACCTTAGTGGCATTAACAAACGAGGTTGTTGAATTCGTTGATTGTTGTGCTTAGCGTTCTAACCTATTAGGTAAAGTGTTGCTTAAAGGCTTTGGGGGGTTGCATCCCCATTTGGTAATGGAAAATCCTAGTGTTGATCGCACCTGCCAATGCCTTGGGTTTTATTTTATATTGTTTTTTATTATGGGTAAGGTGTTGTTTCGTTTTGGGAGTCATTTTAAACTAGTGGAGGCTGAATTAGGCTTCACTTATCTAGAATGTTTTGTAGTAGGTTTCTTCATCTTTGCATAGGATGCTCAATTACCCAGTTTGGTCTAAACATTTGAGAGTTATGGGTTTCCTATAGCAGCCTTAATTTTGTACGGAAGTATAGACATTGAATACGGTAAAGTGGGTTTTGTTGGATTATGAAAGTTTTAGTAATTTCATGATCTTCCCAAAGAGTATTGGTTTGTAATCTTCATTGCATATAATTGGAGTTAGGCTACTCTGAAGTTGTTGCACCGTTGTGTCTGAACTTTACGTGTCGTTAAAACAACTAATAAATCGACCGCGTTCTGATAGTTTCAGAGCCCAAATTTGGGAATTCTCTTTAAGAAAAACTTTTAGTTTTTATTAGTACCTTTTAATGGGTATTTACTTGTAATTGTCTGTTAAATAGATTGGGAGAGGTGGTTGTCCGGATATAAGTCGAATCTCTGATCTGCAGCATCTCAGGCTGAGTTTAGCTGTAGGTCATGCAGGGTTGAGGGCTATAAAGATAAATTTGGGTGCAACTTTATTGCAAAAGTCATGGACAATTTCCAAACTTTTCCAACGCGTGTTCGTTGTAGTTTTAAGTTGAGTATAGCAGGGTTATAGTATTTTGAATTTTAGTTGTCCATTATTTCTAACCTATCAGTTTTGCAACAAAGCAGTTGCATTGTTTTATCGGTTTGGAAACCAATTCTGAGACACTCATTATAATAAAAGTTTTAGGAAATTTTATAATCTTTTCAATGAGTTTATATTTGTAACATTTTGTTAGATGCAGAGAGTTATGAGGTTTTGAATTTATGGGTCATGTTCCGTCAGGTTCTGGTGGCAGATCATGTATGTCGCCTTACAAGTCAGATTAAAAAATGGAGATAAAATAAAACTTTGTTTATCCTTTGAATACAAAAGTTGTAGGTCATGAAGTTTAAATGATTTTACAATATTTCTTTGTTATCATTGCTTTTATAGTGAAAGAGGTAGAGACAGAATGAGCATTTGTGCTGTTGATTGTCAATTTTTTATTTAGGGATATTTCTTTGGGAGTTTGGTTTAGTTATGGTGAGCTCCTTCGCAATCCAAGTTAATTATGTTGTATGGTGGGAGGGAATAGATGAAGTGGTTGTGATAGTTATCTTGTTATTGTATATGTGGAGCGTGGGCTGAAACAGAGAGATAGCGAGGGATATTTGAATAGGCCAGTACGTATTGTTGTGAAGCCATGTTTTCTGGTCTTGGCGTGTTTGCGTAAGTATGAAATAGTTACGTCGCATGAAATCTAGGTGGAGATGCAGATTGTGTGAGTTATTGGATGGATATATATATATATATGCATAGTATAATTAAAAAAAGAGAGAGAGTTCTTCGATGGGATGATATAATGTATAGAATGTGCTTGGATGGATATATGGGCAGGCATAGTATGCTTAAATCGATTCTTGCTTGCATGATGTGAGATCAGGCTTAAAATGATTTAAAAAGTAAGCATATTGCTTCTACCCTTATGTTGGCTCTAAGTGTCTCGTAATGAGGAACCTAAAGTTATTAGTCCTTCGATGAACGCTTAATCTTAGAAGAATATAGAACTTGAATAAATCTATTGCTTGCTGTTTGGGACTACATGACCAATTTTGGTTATGCCGCTAGTTCAATGAATTACACCATGTTTTCGATAGAGGTGTTGTATAAAAAAGTTGTAGCCAACTTCTTCATCTTACTTGTGTCAAATTTCATGACCATAGGTCTAGTAGTTTGAGAGTTATGATTTTCTCAAGTCTAGTCTTGGAATCTGTCCGGACTCTGTACAGATTTCGAAACTGACCTTGTTTACCCAAGTTAAACTTCGAATCAGTTCTTATAAATTATAAAGAAGTGGTAGTACTTTCCTTAAGCTTTCCAACAAATTTTGGATCAACCTTTTGTTGACCTATAAGTTAAGTTACAGCTGTTTTAATTGGAATCTTTGAATCTGTCCAAATTTGGACAGCAAAGCCTTTCTTATGTCTTTTGATCTTGATATGCATTGAATTAACCTGATAGGTTTATAGATGAAATATAGACAATTTTACTGGCTTTCAAAAAAGTCTAGGAGCGTCTGAATTGGATGACTGAGACTCCAATTATGGATTTTTTTGAAGTGAGTAGTTGAATTCTGTCCAAGTCTGGACAAAATTTATGTTTCACATTGTTTGGCCTTTCTAAGTATCAAATCTTGTGGTGATGATAATACCAAGGGTATAATGGACTTTGTAAGCTTTCCATAAAGTCCTAGTTTACTTCTATTGGATGCATATTTTGTGAGTTATGAGGAAAACAAATAACCGTTGTGCTGCTGTCTGGAAATATGCAAGCATTAAATTGATCTTTTGAAGTTACTCTTGATTGGATAGGTTTGGTTTAGGCTATTTGAGCACAATATGTATCGCATTCATATATATATTCATTGAAGTACTTGCATGTGTCAATGTTGATTTGGTGTCAGGAAAGCTTTGTCCGAGTTATATAGGACCGTCTACTATCTTAGCCCGAGTTGGCAGCTTGGCTTAGCACCTACAATTGTCGGAGTCTATGATCAGAGTACACCATGTATTCCATGTCTTTATGTTGAGGAAGTATTTGTGGAATCCAGACCATCAAATCGAGCTAGAGCCGATTGCTGTGTAGCAAGACCAGACTCTAGAGTGTCGTCTGCTGCGTATCTTAGAATCCTAGGAGCTTGAGGAGCTGATGCGGCAGAAGTACCCGAACCTTTCATTATGTGTGAGTTTTGTTGATTCATTGACCTTTCCTTGTCGTTCCGATAGAAGCGTCGGAATTCGAGGTCGAATTCTTTTTAAGGGGGGTAGAGTGTGATACCCAATTTTCTGAAAAGAAGTTAAATTTATTTTTCCCTTTTCTTTCGTGATCTGTGTAGTTGGGGTTGGAGTTTTTTAGGAAGCATTCACCAGTAAAATAGTAGAATACTTGTTGGATTTGTGCGCTGGGGTCGGGAGCTGACGTGAGAGCGAGTTTGGGTCGTGAATCTCGATCCGGTGGTGGGGAGCCCATTAGTTTCCCCCCCTAAACCTAGCCGCCCCTCCCTCTCACTCCCCCACCCCTTTGGCCACCCCCCCTCTCTCTCTTCCTCTCTTGCAGCCACCCCAATCCCTCTCCTTTGTCTCCAAGAGATTGCAGCGCCACCCCTCAACCCTAGCCGCCCCCCCCTCTTCCTCTTCAAGGTGGAGCCTCCTCGCTTGTTGGTGTCCGTCGTGTGGGTGCGAGTCTTCCATGGGAGTTTGGAGGGAGGAAGAAGGAAGAAAAGAAGGAGTAAAGGAGGAACCCAAGGTGATTTTCATGATCATTGTGTTGTATTTGTGCTGCAATCCAATTGGTTACATGTTTACCTATGCGATTTGGTAGAGGTGCTGTCCAGAAATTTAGTGGGTGGACGAACAACAGTAGTTCTAGGGATTTCTGGGAATTTTTCGTGGGCAATTAGTGGGGATCAGTGGGAGAATCATGTAGAGCTTTGTCATACCTTTCCAACGAGTACTTATGCGCTCGATTCGGAGTTATAATTTAGGAGATATTGTTGTTTGAATCCGGTTATGTTGTTGTCCAAGAAAACAGATTTTTCAGGTGGGTGAACAGCAGTAGTATTAGCAGTTTCTGGGACTTTTTCATGGGTAATTAGTGTTAACCAGTATGATAATCATGTAGGGCTTTGTCTTATCTTTCTAATGAGTACTTATGCGTTTGATTTGGATTTATATTTTAAAAGATATCGCTGTTTGAATCCGGGTATGTCGCTGTCCAAAAGACAAAAAACAGATTACAGGGTTCAACTTGTGGACTGTTTTGGGCTAATTAGATGTTGGAACTTAATTATAAATTGTATACAAATCTTGTGGGGAATTTTATGTAGATGCCTCTGGAGTTTTTGTTTGTTACCACTGCTGTCATAATTTTAAAGTTATGAAATTATTAAGCAGCGCCGCTGCAGTTTGGTGGGTGTGGGGAGAGATGTAACCCGCGGCGGGGTTTGAGTTTGTGCGTAGGTGCGGCGTCATTTATGAGCCTGATTATGTGAAATTGGTGCACTAAGTTGTGTGTCAAAAACATGTGGTGGACTTCTGGATCGTACTTAGGGATTTGCCCGAACTTCCGGTAAAGGCAAGTAAATACAGTGGTGGTTGCTACCGTTTGGTTTGCATCCTATTCCCTGTCATTGAGTATGCATAAGTTTTAATTATGTTAATCATTGAATTCTATGATGAAGTTTATTTGCTTGGAAGTATTAATTCTTAATTGTCTAATATTGTGGATGATCATAATGTGGTAATGATATATGTGGTTGATTCCCATCTTGGATGAAGTTGAAATATCTTTTTATGGAATCACGTTATATGAGGTGTTGTAGGCATGACATGCACATCGCATCATCCATCTTGCATTTTGAAGTTATGTCGTGATCTTATGGTCCGACCGTACCGGTACATTTTTAGCATCGTACGTTGCCCGAGGAGGGGTACGATGCGGCTTCATATCCTTAGAGGTATGAAGGCAGAAGTCATCCTTGCATTTGCAGACATTTGCACTCATGAGGTATATATATGAAGTGTGACATTACTATGTTACTATTATGGTTTCTACCTGCGAGATGTGGTGACTAGGTGTGTTGTACGTTGTATACGTGCTGCACCTTCGTAATAAGAAAGTTGTGGAATCAAGTGGTGGTAAAACAATGTTCTTATGTGGTTAAACAGTTTGGTATTATTTTACTTGCTGAGATGTGTCATCTCACTCTTGCATTACTCAATGCAGGTACTTGATACATGTTGGAGATGAGGGGAGTAGCAGCACGTCCACTTTCACTCTCACAATAACGCTGCCCAGGCGCAACCATGATTTAATTAGAAACTTATTGTCAAAGGAAGTTTGTTTTTTTAACTAGTTGTGCGCACTAGTTAATTCAGTTCATGTCGTATGTTTAACTTCTCTTTGCTAGCCGATTAATATTACTTAGTATGTTTTTGTCATGATATATGTTTATACACTGTTGCCCCCTCATTTATGCAATTTTGCAAAGGGGATGCTGCCGAAATTTTATATATAGATGTCAGAAGTGTTGTTTAGTACCATTCCGGGGTGTTTGTGGACCCCGGGGTGTTACAATGACGTGGAGGTGGAAGGTGGTGTTATGGGAATGAGAACATCAGATGTGGATGTAGAAGATGATGGTTCAGATGCTGGAATGGAAGGAAGATACAGGAAAGAAGTAGATTCTGTGGGATAATATGAGGAGTGAGTAGACTGGTTGTGAAAGAAGGAGCGATTTTCATTGAAACTCACATCTCTAGAAATTCAAATACGACGAGTAGAAGGATCATAACAATGATAGCCTTTGTGTTCAAGACTGTATCCAAGGAATACACACTCTACAGATTGAGCAGTCAATTTGGTCCGCTCACATGGTGGTAACAAGACATAACATATACATCCAAACACAAGAAGATGATCATATCGTGGAGGAGTCCCAAAAAGAACTTCACCCGGGGATTTGCCTGAAAGTTTAGATGATGGATGTCTTTTAATGAGATACACAATAGTGGAAACAGCTTCACTCCAAAAGCGTGAAGGAACAAAAGAAGATATCAAAATAGTACAAGCACTCTCAATAATATGACGGTGTTTGCGTTCAGCAACACCATTTTGGGCATGAGCACCAGGACAAGAAAGTTGAGCTAGAGTACCCTCTAAGGTCAATATCTGGCAGAAATTGTCAGATAAAAATTCACCACCAGAATCTGAATGAAATATTTTAATAGTAGCAGGAAACTGGGTGCGAACCATGCGAGTGAAGGACTTGTAAATAGAAGGCAATTCCGAGCGGCGTTTCATGAAGTAAATCCAAGTATAACGAGAATGATAATAAATAAAAATGACATAATATTTATGACCACCTTTGTAAATAAACGGAGCTGGACCCCAAACATTAGAGTGAATCAGATCAAAAGTTTAGCAGAATGGGAATCACTAGTAAAATATGGAAGTTGTATTTGTTTTCCAAGATGACAACCTTTACAATGAAAACTAGACTCAACATGTGTAGGGCCTAAACATCCTGACTTTATTAGAGTGGACAGATGAGATCCACATAAGTGACCTAGACGATGATGCCACTAGGCAAACGACGTCGACCCGAAGCAGCAAGCACATGAGGCGTAGAGGCATGGTATGAAGGAAGACGCAAGGTGTCCAAGATGTAGAGGTGAGGCGAAGATTTATGGCAACGACTAGTCCCAATCACATCCCCTATGTGTTGATCCTGTATAAAACAAGATGAGTCATCAAATCCAACAAAGCAATTGTGATCGGTAATTTGGCCAACTGATAGTAGATCCATGGATAATTCAGGTACAAAGAAAATATTTGGGACAATAAAATTATAATTGGAAAGAGAACCCTTGTGGGTGACATGACATAATGTACCATCAGCAGTCTGAACAGAAGTACCCTCGGTGACAGGTGTAGTAGATGCCAGCCGTGACTGATTAGATGTCACATGAAATGAAACTCCAGAGTCAAGAACCCAAGAGGATGACAAAGCACCAGCAGATGAAGTAGCAGCAACGACAACTGAGCCTCTAGGATATGGTCTTGTACCACGACCACGAGTAGCACGACAGACATGAAAATCAGCCAGCTTCTCTAGAAACTTAGCAAAGCAGTTCTCAGACCGATGAGTGGTCATTTTACAATGCTCACAAGGCTGAAAAGAGGTGTTCCTGAACTTCTAAGTAATGGCAAATACACTGTGAGAACTCACACCAGTAATAGAAGACATAGACTTTAGACGAGTCTCTTCAGCAAGTAATTTAGACAACGCTTGAGCCATGGTGGGAGTATCAGAACTGTGAAGTAACCTTGCATGAAGAGAATCAAATTCAGGTCGAACGCCCATAACAAATCTGTAGGTAAAGAACTTCTCAATGAACTTATGGGTTGGGCAAGGCACAGTTGTACATCAGGCACCATGGAGGTTAATGCACTCATAAGACGATCAACGGCTAAATAGTATTCATCAATGGACATATCATGTTGCTCAATGACATGAGTCTACTGCATAAGGGTATGTAAAAGAGCACCACTATCCTGAACAAACCAATCCTTCAGATGTAACCAGATAGCCTTAGTAGTGGTGAATTTGGACAGACTCATAATCATAGTTGGTTTAGTGCTATTGACCATTGCATCCATTACGTTGCCATCATTGATCTTCCAAGTCTTGATTGCAGCAGCATTGCTTCTATCAGCTGCTAAACTAGAGAATCTTCAGTCAAATGAAATAGTAAACCATGACCTCTTAAGCAGTCAAAACACAAAAGGCCCATTATGGGTAATTTTGCCCATCAAGCACAATATTGACAATAATAGCGTTGGCCGACATATTGAAGAGCAACAAAATGCTAAAGAATAATAGATCTGAAAAATACTGGCTTGATGGTACCAAAAACCCTAGCGGGTGCAGCGGATGAATAGTGGATACGCCGGCTATAGTCTTTTTCAGATGGCAAGGCACGACACCGGGCAGGGACGGAGCATCGGCACGCGTGCAGAAGAATCGCACGGACAATGAAGATGGCAGGGCGGAGCACCGGCTATTAACACCTTTACGGGCGCCAATCACTATAACAAGAACCGATGGCGTTGTTCTTAGCACAGGCGTGGACGGTCCACGGCCAGGGGCCGGATGGTCCGCGACCTGGCACAGGGCGAGGGTTCCCTGCCTAACGTGTCGGACGATCTGTGCCCTGGGGCCAGACGGTCCGCGCGTGCATAGGGGCGGTGAAGGTCACCGACGGTGCCTGGATCTCGCTCCTGGGTGGGACCCCATCAGGGAGGACAGATCCTAGGTGTTATCTAGACTCGGCAGGCCGATCTAGACTCCTCTGATCGACGTAGAGTCAAGGAGAAGCAGAGGATTTGGGGATTGGGAGACTAAAATAGAACTAGACTAGAACTACTCCTAAATGTACAAGAAATAAATGCGAGATAAATTGATTATTGATTCGATTGATGATGTTTAATCAGCCGTATTCCTCTGTATTTATAGAGGAGGGGGGCTGGACCCGTTACAAACAAATCCCCTAAGTTAATTCCGCAAATCTAGCCAACAACAATAGCGAGAAACTCGGAACCCTAATTGGCTCTGCGCACGCGCGGACCGTCCGAACCACCAGTGTGGACCATCCACCCATCTCTTTTGGGGCTCAACATATGCCCCCTGCCTTTTGGTGGAGCTGAGCGAACCAAAAGCAACTAACATGATGTGATCACATTGGTTTCCTTAGGCATCTTGCCACATACTAGGATGATACTGCTTGAGGAAACGCCTGTTTAGAGCCTTGGGCCAGTCTTTGCCTTGTAATGTTTGCAACAAGTAGGCGTTACCGGACATCACCTGCATGACTCTGTAAGGGCCATCCCAGCTTGGTGACCACTTCCCAAACTTCCGGTCTTTGCTCCTCAGAGGCAGGACAGTCTTCCACACCAAATCCCCTACCTAGAATGATTTAGCCTTGACCTTCTTGTTGTAAGCTTTGGCGACCATGGTCTTGTCCTTCTCTATTTCTCCTAAGGTTGTCACCCTTTTGTCGGTCACTTCATCAATATTGTCCATCATTGAATTATAATAATCACCGACAGTTAGATCATTTTGCTTGGCGAACCTGACAGCATTTAAACTTATCTCTACAGGTAACATTGCTTCCTGCCCATAGGCAAGCTCAAACGGAGATACTTTAGTAGCACGGTGTTTAGATATTCTATGAGCCCATAAAGCTTCAGACAAAATCTTATGCCAATGCTTAGGATGATCAGATATCTTCTTTTTTATCAGGCTAATCATGTCCTATTACTAGACTCGGCCTGTCCATAGGCCTGAGCATAATACAGAGATGAATTAAGTAACTTAATTCTATATAATTCAGCAAACTCACGTACCTCCTTTGACATAAAAGAAGCCCCTTGGTCTATAGTCAAAGTCTGGGGAATGCCGAACCTATGAATAATATGCTCAGTTATGAACTCAATTACCTCCTTGTGTGTCGTGTTCTTCAGAGCAATGGCTTCAGTCCATTTAGTAAAGTAGTCAGTGGCAACTAACACGAACCGATGCCCTTTTGACGATGAAGGATGAATTTCTCCTATAAAGTCCAATCCCCATCCTCTGAAAGGCCAAGGCTTGATGATAGGATGTAATTTGGCTGCAGGGACCAACTGTAAGTCGCCGAATTTTTGACATACTTGGCAACCTTTGTAGTACTTGAAACAATCAGCTATCATGTTAGACCAATAGAAGCCAGACCTTCGCAATAACCACTTCATCTTTGGATCCGATTGATGGGTACCACAAATCCCTTCATGTACTTCGGCCATGGCTAATATAGCATCACCTAGGCCCAAGCATTTAAGTAGGATATCGTTGACTGTTCGGCGATAGAGTTCATCACTCATTAAAACATACTTGAAAGTTGTACGCCGAACGTTCCTATCCGTCCTATCACTAGGATTTCGTATATAATTAATTATGGGTGTCCTCTAATCGCTTGCATCAGCTTCATTACCAGCCGAATCAATCAGGAGAACTTTCCTTGCAACCCCGGATTGTCCAAAACCCTCAACCAGACGGCCCGCGACCTGGGGAATTGGCCCTCTATCGGTTATCAGATTTTTGGTGTTGTGAAATTTTCCTCGTTTTATCCGATAACATGATGCATCTTGTGCCAAATTGTTAGCTCTATGATTCTCAACTCTAGAGATGTACCGAATGCTGAATTCGTCAAAAGAATGAATTATGCACCAACATTTTTCAAGGTAACTGTTTAGAGTACCATCAAAACATTGATATTCTTCTAATATTTGTTGGACAACCAGCTAAGAATCACCAAATGCCCTCACATGTTTTACTCCCATACAACTTAACATCTCCAAGCCGAACAAAAGGGCCTCATATTCGGCTTGATTGTTAGTGCAATAAGTTTTTAATCGGCTAGAGAAGTTGAAAGAGACATTACTTGGTGAAACAAGCACGATGCCAATTTGTTGTCCTTCATTGCAAACCAATCCATCAAAATATAAAATCTAGGGAGTAACAGCGAGATATGATATGTCTAGTTTATGAGTGTCATCAATCCGATGTTCTACAAAAAAGTCTGCTATGACCTGGCCTTTCATAGATTTCAATGGTTCATAAGCCAAGTAATATTCTATGAGTGCATAAGCCCATTTACTAATTCTACCACTCATAATCGGGTTTTGCAACATGTATTTGATCACATCGGTTTGACCGGAAACGGTGCAATGACTAGAAAACAAATAACATCTACACTTGGTGCATGCATAAAACAGACATAAGCATAACTTCTCGATGAAAGTGTACCTTGTTTCAGCATCCACCAGCCTCCGACTTAGATAGGTCACCACATGCTCCTTTCCTCTGGTCTCTTGCGTGAGAACAGCCCCAATAACCTTATCTTCAGCTGCAATGTACAATCTGAACGGTACTCCTACTTGCGATGCTTTTAACACGGGAGCCAAAGACAAATATTTTCTGATGAGATCAAACGCTTACTGCTGTTCTGCCCCCAGGTGAATTTGGCATGATTTTTAAGCCGAAGGATAGGGGTGAAGGCATCAATCTTCCCTGCTAGGTTAGAAATAAACTTCATAAATAATTTATCTTGCCAAGGAACTTCTGCACTTCGACCTTATAGGTCGGAGGTCCCACATTCTGAATGGATTTAATTCAGTCAGGGTCTATCTCTATACCATGTTCATGAATGATGAATCCTAAGAACTTACCAGCCGACACTACAAAAGCACATTTACGTGTGTTCATTTTCAGACCATACCGACGCATTTTATCAAAGGCTTTGCGCAAATCAGCTATATGAGAACTAAACTCAGCCGATTTGACTACAATATCATCAATGTAGACTTCCACAGTGTTTCCCAACAGCTCGTGAAAGATCAAATTCATAGCCCTCTGATAAGTAGCACCAGCATTTTTCAGACCAAATGTCATGACAACCCACTCAAATAAACCAATGAATCCTGGACATATAAAGGCCGTTTTAGACGCATCTTCTTCGGCCATGAAAATCTGATTATATCCGGCATTACCGTCAAGAAAGCTAATAATTCTATTCCCTGATGCATTATTGATTAATGTCGGCTATGGGCATGGGATATTCATCTTTAGGAATTGCTCTATTTAAATTGCGAAAATCAATGCATACTCTGAGCTTACCTGATTCTTTCTTTTCCACTGGCACAATATTGGAGACCCACTCTACGTATCTGCAAGGTCTAATAAAATTAGCTTCTAGCAGCTGGTGAATTTCGTCCTTTATTCATGGGAGAAGGTCTAGACGAAATGTTCTAGCTTTCTGCTTGAAAGGTCTAAAATCGGACTTAATGGGTAGCCGATGCTCTACTATCTCACGGCTTAATCTTGGCATCTCAATGTAATTCCAAGCAAAGCAATCAGAATATTCTTTCAATAGACCGATCATTTCATCTCTAGGATCGACCTCCAGGGTCTTATTCACAAAAGTCGGCCTTGGAGTTTTACCATCTCCTATATCAATCTCCTCCAAAGGATTGACCAATGTAAACTCCGGTCCTAATTTGTTAAGATCTCTGAATTCCTCTATTATGTCTCCCACAGAGGAATTAGATGATCTTTGTGTGATGGCGGACCCTCCGGTCTCGGGGGCCGGATTATCCGCGACACTGGTTTTATGCTATGGTGAATGTTCGGTCTTAAAAGTCGAACTGTCTTGTAAAAGACCGAACTGTCGGACCTCAGAAGTCGGACCGTCCGCGACCAGAGACTCATTCATTCTGTGTGTACTCATCATTTAAACTTTATTTAGGATTTAGCCGATTGTCTATCGGCTCTAGCATTACAGGAATGAAACCCTTTTTATCTATACTTATGAACTGATAATCAGAAAAATTTACTCCTGTGAGACACGTAGCAGTCTCATAGGTCCAAAGTATAGGGGCATCGGCCACAGCGATACAGGCCGATGCATCAGCATGTACTTGTTCTACATCGTCGCCTTCCCATTGTAGTAAGATTTGATGTAACATAGAAGGTACACATTGGTTAGCATGAATCCAATCCCTTCCTAGGATTAGACTGTAATTTCCTTCTACATCAGCAACGAAGAATGCAGCAGCAAGGGTCTTAGTCCCGATGGTTAACTCAACAGACGTGACTCCCTTGGCTTTGATCGAACTATCAGTTCCAACGCTGCTGAGGGTCATGTTGGTATTGACAAGTTCGTCATCTTGTTTACCTAGTTTTCTGTATAATGAATAAGGCATTAGATTTACAGCCCTCCCGTCTACCAACATTTTAGCAATCGGTATCCCATCAATGTGACCGCACACGAAGAGCGACTTCAAACGATTTACTAATTCTTTTGGTTTAGTGAAGGTGACCTCTTTAGGACCAAAGTCAAACTGAGCAACGACAAGTTCATCGTCGCCGACAATAGTACAATCGGCAGAAAATGTAATCACATTTATGTTCATACCTGTGTGCTCTGAAGAAGCCTCGTAGTCGACCAGGTCCTCTCCTAGTAGGTCGTCCTCCTCCATGGGCATTGGCACGTCGTTGGAGGTGTCCTGGTGTAGTGTGGGCGGTTCGGACTCGAGAGTCGGACGGTCCATGTCATCTGTGGATGGTCTAGCCTTTATAGCCGGACTGTCTGTCATACCTGCAGAGAGCTGTGGAGTTGCTGTCTCATTCTCTGTCTTCGTGGTCGTTTGATTTATCTCAACGGCCTTTGGTCTCCACCTCTTTTGCGGTGGGGGTACTGTGGATGTGTGTCATTAAATATTTTTTCCGCTTCCTTTTCCTGGTTCTCCTTCGCTCTTAGGCACTATAATTTTTGCTTTTGGGACCGTGTCAATCCCGATGGGCACCATCAAGGCATGGAGTATTTTGGATCAGCTTATTTGATGGCAGTTGTATCTTCTTTTTTGTTTGTGTTGGCCGATTCACCAAAAATCATCGGTCCTTCATTATTTTCCTGTATGATGATATTTGTTGTACCTATTTTGATGATGTCCTTTTTTGTCGTTCTCTCGGTTGCTGTAGGTATATGCCCCCCTGTTGGATTGGTTGGCCTTTGTGGCCGATTAGTCCGGCAATCTTGCTGGGCTTGTGCCTGGTGACCGGATTGAGTGGCGCTCAATTGGAATTGTACTAGAGGTGCCAACCTGTTGAATATAGATACTTGCGGTGCCCCCCGAGCGAGATATTGTGGCATCCCAAATGGATATGGTGGCATACCCCACATTTGATTTGGTGTGTATGGCGGTGGTACGTATGCATATTGATATGGCATAGGTAGATATGGGGGTAGATGTGTCCATGCAGGTATGCTAGGCCTCAACTGGATAGTATGACCTTCTATTTTTTCCGATTGGTGAGGTGGTCCAATCGGTCTTACCTGCTGTTGCTCCTGAATGGGCGAGCGAGGTCGCTTCGCTGGCTGGTCACTTAGGCCAGCCTTCTTTTTTACATATTTAGACAATAACTGGTTAAAGGTTTGGCCGGATCTTACTAGTCGGCCTGCTGCCTTTACCGTGTTAGTTTTCCACATACCTATTTCTGGTCGTGGTGGTTTGAAGGTACGTGGTCGTCGTGGTTCCTGGGCGTTGCCGAACCGTCCACTAGAATGGTCTGGACTTTTCGGCGGTATCCCAGACCATCCGCGTCTATGCGTCAGACCGTCCGCAATGCACAAAATAGGTGTACGCGCCTGGTCCCTTGCTTGCATCCGCCCCCCAGCATTGGAGGTGGTGATGGTAACTTTCAAAGTCTCCCCTCCGTTAGGAGTCTTTTCCGCCACCACTTTCCTACAAGAGATTTTATTATTCTCATTGGTCTTCCGCGCGTCGCCAATGATGACTTCTTTGCCTTTGCCCTTATCGGCTGTGCTGGGCTGAATTAGGACCTTTTTGCCCTTGAAGTCGATCACATTCATTAGGGGAAGGGTTCTGTATCCACCTGCATTTCCTGAAATTTCAATCGTCCCTTGTTAATGGCCGATTGAATTTATCGTCCGAACACATTACAATCTTTAGTGGTATGAGAAAATAAGTTATGCCACTTGTAGTATGCACGACGTTTTAGTTCGTCGATGGATGGAACTGTATGATTTATTTTAATGTTGCCATTTTTGAGTAATTCATCAAATATTTTGTCACATTTGCCAATGTTAAATGTAAACTTAACCTCCTCTTGCCGTTTCTTTTGAACCGGTTGTAAGGAGGAACAAGCCAAAGATTTGGCCTGCTTTGCCAAACCATTTCAGTCGCGTATACTTCTGTTGATTTGTCATCCGAGATGCTTTGGTCGCACTCTACTCTATGCACGTTGTGACGAATTATTTTAGCGATTTCTTTGCTTCGGCTTTCACAAGCCAAAGCTCTTTGATGTAATTGTGCTAGCATAAAAAACTGGATACCTTCTAATCTTTCCTTTAAATAATATCGTAGTCCATTAAAGGCTAATCCTGCTAGCTGTTTTTCTAATAAATGAATTTGAAAGCATCAGTTTCTTGTATCCCGGAACCTCTGGATGTATTCATTAACCGATTAGTCTTTTCCTTGTCGCAGGGCTACTAGGTCTACCAAATCTAACTCATAATCACCCGAAAAGAAGTGACCGTGAAATTTTTGTTCTAAATCCCCCCATGACAAAATAGAATTAGGGGGTAATGTGGTGTACCATGCGAATGCAGTTCCTGTTAAAGATAATGAAAATAAGCGCACACGGAACGCCTCTGTGTCGGCCAATTCTCCTAATTGTGCTAGAAACTGGCCTATGTGTTCACGTGTGCTTTTTCCTTGACCACCCGAAAATTTTGCGAATTCAGGTATTTTGGTTCCCTGTGGGTATGGGTGGTGGTCAAATTGGCTGTCATAAGGCCTCCGATATGACTACCCCCAGGGACCATGCTTACTCTGAGCTTATCTCAGAACGCCCTAGCTATTTCTTCTCTTACTATGTCAATAGCAGCCGACGGGAGACCACCAACTCTTTGTCCCATCATAGGTGAGGTTGTTTGGACACTAGTTTTTTGTCTTCCCTCTATTGGTTTGAGTTATGTGGTGCATTACTATTTGCCCTATATGTTTCATAGGATTGACCGTTCCTTTCTGGCCTTCTAAGCGGGGCCGGAAAGTACTCGCCCCGTGGGCTTGGGATTTTGTATTAAGGAGTTGGGGTGCCGTAGGATATGATGGGAAGTTTTGCTGGGACGAATGGGGATTCAGGTAATAATTTTCCTCAAAAAATTCTACGCCGGACTGTCTGGTTGGATACGCGGATCGTCCGGTGGTATGCGTGGACTGTCCGGTCACATGGCTAGACCATTCGTTGTTGTATGTGGACCGTCCATCGCTGTATGCGGATGGTCCGATTGGGTAGTTTAGGGTTTGCGCAGTACATGGTTGCTCGAGCGCATGTCTCGATAACTCAGTAAAAATGGTGTGACACCCCAGTGTCACCTAGGGTTTTTCTCAAGATGCTAACCCAAGAACCATCATTTTATGTGAACCAACTTGAGCATGAACATCAAATTCACTTAAGAATAAATGATACACCAAGCATATACTTAAAAGTATCATATTCAAAACAAATGGGTTTTTCAAAAGGTAAAATGTGCAACCCCAACAAAAACCCTAATTGAGCCCTATGAGCAAAATTCAAGAAAAGAGTATGAAAAATTTAAAATCATGACTTGGGCCAATTATAAACATTGAAGTATATTTAATAAGCAACAATAAAGATTGAAGAAGCTTGGCCAAAATAATTCAAATAAAACCCCAAACAAGCTTCTCATGTGGGGACTCAATAGGAAATTCTGAATTTCAGAATTCTGAATTTCAGACCTTGAGCCAAAGATCAAGCGTGTTCACCTTGATCCCTAACTCAAATCCTAATGGCCCCATTAACAAAAACGTGCCTAACTAACCCCTCTGTCGTATGCCAGAAGATGGCATTGGGACGTGAGCCCTAGACATGACAAAACCTTGGATTTGCCTCGGATTTGAGCAGGGAGACAAACCGGATTTCCGGGCTCCATATCTCTGCAACCTGTAGGCAAAATCCTATGACCCCCACACAAGATCGGTAGCTTGTAGGGAGGAGAAGAGGTTTTGTGCACTGACCAAGGCGAGAGCAGGCTCGGATGAGTGACCACACGCGCCAGAACTTGGGCAGAACGCACGGACACACGTGTTCGACCCTGGTCGGCACGCCGTCGCTCGCCCAACCCGCGCGTGCTCGCCCCGGCGTTCGGTCAAGTCCGCCGCGCGCCCTTGCCCTCGGCCGTGCCCGCCCGCGCCTATAAAGCATCCCCGGGCGTGCCTCACTTCACCCCGCTCTCACCATCACCGGCCAGCAACCCCTCCTTAGCTCCGGCGAGCTCTTTTCCGCCCGCCATTGCCGCCAGAGCTTCGGCCATCGTGGCCAGCCCACCCCAGTCGCCCCTAAGCCGCGCCAGTGCTTCGGTTAGCTTCGCCATAGGCCCGTGAAGCTCTCCAAGCCCTCGGACCCGACAGAACTTCACCGGAAGCCCGAGATCACCCTCGCCGGACTTCGGTCGCCCGCCCCCGTGCGTGGACCAAGCTCTCCGGTGATCCATTCTTCAATTCCTCGCGCGCACCCCTTCATTGATCCCTGGTGAAGCTCTCTGACCCGTTTGATTGGTCAATTTCGCCCTGGATACGCCAGACTCCTCGCCGCCGACGAGCTCCCCCGCCTGCGCACGCGGACCGGCCAACTCCTACCACGCCCGACGGCGACGCGCACATCGTTGTGATTCCCGAGACCTCCCCTACATCCTCGACCACTTCCGCCGCGGGCACTGTTTAAGTTAGGAGAAGCACCTCGGGTTAGGATTAGAAGAACCCGAGGGCTTTTCTGCAATGTCAGTGTCTCATGTGAATAGTAGCCCAGGGACTGATTCATGAGAAAAAACTTGAAACACCCGCCAAGGACCCCAGCGCAAAGTAGTTTTCCATTTAATCAATTCTGTTAATCTTTTTAAATAACCAGGAAACTTAGAAAATCCATAACTTGATGAATTCTTAATCAAAAATTGTCAAACTAATTTTGCTAGATCCTAAATATTGTGAACTATCATTTAAAAATAATAAACCCTATGCTTTCTGTTCTAATTTTTAGAGTTTACAATTAAAAACAGAAACTGACCAAACCTTGTTTAATTAAGAAAAATTAGTTTTGCTTCTATACTGAACCTAAGAAAATTTGTAGGTATTCAAACCTCATTTAGACACTGTTTAAAAATAGTAGGAACCCCAGTATTGAAGAATATAGTGTAAATATTCATTAAAAACTATTTCTGCCCAAAACCTAGGAAAATTAGAAAGGCCTTAGAAATTAATAAACAGTGAGTGAAATTATTTTTCCTAATCTACTTAAGTAACAGAGAACCTAGGAAAAATAAAGAGACCTTTATTCCAGATCAGTTTTTAAATAAAATATTTTGTTTAGCATTATTCCAACTGGAAATCAATTATTAAAATTACAAAACCAGACCCAAAATTGGTAATAAAAATCCAGTGGACTTGTAATCACCAGAACCCCACTACAAAAATAATAAACACCCCAGCCCATCATTTTAAGTAAGATAAATAAATATAATATGATAATGAGTCATTTTCCAAATAAATCATGAGTAACCCATAATAATACAATAATGGGCAAATAAAATTTTGCTAAGTCAATAATAAGATAGGCCACCAGAGAAAAATGCAAACCCATTAAAAAGATGCAAAATAATACCTATTGCTAATATTTTATAAGAAAGGTCATTTAATCCAATAAATGCATACCACCCCTTCCCTTAAGCAAAAAGATGCCAAACTTCAGAATGATTGCTCTTGCACAAAATAGAAGCTAAGAAAAACCAGAAGTCTGTTGTTTGATATTTTTCAAATATAGTGATAGTAGAAAGCACCCCATTGGCTAGAAACTTGAGAAAACCCTAGTAAAATAATTAATAGGCAATAATGGCTAAAAATTTGTGTCAAATCATGTTATAGCACCTAAAGGCCAGCAAAAATAAATTTTAGAGGATTACCTACATTTAATTAATAGTTGTAGTTCAAATCACCCCTTCTGCCCTGAAATTTGGTATTTTTGTCCAAAGAAAACTATTCACTTTTTGAACCCCAAATTTTGAGATAGAAAATTTTACACCAGTAATAAGCCACTGTAATTTTTACAGAGTTTTTGGGATTTTATTAGAACAACTTGTAGTTCAAACCCACTCCAAAGACTTAAGAAGAATAAAGAAAAAGGAAGAAGGAATAAACCTCACTCCAATAAATCTAACTTGAATTCTTGTCAAAACTCACCAAGGCTTAAAAGGAATTCAGTGGAACCCCAAAGAAAATAAACCTACCACTTACCTTGGCTAAGTTTGATCCAATTTACTAAGTATACCACCCAAAGGTCTCACATGAGTAAGGTTTAACCTTGTCTAACTCAAGTAGATCATACACCATCAAAAGTTGTAATTTCTAGAGCACATACCATATCATGCATATATCTTACACATTGCATTCATTAGATTGTAATCTTGCCGACGGAGAGTACATGCTCATCCCCGAGCAAGGATCTGTCCAAGAGGAGGACCAGGAGCAGGCTTCCGAGGCTGCTATCGAGGATCTCCCTGCAGCTCCAGCAATTGAAGGCAAGCCCAGGTTTTATGCATAATCATTTATATATGCTATTTTACTACACTTAATGTTTGTAGGTTTGTAATGTGCACTTAAGTGTAGGAGTTGCTTGAAACCTCTAGATGCATGAACTTAGGATTCCTTTTTGAGATGAATACCAGTATGCTAGGTTGAGTAGCTGCTTCGCTAATCAGGATCTCGGTAGAAGTCGAGTGATTTTTCTAGCACTCGCGCGAGGTCAGGAATTGATTGTATTCATCTTGATAACAGGATCTATGTTAGTCTATGGACTTGGATCCAGGGAGGATGCCTTGACCATGAGACGGGAAAAAGAATTAAGGATTAATGTGTGGATACCTGAGTCAAGCTTTTGAACGTACTAAGCACATGCTGGGAAAAATGGTAACCGGTAAACCTAGTACCTGAGTGAAGCCGGGCGCGGACTTTATCCCTCATGCGACCTGAGACTGGGTCTCCCATGCTAGCTATGGTGGGTACAAGTGCGGTCACTGCACGGCGGCAGCCGGGGTCAGTGGAGCATTGTATGCCAAGGCGGTGAGGCCTGGACGCGAACGGGGAATCGATGGGGACGGTTGTCATGTGTGGGGTCGGAGAACCCTGACATGCCGTGTGTTTAGGTTTACCTTGCAAGGTTAAAAACTCGATTCGAATCGTCTGCTTCTCGCAGCTAATGAGACTGCTTGACCCCTTGTACTGCATCGAGTAAGAAGTGAAATGAGGTTACATGAGATAACTTGTTGATTGAACTAAATGCTTGTCACCATGTATGCTTAGAAGGAGCAAACCTAGCTAAGTTAATGATGATAGAAGTTGAAAAGCTAAAAAATGGATTTTAGAAACAGCTAGTGCTTTTGGCAAACCAAACCCCCCTCAGCCAAACAGCTGCATAGTCTAGAGGTAGAGGAGTAGATTCCTCACACCGGGTAAGTCTAGCTGAGTATTAGTATACTCAGCCTTGCTTGTGGCACAATTTTTGTAGGTACCATTCAGGAAATGGTTGATGGTGTGACTTGGCCTACCACCCTACCACCGGGTTGGACGGTCGAGTAGGATGCTGCTCCAGCAGGAGAGGAGCACGAGGAGTAGTGGGCTAGGCCTTGCCCATTTCCTCGATACCGACGACATCGATTATCCGCTGCATTTTACTTTGTGAACCCTTACTTGCTACTCAAAAACTCCGATTTATGTAATAATTCAGCACTTAATTTGAGGTTTCCTGTTTTATTGTATTTCTTCTGTGACTCACCTTCGAGTGAGATTGTGGAATTTGATCCTGGTTAAGTGGCTCCATCAGACTAGATCTGAGGGACTGACGGGTTATTCCGATTTAAGTGTGTTACGTTACGGCCCCTGAGGCGTGACTTAGGCACTTAAGCTGGAATAATTCGGGTGATTCCGCCACAGCTGGTATCGGAGCAAATTCCACCATAGAAAAGGATAATAAACCATGAATACCAATTTTCGAAATCTAAAACTTGCCTAGAAACTGCTAAGGATCATCAGGACTAGACCGCTAGACCTAGGACGAAAGACCTTAGGCATAGAGGGAGAAATAGGTGGCTAATTAATTAGGCCCGTGGGCCCGTACTTATATTTTTAAGGATGCCCTAAAAGCACCTTATTTTTGAGAGGCAACGTTACCTTCAGCATGCATGCATTATAAACACAAAAGGGAATTAAAAACTTGAGCTAACCCACTTTCTTTAAAACCATCCGGGCTCTCTTTTTCTTTTCCTTGCACCATAATCTTTACCTTTGGTTCCCTTCCGCAGATGAATTCACCTACCCCCGCCAGTGGAGGAGACACTCGTTTCAGTTCTGACTTCCTTTCCCGCGATGGCTTCCCTTCCATCTTGTGGGAAGTGCTTAACTCCGCCGGTTACCCTATGCCCCCTTTGTACACGGTGCAGTTGTATGAGGAGCATCGGGTACCTCGTTGTCGGGTCTGGCTGACTTTGGAGGCTCATCCCCTTCAGCCGGGTTGGCGTTCTCTTGATTCCGAGACGATTGGACTCAGGATGGACGACACCGTCGAAGCAGCAGCCATGAAGACTTTGACGACTTTTTGTGGCTACCATCCCCTGGAGATGGTGATGCACCCCTTGGGACTCTTCCCTGCTGAGAAGAGAGATGATCCCATGTGGTGTAACCACGTGAGCCATGTGAAGGATGTGTGGGCAATGTATCCTGACTTGGTTGGGAGGGTCACCGTTCAGTGCATGAGTGCGCTGTACCGCCTTCAGGCCCTTCAGAGCGATGCTATGGCGCACCTTGCTAACATCGCTCAAACCACCAAGCTCACTCTCGATAGTCGAGAAGATTTTGTGGTTGATTTATCCTCCGAGTTAGTGGAGAAGGATCTGCAGGTGGAAAGGCTGAGCCAGCGCATTACCACCTTGGAGCAGCAGGTGGAGATCCGAGACAACACCATTGATGTCTTGGAGAACCAGCTTCACGATGTGCAGAGGGAACTCGAAGAAGCGAATGACCACCTTGACATGCACCACTTAGAGATGGAGGCCAATGAAGCCGGAAGCGAGGGAGAAGAGGATCCCGAGGAGCTAGGACCAGCCCCTGGTGCCAATGGGACTACCTCCGTGATGCCCCCTTCACCCGCATCCAGTGTCGCTTCCACCGCTCAGGGTTAAGCAGTCACTTCGACACTTTTAGGCAGATAGAAACCTATGCGAGCTTAGTTAATGTCAGATTTTGGACTAGGCTTACGGGTACTTTCCCCTGATTGATGTAACCCTGTGAACCTTTGAAATCTGTGGGATGTTGTCACCATGTTATCTTAATTTCGAACCTAATATTATGACTGTGGCATTTTTTCCTTCCATATGAGATGATATCTTGTTGTTCGAAGTAGTGAGATGGGATAACAATGGCGGCAATTTCTGTTTTCAGATGGTAGCTAGGCAGCGTCGCGGGCATAACGAGCAGGTTCCCCCGCCACCTCCCCCAGCTCCCACAGTGCAGGAGCTGACGGCCCAGCAGAATGAGATTCTGCGACAGCTCTTACAGCGCCAGCCCCACCCTCAGTAGCATGGTGGAGGCCAGCAGCAGCGACCTCCAGCAATGGCAACTTACCAGGAGTTTCTAAGCACGTAGCCACCCTTGTTCACCAAGGCAGAGGATCCGTTGGACGCCGACGTGTGGCTTCGCATCGTCGAGTCCAAGTTTCCCCTCCTCACGGGAGACCCCTGATGCTACCAAGACCCGCTTCGCCGCGCAGCAGCTTCGTGGATCTGCTCGGACTTGGTGGGACCACTTCCGTGCTATGCTCCCCGCTGATCGTGATGTGTCTTGGGAAGAATTCAAGACTGCCTTCAGAGGACACCACATCCCAGCTGGCATTCTTGATCGAAACCTGAATGAATTTCTGGCCCTTAATCAAGGAACCCGCACGGTACTGCAGTATGCGCAAACCTTCAACGACCTATGCCAGTATGCAGGGTACCATGCTGATTCTGATGAGAAGAAGAGAGACCGCTTCCGCAGGGGTCTTAACACCAAGCTGCGGGAACGACTCAACACTGTTCGGGCTGATAGCTTCAATGAGTTGGTCAACCTGGCCATCTCCTAGGAGGACTGCATTGTAGCTCACAGGGCAGAGAAGAAGAGAAAGGCACCAATGGCAGCACCATCCGCTCAGGCTCAGAGGTTCCGGATTGTTTCTCACAATCAGAGCAGGGGTTTCCAGCAGCAGGCAGGAAGATGGGTGATCAGGCCACCTCAGCAGCAGCAGCCGGCACCCAACCGCTTTCCAGCTCCTGCTCCATGGAACAATCAGCCTCCGCAGCAGCAGCAGCAGTTCCGCCAGGGCAATGGGAACAAGTGTTTCACTTGTGGCAATGTGGGCCACTATGCCAAGAATTGTCCCAGGAACCAGCAGAGGCAGATGCCAGCACCAAGTCAAGACAAGGGAAGAAAGCAGAAGGTACAAGTCAGGCAAGGGAAGCTCAACTTCACTACTCTGGAGGAAGTACCTGAAGGAGCTCCTATCATGACCGGTATCTTTTCAGTTTATAATCAACCTGCTTTAATTCTGTTTGATTCTGGTGCATCTCATAGTTTCATTAGCCAGAAGTTCAGTGCTAAATGTGAACTGCCATTCTCTCACTCAAAAGGGTCATTCATGATAGTCACACCTGGGGGTAAAATTTCAACTAATCAATTAAACCAAAGTGTGCCTATTCAGCTAGGGAGCCACATTGTCAAAACCACTCTTCTTGTGCTGGGATTGGAAAATGTGGACATTATTCTGGGAGCTAATTGGATGGCCTTGCACCAAGTTGTGCTTGATGTAGCCAGCCGTACCGTGGAAGTTAATTCTCTGTTCTGTGGGAACTTCACCTTAATTCTGCCTAGTCAGTGTTCTACTCAGTCATATGTTTTCTCTATGATGGAGTTACCACTGAAGAAGATCCCAGTGGTCTGTGAGTATGCAGATGTCTTTCTTGATGAATTGCCAGGAATGCCACCGGACCGGGATATTGAATTTGCCATCGAGTTGCAACCGGGAACGGCCCCAATTTCCAAGAGGCCCTACCGAATGCCACCCGCTGAGTTGGCAAAATTGAAGAAGCAATTGCAAGAGTTGCTGGATAAGGGATTTATTCGCCCAAGTACTTCGCCTTGGGGATGTCCAGCACTATTTGTGAAAAAGAAGGATGAAAGCTTGAGGCTGTGTATAGATTACCGCCCTCTTAATGCGGTAACTATCAAGAACAAGTATCCTTTGCCTCGCATTGATGTTCTTTTTGACCAGTTGGTCGGGGCCAAGGTGTTTTCCAAAATAGACCTTCGCTCTAGCTACCATCAAATCAAGATACAAGCAAGCGATATTCCGAAGACGACATTCTCAACCAGATACGGGCTATATGAATTTTTGGTGATGTCATTCGGGCTGACAAATGCACCAGCATATTTCATGTATCTGATGAATTCTGTTTTCATGCCTGAATTGGACAAATTTTAGTGGTTTTCATCGATGATATCTTGGTGTACTCGAGGAACGAAGAAGAACATGCCGGGCATTTGCATGTAGTGCTTCAACGTCTGCGAGAGCACCACCTTTATGCCAAGTTGTCCAAGTGTGATTTTTGGCTAAAGCAAATCAAATTCTTGGGTCACACTATCTCTCAGGCAGGAATAGCTATTGATCCTGATAAAGTGCAAGAAGTGATGAACTAGAAGCCACCAACGACTGTCCGTCAGATTCGGAGTTTTCTGGGATTAGCTGGTTATTACCGAAGATTTATTCCGGATTTCTCTCGAATTGCGAAGCCTATAACTGAGTTGCTGAAGAAAGAAGCCAAGTTTGTTTGGAGTCAGAAGTGCGAAGATGCCTTCCATGCGTTAAGGCAGCATCTGACCACAGCACCAGTATTAGCGCAACCCGACAACAGCAAGCCTTTTGATGTATATTGTGATGCCTCTGGCACTGGACTAGGATGTGTCTTAATGCAAGACAACCGAGTCATTGCTTATGCCTCAAGAGCACTCAGGCCTCATGAGCAAAATTATCCCACTCATGACCTCGAGTTGGCAGCAGTGGTTCATGCATTAAAAATGTGGAGGCACTATTTAATGGGGACCCACTGCAACATCTTCACTGATCATAAGAGCCTTAAGTACATCTTTACTCAGGCTGATCTCAACATGAGGCAGAGAAGATGGCTAGAGCTGATCAAGGATTATGACCTGGAGGTACATTATCACCCAGGAAAGGCCAATGTGGTAGCAGATGCCTTGAGTCGGAAGTTGCAATGCAATTGTATTCTGATGGATTCTCGCATCAACACCTTGTGTGATGAGTTGAGCAAGATGCAAATAGAAGTGATTCCTTCTGGTTCGTTGTCTCACATTTCTGTCGAGCCAGCCTTGCAAGACCAGATCATCATGGCCCAGCTCAGTGACAAGGGAGTGCAGATTATCAAGAAGAATCTCCATCAGAAGATTGAGAAGTATAATTGTTTCCGCCAAGATGAAAAGGGTGTGTTATGGTTCAAAAGCAGATTGGTGATTCCTAAAAACCAGGACCTCAAGAGGAAAATTTTGGAAGAGGCTCATCTCTCCAAATTCTCTATGCATCCGGGAAGCACCAAAATGTACCATGATCTGAAGCCTTTGTATTGGTGGACCAGAATGAAGAGGGAGATAGCCCAGTATGTATCGGAATGTGACACCTGTCATAGGGTAAAGGAAAGCCACTTGAAATCAGCTGGAGCCTTGCAACCCCTATCTATACCTTCATGGAAATGGGATGACATCAGTATGGATTTTATTGTGGGTCTGCCCAACACCTCTCGTCATCATGATTCGATTTGTGTTATTGTGGACCGACTGACGAAAGTGGCACATTTTCTTCCTGTGCACACCACTGATAAGGCTCAGAAGTATGCAGAATTGTATATTGACCGGATCATGTGTTTGCACGGATTACCTCGGACCATTGTTTCTGACCGAGGAGCCCAATTTGTTGCCAGATTTTGGGAACAACTGTAGGAGTCTTTGGGAACTAAGCTAATCAGAAGTTCAGCTTACCACCCATAGACTGATGGTCAGACAGAGAGGGTAAACCAAATTCTGGAGGATATGCTGAGAGCTTGTGCAATCGATTGTGGCAAGAACTGGGATAAGCACCTCTCCTTGGCAGAGTTTGCTTATAACAACAGTTATCAATCCAGCCTAAGGATGGCACCTTTCGAAGCTCTCTATGGAAGAAGGTGCAGGACACCACTGAATTGGTCTCAACCTGGAGAAAGAGGAGTTTTTGGACCTGACTTAGTGACTGAAGCCGAAAGGAAGGTCAAACTAATCAGGAAGAATCTAGAAGCTGCTCAGGCCAGGCAGAAGAGTTACCATGATAGAAGAAGGAAACCTCTCCAGATCAAGGTGGGAGATTTCGTGTACCTCAAGGTATCACCCACCAAGGGAGTGCAGAGGTTTGGAATTAAAGGCAAGCTAGCCCCTCGTTACATTGGACCTTATGAGATCATCGAAGCATGTGGACCCGTGGCATATAAGTTGAAGTTACCTCCAAAGATGTCCACCATTCACAGTGTGTTCCATGTATCTCAGCTGAAGAAGTGTGTTCGATTGCCGACCGAGATCTTAGCAGAGCCAGAATTGGAGATAGAACCAGATCTATCGTACCAAGAGTACCCTTCCAAGATTCTGGATTGCAAGGAAAGATCAACTCGGGCTAAATCGATCAAGATGTACAAGGTCCAGTGGAGTAATCACTCAGAGGAAGAAGCTACTTGGGAGACTGAGGAATTCTTGAGATCCAACTTCCTCGATTGCCTACCTAAGGAAACTGGTATGTAATCACACCCAATCCCTCCTCCTGCCCTTCGAATCTAAATTCTAAAGATATAATCTTAATTCAGGATAAAGTAATCACGAAACAAAATTTAAGAAGGACTTCCTTCTGAAGTTGCAAAGAGAATGACATTCCAAGAGCAGTTTGATCTAATAACAACAATAATCACCCACTTCCTATAAGTCTCACCCTTCGCTTCACCCCAGGAGGACTCTAACCAGAATCTCAGGACGAGATTCCTTTAAGGGGGGAAGGCTGTGACACCCCAGTGTCACCTAGGGTTTTTCTCAAGATGCTAACCCAAGAACCATCATTTTATGTGAACCAACTTGAGCATGAACATCAAATTCACTTAAGAATAAATGATACACCAAGCATATACTTAAAAGTATCATATTCAAAACAAATGGGTTTTTCAAAAGGTAAAATGTGCAACCCCAACAAAAACCCTAATTGAGCCCTATGAGCAAAATTCAAGATAAGAGTATGAAAAATTTAAAATCATGACTTGGGCCAATTATAAACATTGAAGTATATTTAATAAGAAACAATAAAGATTGAAGAAGTGTCAGTGTTTCGAAACCCGGGGGGTCCCTGGACCGACGAGTGAATTGTCGCCGCGTGCCCAGCCGAGATGGGTCGACGCGGGGCGGAACGCGAAGGAGGGAAAGGAAGCAGCCGGAGAGAGGCAGGCATGAGAGAGTGGATCCCGCGGCCTTCGTGTTAGCCCCGCGCCTGAGTCGGGTGCGCTTGCAGTAGGGGGATACAAGCGTCCACGCGGGAGTGGGAGCGAGCGGCCTTGCGCGAGCGCCATCCCGTCCTTCTCCGCGCGGGCCAACCCTCTGTAAGAGGGCCCTGGTCCTTCCTTTTATAGGCGTAAGGAGAGGATCCAGGTGTACAATGGGGGGTGTAGCAGAGTGCTACATGTCTAGCGGAGGAGAGCTAGCGCCCTAAGTACATGCCGTCGTGGCAGCCGGAGGGGTTTTGGCACCCGGTTCGTGTGGTGTCGTGGCCGTCGGAGGAGCGCTGGAGCCTGGCGGAAGGACAGCTGTCGAGGCTGTCGAGTTCTTGCTGACGTCCTCTTGCTTCCGTAAGGGGGCCGAGAGCCGCCGTCGTCATAGAGCGTGCGGGGCGCCATCATTGCCTATCTGGCGGAGCGAGCTAGATGGGACGCCGGTCTTGTTCCCCGTAGCCTAAGTTAGCTCGGGGTAGGGTAATGATGGCGCCTCCTATCGACGTGGTCGGTCCGTGCCCTAGGTTGGGCGATGTGGAGGCTCCTCCGAGGTCGAGGTCGAGTCTGTCTTCCATGGCCGTGGTCGAGTCCGAGCCCCTAGGTCGGGCGAGGCGGAGACCGTCGGCTGAGGCCAGAGCTGAGTCCGAGCCCTGGGGTCGGGCGAAGCGGAGTTCGTCGTCTTCTAGGGTTGAGCCCGTGTCCGAGCCCTGGGGTTGGGCGAGGCGGAGTTCGCCGTCTTTCGGGGCTGAGCCCGAGTCCGAGCCCTGGGTCGGGCGGAGCGGAGTTCGCCGTCTTCCGGGGCTGAGCCCGAGTCCGAGCCCTGGGGTCGGGTGAGGCGGAGTTTCCTATGACGCTCGAGGCCGGCCTTGGCTGCTGTCCGCCTCACTGTGTTGGGTGGCTCGGCAGTCGGAGCGGTGCAGGCGACGCTGTCCTCTTGTCAGACCGGTCAGTAGAGCGGCGAAGTGACCGTGGTCACTTCGGCTCTGTCGACTGGTGGGCGTGCGTCAGGAAAAAGGTGTCAGGCCACCTTTGCATTGAATGCCCCTACGATTTGGTCGGTCGGCATGGCGATGTGGCCAAGGTTGCTTCTTGGTGAAGACTGGGCCTCGGGTGAGCCGACAGTGTGCCCGTTGCTGGAGGGGGGTCCTCTGGCGAGACGTAGGTTCTCCGGGGTCGGCTTCCCTTGCCCGAGGCTAGGCTCGGGCGAGGCACGATCGTGTCCCTTGAATGGACTGATCCTTGATTTAATCGCACCCATCAGGCCTTTGCAGCTTTGTGCTGATGGGGGTTACCAGCTGAGATTTAGGGGTCTTGAGGGTACCCCTAATTATGGTCCCCGACAGTAGCCCCCGAGCCTCCAAGGGAGTACTAATACTCGCTTGGAGGCTTTTGCCGCACTTTTTTGCAAGGGGACCAGCCTTTTTCGGTTGCATTCTGTTCCGGTGGGTGCGCGCGAGCGCACCCGCCGGGTGTAGCCCCCGAGGCCTCAAAGGAGTAGTTTTACTCCTTCGAGGTCTTAGTGCGTTTCGCAACACTTCGGCTGGTCTAGTTGTTCCCTCATGCGAGCTGGCCGTAGCCCGAGTGCACGGTCGGGTCCCATGTTCTCGGGCTGGTATGTTGACGCTGTCAATGGTTTGGCCGGAGCCGGGTTTGCGAGAGCAGCCCCCGAGCCTCTGCACAGGGCGAAAGGATGATCAGGGACATACTCGACTTTTTTACATACGCCCCTGCGTCACCTTTCCGCAAGGAGGAGGGGGGGGGGGAAAGCGCCATGTTGCCCTCGGGTGGCGCCGAACATGGTGTCTTCGGTGAGCTGCTGGTGGGTAATCCGAGCGGAAGTCCGTGCCCCATTTGATAGGGGTCGGCTAGAGGCCCAGAGGCGCGCCCAAAAGTACCTGCGGGTGATCTGCCGGACCCGGTCCCCTGTCGATGGGGTCCGAGGGCTCGATGCCTCTCTCTGATGGGATTCCGTTACAAGATCGTTCCCGCTGGTCTCGAAAATGTCCTAGGGTACCTCGGGAGCGTACCCCGAGCCTTGGTTATGTATCGAACGTACCCATGGTCATCCCTCGCTCTGTGTCTGAGGCGACTGTGAACCGTTCGAGGGCCAGCCTACGAACCCCTGATCAGTAGTGGGCTCGGAGCCCGAGTGGCCTGAGGCGGCCGTTGAACCCTTCGAGGGGCCAGCCATCGAACCTCTGACCAGTAGTGGGCGCAGAACCCAATTGATCTGAGGCGGCCACTGAACCCCTCCGAGGGGCCGGCCTTCGAACCTCTGATCAGTAGGGAGGCTCGGAGCCTGTTTCCTTCACGGAGAAGGGTCCTTTTCGGGGTATCCCCTTTCCCGGTCCCTGTTGTAAGAGAGAGAAAGAAGAAAAGGAAAAGGACACGAAATCGAATGACGCGGTGTACCTTTTTTGGCGCGGTCATTATGGTGAAGGCGAAGCGTCGCTTGCTTCCCCTGCCAGAGACGCCGCCTGTCCCGCCGCGGAGTTAATGCGGCGGGGCAAGCGGTTCGCGGGGCGGCCGTTGCGCGTGCGCGAGCCGTTCGAGGAACGGATCACGGGCGCACCGTCTTCACGCCGTGGGAGAGGGCTCCCCCGCTGCCCCTGGATGGGACGTGAGCTTGGCTGACGACGTGACCGCTGCTTCTGCCCGCCTGTCACCACCATTACTGCCAGCCCAATTTTGACCGCATTTGACTGTCGCGCTTGGCTGGCACTGCAGGGTTGTCTCGAGTCACGGTATCGACTCCTCAGTCGAGGAGGCGCGGTAGTGGCGTGAGTGGCGGTGCAGTTGCTCACTCGTAGCAACCGGCGCGCCGATTGCATGACGCGTGGGCCTAGACCTCCATGCTGGGCTCGTTGGACTCGAAGGGCTGCGCCCACTTGGCGCGGCTGCATGCCGCCTGCATGGTTGCCCGCCCTTTCGCCCGCTGGTCTGGGCGAAAGTGGAGGAGTGCTTATAACCGCCGGGTGGTTGCATGCACCGCACGCACGTGGCGGTTTGGCTTCTTCTCCCCTGGACCGGCTTGTATGACGTGTGGGACCCAGCCCCCGCGCCGTGGGGGGGGGGGGGAGAACCTTGGAGCGTGTTGGAGAAGACTTAACCCGCAACGGTTGAGGGCGCGAGTGGGGAGAGTCGTCTTTAAAAGGGGGGCGACCCCCTTGGAGGACAACCATGTCTTCGCGCTCCCCTCATGCATTGTGTCTTTCCACCTTCCGAGCCCCCGGGCGGGGGACGCCCGGAGCCCTTCCGTCTTGTTGGTACCTTTCAGCCATCGTTCGGCTTCAAGGATTTTCATTGGGCAGCCCAGCTGCATCCCCTCGCCGGTGGTCACCCAAGACGGTGACCACCAGCTTCTGGACGGGGAGAAGCAAGCCGGGCTGTGATCTTGGTTCCACCCTCAGCTTCAAGGATGTTCATCATCCTTGCTGGGGCGGAGGCCGGGCTGAGCTGGAGCTCTACCTCCCGCGCGGGCCGGCTGGCCACCTCCTCTTCCAGCCTCTGGTGGTGGAAACCATCCTCCAGCCTTGCAGAGGAGGCGTCCTCCAGCCATGCCGGGGAAGGCGAACTGTTGCTGTCCAGCTAGGATGCAACATTCTGTCCTTCTCCTCGCTTTCGTGGCGAGGACGGGGGTGAGGACCTGTCGGTGCGCCTTGCCGACCGTCGGCGTTGGTGGAGAGGCGGACGCCGCCGTCCGTCCTGATGCGGTGGCAGCCGGAGGAAGCTCCCCCCTCGTTGAGGCCGTCGGCGCCGCCCACGGGCCGGCCCCTGGCTCTTTGGCTTTGATGTCTGTTTCGCGTCCCTTGAGTAGGAACGCGAACGAAAGCCTTCCGGTGGCCGCGCCCGTACTGGGATCATGGCTGCTTCTGTGGGGTCGGAACCGGAGTTCCGTTTGTAATGGCACCTTGAGCGCTGGTGTCTTGTTCAATGCGGCTGTCGAGGCCTGAACATGTATGTACTTTCGGCGTGGAGTCGTGTTCTTTCTTTGATTCGAGCACTAAGACTCGCCTTGTCGATTATCTGAACCGCTTCACTGAGCGTGAGTTGCCTCGTGCAAAGGCGACGAGTGAGGTATCCGTATCCCGGAGGAGTAGGAGTCCCTCGGCTCGGTCGGCCTTGCTGTCCGAGGACCCTCTTGCTTAGTTAAAGGAACCCCTCGGCCGCCCTTTGATGAGCCGAAGCCGAAGGTAGCGGTGTCAGCACGGACGGAGGCAGAGTTGGCTTCGAAAAGGAGGTGTAGTTGGCCAGAGCCTGGCCGGGTCGTCCACTGGCGGAGCCGACGCCGGAGTTGAACTACCGAGGCCACAAGCCGAGCTGATGTCTTTGGGGGTCAGCTGGCTGAGGCCTCGGGGTGGCCGGCCGAGCCGCCTGCTCGGGCCGGTTTCTCGAAGAAGACCCTGGCGGCAATGGCCCGGGTGTGGTGTTGATGTTGTCCTTCAGAGTGGGGGCCCTCCGACCGCGTCGCCGTCCGAGGCTAGGTCAGACCCCGCTGAAGGTGTAGTTGATGCCGAGGGTGCTGCTGCCCCCTTCGGCTGTCGACGTCCGAGCCTACAGGATCAGGTTGTCTTGTAGTGTGTGTATGTTTTCCGCGGCCGCCGAGGCCTAAACACACCGTCGTCGTGTTGTAAAGCTGCGTTTCTTTTCCTCTTGTTTCGAGTATCCGGACTCATGTGTTGGTAACAGAATTGTTTGTGCGGGCGAGAGTTGCTTTTCACAGAAGGCGACGAGTGAGGTATCCGTATCCCGGAGGCGTAGGAATCCCTCGGCTCGATCGGCCTTGCCGCTTACGCGCGCTCTTACTCGTCCATAGGGTTCTGTTACCGACGCAGTCGAGAAGGCCCGAGAAATCATTTCGGCAGAGGAGCTTCTCGAGCATGAAGACTTGTTCGATCCGTGGAGTCACTTATCCGAGCGCGAGTTACTTATCACAGAAGGTGATGAGTGAGGTATCCGTATCCCGGAGGCGTAGGAGTTCCTCGGCTCCGTCAGCCTTGGCTGCTTACGTGTACTTCGTCGTTTTCAGGATCCACTTTTGAAGTAGTCGAAGAGCACGAAAGGCATTCTGGCAGAAAAGATTTTTTTCTTTTTTCGAGGAAAATTTTGACGCAGAGGGGGTTGCCCCCTTCTAGCCCCCGAGGGAGGGTCGGGCTTTGCCGAGGCAAGGCTGACCCTTCCTTGACGACCAGACTTGGTGTGTGAACGAGGTATACGAGCAACTTGAAAGCATCTTAAGGGAAGAAGCGACGTAGCTGTAGGATGTTCCAAGCGTTGCTGAAGACCTCGCCTTGGCTGTTGGCCAGCTTGTACGTTCCGGGCTTCAGGACCTTGGCGATGACGAACGGCCCTTCCCAGGGAGGCGTGAGTTTGTGCCGCCCTCGGGTGTCTTGTCGCAGCCGAAGCACCAGGTCGCCCACCTGGAGGTCTTGGGACCTAACCCCTCGGGCGTGGTAGCGTCGCAGGGACTGCTGGTACCGCGCCGAGTGTGTTAAGGCCATGTCCCGAGCCTCCTCCAGCTGGTCCAGTGAGTCCTCTTGGTTGGCTTGGTTTCTTTGGTTGGTGTAGGCCCTCGCCCTCGGGGAACCGTATTCCAAGTCTGTGGGCAAGATGGCCTCGGCCCCATAGACTAGAAAAGGACGATGTGAAGCCCGTGGCTCGGCTCGGTGTTGTCCTCAGACTCCAGACCACCGAGGGGAGTTCCTTCATCCACCGCTTGCCGAACTTTTTGAGGTCGTTGTAGATCCGAGGCTTGAGTCCTTGCAGGATCATGCCGTTAGCCCGCTCCACTTGCCCATTCGTCATGGGGTGAGCCACGGCAGCCCAGTCCACCCGGATGTGGTGATCCTCGCAGAAGTCCAGGAACTTTCTGCCAGTGAACTAGGTGCCGTTGTCGGTGATGATGGAGTTCGGGACCCCAAAGCGATGGATGATGTTGGTGAAGAACGCCACCGCCTGTTCGGACCTGATGCTGTTTAGGGGTCGGACCTCGATCCACTTGGAGAATTTGTCGATGGCGACCAACAGGTGCGTGTAGCCCCCGGGTGCCTTCTGCAAGGGGCCAAAGAGGTCCAAACCCCACACAGCAAACGGCCAGGTGATGGGTATGGTTTGCAGAGCCTGAGCGGGCAGGTGGGTCTGCCTCGCGTAGAACTGACACCCTTCGCAGGTGCGGACAATTCTAGTAGCGTCGGCCACCGCCGTCGGCCAGTAGAATCCTTGTCGGAAGGCGTTTCCAACGAGGGTTCGAGGTGCTGCGTGATGGCCGCAAGCCCCCGAGTGTATCTCTTGCAAGAGCTGCTGGCCTTCAGCGATGGAAATGCATCGCTGGAGGATGCATGAGGGGCTGTGGTGGTAGAGCTCCTTCCCATCCCCCAGCAAGACGAAAGACTTGGCGCGCCGCGCCAACCGCCGAGCTTCGGCTTGGTCGAGGGGTAGCTCCCCTTGGTGGAGATATTGCAGGTACGGGGTCTGCCAGCTTTGATTAGGCGTGACCTCGCTTGGTTCCCCCTCGACGTGCAATGCCTCACCCTCGGGGGCCGAGGGCACCTCGGACCGTGCCGAGGGTACCTCGGACTGGGCCGAGGGTTCCTCGGACTGAGCCGAGGGTGTCTCAGGTGGAGCCGAAGGTGCCTCGGGCTCGGGCATGTCCTCGGTGTTGACGGAGGGTTGATGCAGGTCTCGGGAGAACACGTCCGGGGGAACTGTTGTTCGTCCCGAGGCTATTTTAGCCAGCTCGTCTGCAGTCTCGTTGTAGCGTCGGGCGATGTGGTTGAGCTCGAGCCCGTAGAACTTGTCTTCCAGGCGCCGAACCTCATTGCAGTAGGCTTCCATCTTCGGGTCGCGGTAGTGGGAGTTCTTCATGACTTGGTCGATGACGAGTTACGAGTCACCGTGAGCGTCGAGGCGTCGAACCCCTAGCTCGATGACGATTCGCAACCCGTTTACCAGAGCCTCGTACTCTGCCGCATTGTTGGACGTCGGGAAGTGGAGGCGTAGCACGTAGCGTAGGTGCTTTCTGAGGGGCGAGACGAAGAGGAGGCCTGCGCCGGCCCCCGTCTTCATCAGCGACCCGTCGAAAAACATGGTCCAGAGCTCCGGTTGGATCGGAGCCGTCGGGAGCTGGGTGTCGGCCCATTCAGCCACGAAGTCCGCCAAGACCTGGGACTTGATGGCCTTCCGAGGGGCGAACGAGATCGTCTCGCCCGTGATCTCCACCGCCCACTTCGCAATTCTACCGGAGGCCTCTCGGGACTGGATGATCTCTCCCAGGGGGAAGGATGACACCACAGTCACCGGATGAGACTCGATGTAGTGTCGCAACTTCCGCCGTGTCAGGATCACCGCGTACAGCAGCTTCTGGATTTGTGGGTAGCGGATCTTGGTCTTGGACAGTACCTCACTGATGAAGTAGACTGGTCTCTGAACGGGCAATGCATGCCCCTCTTCTCGTCTCTCGACCACAATCGCGGCGCTAACCACCTGAGTGGTCGCGGCGACGTAGATCATGAGGGCTTCTCCGGCAGCGGGGGGCACCAAGATGGGCGCGTTCGTGAGGAGCGCCTTCAGGTTCCCGAGGGCTTCCTTGGCCTCAGGAGTCCAAGCGAAGCACTCAGCTCTCCTTAATAGGCGGTACAGAGGCAGACCTCTTTCGCCGAGGCGGGAGATGAAGCGGCTTAGAGCCGCGAGACATGCCATGACCCTCTGTACGCCTTTCAAGTCCTTGATTGGCCCCATGCTGGTGATGGCTGCAATCTTCTCCGGGTTGGCTTCGATGCCCCGCTCGGAGACGATGAACCCCAAGAGCATGCCTCGGGGGACCCTGAAGACACACTTTTCGGGATTAAGCTTCACGCCTTTCGCCTTGAGACATCGGAATGTCGCTTCAAGGTCGGAGGCCTTCCTCGTCTTGACTACGATGTCATCGACGTAGGCCTCGACCGTTCGGCCGATGTGTTCGCTAAACACATGGTTCATGCATCGCTGGTACGTTGCCCCCGCATTCCTCAAACCAAACGGCATTGTAACATAGCAGTACATGTCAGACTCCTTCATCCTGATCTGGTGATACCCTGAGTAGGCATCGAGGAAAGATAGGGTTTCGCACCCAGCAGTGGAATCCACGATCTGATCGATGCGAGGCAGAGGGTAGGGAACCTTCGGACATGCTTTGTTTAGACCAGTGTAGTCTACACACATCCGCCATTTCCCCCCTTTCTTTCTCACAAGCACAGGGTTGGCAAGCCATTCGGGATGGAATACCTCTTTGATGAACTCTGCCGCCAGTAGCTTGTGGATCTCCTCGCCTATGGCTCTGCGCTTTTCTTCGTCGAATCGGCGCAGAGGCTGCTTCACGGGTCGGGCCCTAGCTCGAATATCCAGAGAGTGCTCGGCGACTTCCCTCGGTATGCCGGGCATGTCCGAGGGACTCCACGCGAAAACGTCGGCGTTTGCGCGGAGAAAGTCGATGAGCACTGCTTCCTATTTGGGGTCGAGCTTGGAACCGATGCGGATCTGCTTGGAGGCGTCGTTGCAGGGGTCGAGAGGGACGGACTTGACCGTCTCTGCTGGTTCGAAGTTGCCGGCGTGGCGCTTCACCTCGGGCGCCTCCCTAGAGAGGCTCTCTAGGTCAGCGATGAGGGCCTCGGACACGGCGAGGGCCTCGGCGTACTCCACGCACTCCACGTTGCATTCGAACGCGTGTTTGTACGTGGGCCCGACGGTGATGACCCCGTTGGGGCCAGACATCTTGAGCTTGAGGAGGGTGTAGTTGGGGACGACCATGAACTTGGCGTAGCATGGCCTCCCCAGCACTGCGTGGTAGGTTCCTCGAAACCCGACCACTTCGAACGTGAGGGTCTTCTTTCGAAAGTTGGAGGGCATCCCGAAGTAGACGGGTAGATCGAGTTGTCCGAGGGGTTGAACGCGCTTCCCAGGGACAATCCCATGGAAAGGCGCAGCGCCCGTCCGGACCGAGGACAGATCGATCCGCAGAAGCCCGAGGGTCTCGGCGTAGATGATGTTGAGGCTGCTGCCTCCGTCCATGAGGACCTTGGTGAGCCTGACGTTGCCGATGATGGGGTCGACAACGAGTGGGTATCTCCCCGGGCTCGGCACGTAGTCTGGATGGTCGGCCTGGTCGAAGGTGATGGGCTTGTCGGACCAGTCTAGGTAGACTGGCGCCGCCACCTTTACCGAGCAGACCTCCCGACGCTCTTGCTTGCAGTGCCGAGCCGAGGCATTCCCACTTGCCCGCCGTAGATCATGAAGCAGTCACGGATCTCGGGGAACCCTCCTGCCTTGTGATCTTCCTCCTTTGCGTCGTCGAGGACCTTGCCACCCTCCGCGGGTGGCCCGGCCTTGTGGAAGTGTCGTCGAAGCATGGCACATTCCTCAAGGGTGTGCTTGACGGGCCCCTGATGATAGGGGCACGACTCCTTGAGCATCTTGTCGAAGAGGTTGGCACCTCTGGGAGGTTTCCGAGGGTTCTTGTGCTCGGCGGCAGCGACAAGGTCCGCGTCGGTGGCGTCGCGTTTCGCTTGCGACTTCTTCTTGCCCTTCTTCTTGGCGCCGCGCAGAGTTGATGCCTCGGGAGCATCTTCCGGTGGGCGGCCCTGGGGCTGCTTGTCCTTCCGGAAAATGGCCTCAACCGCCTCCTGGCTAGAGGCAAACTTGGTGGCGATGTCCATCAGCTCGCTCGCCCTGGTGGGGGTCTTGCGACCCAGCTTGCTCACTAGGTCGCGGCAGGTGGTGCCGGCGAGGAACGCGCCGATGACATCTGAATCGGTGACGTTGGGCAGCTCTGTGCGCTGCTTCGAGAATCGCCGGATGTAGTCCCAGAGAGATTCTCCCGGCTGCTGGCGGCAGCTTCGGAGATCCCAGGAGTTCCCAGGGCGCACGTACATGCCCTGGAAATTGCCGGCGAAGGCTTGGACCAGGTCGTCCCAGTTGGAGATCTGCCCCGAGGGCAGGTGCTCCAGCCAGGCTCGAGCGGTGTCGGAGAGGAACAGGGGGAGGTTATGGATGATGAGGTTGTCATCGTCCGTTCCACCCAGTTGGTAGGCCAGCCGATAGTCCGCGAGCCACAGTTCCGGTCTCGTCTCCTTTGAGTACTTTGTGATAGTAGTCGGGGTTCGGAACCGGGTCGGGAACGGTGCCCGTCGTATGGCGCGGCTGAAAGCCTGCGGACCGGGTGGTTCGGGCGAAGGACTCCGATCCTCCCCGCTGTCATAGCGTCCCCCACGCCTGGGGTGGTAGCCTCGGCGCGCCCTGTCGTCGAGGTGGGCCCGACGGCTGTGATGATGACGCTCGTTGCCGAGGCGACCCGGGACTGCAGGCGCTGTGTTGCGCGTGCGCCCGGAGTGGACCGAGGCTTCCCTCATGAATCGGGAAGTCGCGGCGCGATGTTCCGAGGGGAACCCCTGCCTTCGGGAGGCAGAGCTTTCGGCCCGTCGGACTGCGGTGTCCTCCAGGAGATTCTTGAGCTCTCCCTGGATACGTCGCCCCTCGGTAGTCGATGGCTCCGGCATCGCACGGAGGAGTATTACCGCTGCAGCCAGGTTCTGGCCGACTCCGCTGGAATCCGGCGGCGGCCTCACCCTGACGTCGTCGGCGATGCGGTGCTAGATGTCTTGGGGGAGATGACGCGCTTCTCCGGCCGGGGGTTGGACCGCCCATTCCTGCCCGATGTCCCGGCGGATCGGCACAAGCGTTCCTGCTCCCTCGTCGAGCCTGGCCTGCCTCTCGCGGATATGCTCGAGCTGTGGGTCAGGACCCCCCACCGGGACGGGGACCACAGCTAGCTCCCGAAGGATGTCAACACGAGGCGCGGGCCTAGGGGGATCACCGTTTTCCGGCATACCAAGATGGTTGCCTTCGCCGGGACCCCCTAGATCGACGTGGAAACATTCACGACTTGGGCCGCGGTCCTCATGGTCGAGGCCGCGGCTGCCGTCGGAACAGTCAGAAAGGCAGTAGTCACATGCGGTCATGAAGTCCCGCACGGCACTGGGGTTACTAAGTCTGGAGAAATCCCAACAGAGGTTGGGCTCGCCATCTTCCTCGGACCCCGAGGGCTCGTAGGTCGAGTCGGCCGTCAGTCGGTCCCAGGGTGACTGCACACGATACCCCAGAGGGTTTGGACTCGCCTCTGAGAGAGTGCTCACCGAAGCGGAGTCGCTTGGTGGGTCGAGGCCGAATCCAAAAGATACGAGATGGGAATCGGTCGGTACCTTTCGGTCAACGGTCGGTGACGAGGTCGCGTCTGGGACTGACTGCACCGTTGTCTCAGGTACCAGGGTGACGCCCAGCAAGTCCCTCGCGAGCGTGCTGGCGTCGTGCGTTTGCTTGAGGTTGGCGTGTTGCGGGGAGGCAGCGCTCGTCTTCGTCTCAGACGCAAGATCGATGCCCGACGCGCCCTCCGTTGGGGCGCCGGCGCCGTCGACTCGCTCGACAGCCAACGAGGTGCTGCTTCCCGCATGGCCTTGGTTGCCCCGCCTCCTCCTCCGTCGGTGGGGGAGGGGACGGGACAAGCTCGAATGTCGTCCTTCCACCACGTGGGGAAGGCGTCGCCGATTTCCCCGCCGGCGAGCGGGTTGTCGACCGCCATTATCGCTGTCGCACGGCGGGGGAAGGAGTATCATGTCGTAGCTGCCATCGAGGGACATGAACTCAAGATTCTCGAAACGGAGCATCATCCCGGGCTAGAAAGGTTGCTGGAGACTGCCCATCTGGAGCTTGACGGGAAGCTGTTCGTCAACACGCAGCAGGCCCCTACCTGGCGCGCCAACTATCGGTGTTTCGAACCCGGGGGGTCCCTGGACCGACGAGTGAATTGTCGGCGCGTGCCCCAGCCCAGATGGGTCGACGCGAGGCGAAATGCGAAGGGGGGAAAGGAAGCAGCCGGAGAGAGGCAGGCGTGAGAGAGTGGATCCCGCGGCCTTCGTGTTAGCCCCGCGTCTGAGTCGGGTGCGCTTGCAGTAGGGGGATACAAGCATCCACGCGGGACTGGGAGCGAGCGGCCTTGCGCGAGCGCCGTCCCGTCCTTCTCCGCGCGGGCCAACCCTCTGTAAGAGGGCCCTGGTCCTTCCTTTTATAGGCGTAAGGAGAGGATCCAGGTGTACAATGGGGGGTGTAGCAGAGTGCTACGTGTCTAGCGGAGGAGAGCTAGCTCCCTAAGTACATGCCGTCGTGGCAGCCGGAGGGGTTTTGGCACCCGGTTCGTGTGGTGTCGTGGCCGTCGGAGGAGCGCTGGAGCCTGGAGGAAGGACAGCTGTCGGGGCTGTCGAGTTCTTGCTGACGTCCTCTTACTTCCGTAAGGGGGCCGAGAGCCACCGTCGTCATAGAGCGTGCGGGGCGCCATCATTGCCTTTCTGGCGGAGCGAGCCAGATGGGACGCCGGTCTTGTTCCCCGTAGCCTGAGTCAGCTCGGGGTAGGGTAATGATGGCGCCTCCTGTCGACGTGGTCGGTTCGCGCCCTAGGTTGGGCGATGTGGAGGCTCCTCCGAGGTCGAGGTCGAGTCTGTCTTCTATGGCCGTGGTCGAGTCCGAGCCCCTGGGTCGGGCGAGGCGGAGACCGTCGGCTGAGGCCAGAGCTGAGTCCGAGCCCTGGGGTCGGGCGAAGTGGAGTTCGTCGTCTTCTGGGGTTGAGCCCGTGTCCGAGCCCTGGGGTCGGGCGAGGCGGAGTTCGCCGTCTTCCGGGGCTGAGCCCGAGTCCGAGCCCTGGGTCGGCGGAGCGGAGTTCGCCGTCTTCCGGGGCTGAGCTCGAGTCCGAGCCCTGGGTCGAGCGGAGCGGAGTTCGCCGTCTTCCGGGGCTGAGCCCGAGTCCGAGCGCTGGGGTCGGGCGAGGCGGAGTTTCCTATGACACCCGAGGCCGGCCTTGGCTGCTGTCAGCCTCACTCTGTCGGGTGGCTCGGCAGTCGGAGCGACGCAGGCGGCGCTGTCCTCTTATCAGACCGGTCAGTAGAGCGGCGAAGTGACCGTGGTCACTTCGGCTCTGTCGACTGGTGGGCGTGCGTCAGGAAAAAGGTGTCAGGCCACCTTTGCATTGAATGCCCCTGCGATTTGGTCGGTCAGCGTGGCGATGTGGCCAAGGTTGCTTCTTGGTGAAGACTGGGCCTCGGGTGAGCCGACAGTGTGCCCGTTGCTGGAGGGGGGTCCTCGAGCGAGACGTAGGTTCTCCGGGGTCGGCTTCCCTTGTCCGAGGCTAGGCTCGGGCGAGGCACGATCGTGTCCCTTGAATGGACCGATCCTTGATTTAATCGCACCCATCAGGCCTTTGCAGTTTTGTGCTGATGGGGGTTACCAGCTGAGATTTAGGGGTCTTGAGGGTACCCCTAATTATGGTCCCCGACAAGAAGCTTGGCCAAAATAATTCAAATAAAACCCTAAACAAGCTTCTCATGTGGGGACTCAATAGGAAATTCTGAATTTCAGAATTCTGAATTTCAGACCTTGAGCCAAAGATCAAGCGTGTTCACCTTGATCCCTAACTCAAATCCTAATGGCCTCATTAACAAAAACATGCCTAACTAACCCCTCTGTCGTATGCCAGAAGATGGCATTGGGACACGAGCACTAGACACGACAAAACCTTGGATTTGCCTCGGATTTGAGCAGGGAGACAAACCAGATTTCCGGGCTCCATATCTCTGCAACCTGTAGGCAAAATCCTATGACCCCCACACAAGATCGGTAGCTTGTAGGGAGGAGAAGAGGTTTTGTGCACTGATTAAGGCGAGAGCAGGCTCGGATGAGTGACCACACGCACCAGAACTTGGGCAGAACGCACGGACACACGTGTTCGACCCTGGTCGGCACGCCGTCGCTCACCCAACCCGCGCGCGCGCTCGCCCCGGCGTTCGGTCAATTCCACCGCACGCCCTTGCCCTCGGCCGTGCCCGCCCGTGCCTATAAAGCATCCCCGGGCGTGCCTCACTTCACCCCGTGCTCACCATCACCGGCCAGCCACCCCTCCTTAGCTCCGGCGAGCTCTTTTCTGCCCGACATTGCCGCCAGAGCTTCGGCCACCGTGGCCAGCCCACCCCAGTCGCCCCTAAGTCGCGCCAGTGCTTCGGTTCGCTTCGCCATAGGCCCGTGAAGCTCTCCAAGCCCTCGGACCCGGCAGAACTTCACCGGAAGCTCGAGATCACCCTCGCCGGACTTCGGTCGCCCGCCCCCGCGCGTGGACCAAGCTCTCCGGTGAGCCATTCTTCAATTCCTCGCGCGCACCCCTTCGTTGATCCCTGGTGAAGCTCTCTGACCCGTTTGATTGGTCAATTTCGCCCTGGATAGGCCGGACTCCTCGCCACCAACGAGCTCCCCCTCCTGCGCACGCGGACCGGCCAACTCCGACCACCCCCGATGGCGACCCGCACATCGTTGTGATCCCTGAGACCTCCCCTACATCCTCGACCACTTCACCGGAGCAATCTCGTCGCCGGTAAGCCCCTCCGCCCTTTCTTCCGCCGCGGGCACTGTTTAAGTTAGGAGAAGGACCTCGGGTTAGGATTAGAAGAACCCGAGGGGTTTTCTGCAATGTCAGTGTCTCATGTGAATAGTAGCCCAGGGACTGATTCGTGAGGAAAAACTTGAAACACCCGCCAAGGACCCCAGCGCAAAGTAGTTTTCCATTTAATCAATTCTGTTAATCTTTTTAAATAACCAGGAAACTTAGAAAATCCATAACTTGATGAATTCTTAATAAAAAATTGTCAAACTAATTTTGCTAGATCCTAAATATTGTGAACTATCATTTAAAAATAATAAACCCTATGCTTTCTGTTCTAATTTTTAGAGTTTACAATTAAAAACAGAAACTGACCAAACCTTGTTTAATTAAGGAAAATTAGTTTTGCTTCTATACTGAACCTAAGAAAATTTGTAGTTATTCAAACCTCATTTAGACACTGTTTAAAAATAGTAGGAACCCCAGTATTGAAGAATATAGTGTAAATATTCATTAAAAACCATTTCTGCCCAAAACCTAGGAAAATCAGAAAGGCAATTAGAAATTAATAAACAGTGAGTGAAATTATTTTTCCTAATCTACTTAAGTAACAGAGAACCTAGGAAAAATAAAGAGACCTTTATTCCAGATCAGTTTTTAAATAAAATATTTTGTTTAGCATTATTCCAACTGGAAATCAATTATTAAAATTACAAAACCAGACCCAAAATTGGTAATAAAAATCCAGTGGACTTGTAATCACCAGAACCCCACTACAAAAATAATAAACACCCCAACCCATCATTTTATGTAAGGTAAATAAATATAATATGATAATGAGTCATTTTCCAAATAAATCATGAGTAACCCATAATAATACAATAATGGGCAAATAAAATTTTGCTAAGTCAATAATAAGATAGGCCACCAGAGAAAAATGCAAACCCATTAAAAAGATGCAAAATAATACCTATTGCTAATATTTTATAAGAAAGGCCATTTAATCCAATAAATGCATACCACCCCTTCCCTTAAGCAAAAAGATGCCAAACTTCAGAATGATTGCTCTTGCACAAAATAGAAGCTAAGAAAAACCAGAAGTCTGTTGTTTGATATTTTTCAAATATAGTGGTAGTAGAAAGCACCCCTTTGGCTAGAAACTTGAGAAAACCCTAGTAAAATAATTAATAGGCAATAATGGCTAAAAATTTGTGTCAAATCATGTTATAGCACCTAAAGGTCAGCAAAAATAAATTTTAGAGGATTACCTACTTTTAATTAATAGTTGTAGTTCAAATCACCCCTTCTGCCCTAAAATTTGGTATTTTTGTCCAAAGAAAACTATTCACTTTTTGAACCCCAAATTTTGCGACAGAAAATTTTACACCAATAATAAGCCACTTTAATTTTTACAGAATTTTTGGGATTTTATTAAAACAACTTGTAGTTCAAACCCACTCTAAAGACTTAAGAAGAATAAAGAAAAAGGAAGAAGGAATAAACCTCACTCCAATATGTCCAACTTGAATTCTTGTCAAAACTCACCAAGGCTTAAAAGGAATTCAGTGGAACCCCAAAGAAAATAAACCTACCACTTACCTTGGCTAAGTTTGATCCAATTTACTAAGTATACCACCCAAAGGTCTCACATGAGTAAGGTTTAACCTTATCTAACTCAAGTAGATCATACACCGCCAAAAGTTGTAATTTCTAGAGCACATACCATATCATGCATATATCTTACGCATTGCATTCATTAGATTGTAATCTTGCCGACGGAGAGTACGTGCTCATCCCCGAGCAAGGATCTGTCCAAGAGGAGGACCAGGAGCAGGCTTCCGAGGCTACTATCGAGGATCTCCCTGCAGCCCCAGCAATTGAAGGCAAGCCCCAGTTTTATGCATAACCGTTTATATATGCTATTTTACTACACTTAATGTTTGTAGGTTTGTAATGTGCACTTAAGTGTAGGAGTTGCTTGAAACCTCTAGATGCATGAACTTAGGATTCCTTTTTGAGATGAATACCAGTATGCTAGGTCGAGTAGCTGCTTCGCTAATTAGGATCTCGGTAGAAGTCGAGTGATTTTTCTAGGACTCGCACGAGGTCAGGAATTGATTGTATTCATCTTGATAACGGGATCTATGTTAGTCTATGGACTTGGATCGAGGGAGGATGCCTTGACCATGAGACGGGAAAAAGAATTAAGGATTAATGTGTGGATACCTGAGTCAAGCTTTTCAACGTACTAAGCACATGCCGGGAAAAATGGTAACCGGTAAACCTAGTACCTGAGTGAAGCCGGGCGCGGACTTTATCCCTCATGCGACCTGAGACTGGGTCTCCCATGCTAGCTATGGTGGGTACAAGTGCGGTCACTGCACGGCGGCAGCCGGGGTCAGTGGAGCATTGTATGCCAAGGCGGTGAGGCCTGGACGTGAACGGGGAATCGATGGGGATGGTTGTCATGTGTGGGGTCGGAGAACCCTGACATGCCGTGTGTTTAGGTTTACCTTGCAAGGTTAAAAACTCGATTCGAATCGTCTGCTTCTCGCAGCTAATGAGACTGCTTGACCCCTTGTACTGCATCGAGTAAGAAGTGAAATGAGGTTACATGAGATAACTTGTTGATTGAACTAAATGCTTGTCACCATGTATGCTTAGAAGGAGAAAACCTAGCTAAGTTAATGATGATAGAAGTTGAAAAGCTAAAAAAATGGATTTTAGAAACAGCTAGTGCTTTTGGCAAACCAAACCCCCCTCAGCCAAACAGCTACATAGTCTAGAGGTAGAGGAGTAGATTCCTCACACCGGGTAAGAATAGCTGAGTATTAGTATACTCAGCCTTGCTTGTGGCACAATTTTTGCTGGTACCATTCAGGAAATGGTTGATGGTGTGAGTTGGCCTACCACCCTGCCACCGGGTTGGACGGTCGAGTGGGATGCTGCTCCGGCAGGAGAGGAGCACGAGGAGTAGTGGGCTAGGCCTTGCCCATTTCCTCGATACCGACGACATCGATTATCCGCTGCATTTTACTTCGTGAACCCTTACTTGCTACTCAAAAACTCCGATTTATGTAATAATTCAGCACTTAATTTGAGGTTTCCTGTTTTATTGTATTTCTTCTGTGACTCACCTTCGAGTGAGATTGTGGAATTTGATCCTGGTTAAGTGGCTCCATCAGACTAGATCTGAGGGACTGACAGGTTATTCCGATTTAAGTGTGTTATGTTACGGCCCCTGAGGCGTGACTTAGGAACTTAAGCTGGAATAATTCGGGTGGTTCCGCCACAAATGGGACCGGTCGTTGCTGACCCGGACGGTCCGCGCTCACGTGTGGACGGTCCGGATATGTGTAGATCGGCTAATTTATTGCCGATGTGCGTTAGGTTGTGATTGCTCGGGGTATGTGTCTATCGGTATCCCATAAAGGGGTTGTGACTGGTCGTGGTAACTTGTAGCCAATGAATTACGCGTATTTCCCCCCAATTCAACCTCGTGCGAAGGAAAAATTGCGACGGTAGATTTATCGAACACACGTACTAGCCTCCTATAATCCTTTTGCATACCCCCTATGATATTTTGCATTTGGTCTCGCTGCTCATCTATATAAATTTTAAGAGATTGGAGCTCGTTTGTGTTGCTTACCTTGGGGGTATTCTCCAGATCTGTCGCCCATTGCCGAACGACTTTGTTGCTCCTATCGACCTTGAAGTTGGCCAGGAACTTTGCCTTTGCTTCTTAGATTAGCTGCTCTTTGTGCTCCTCGAAATGGAGATGTTCATCAGCCAGCAAGGTTTCCCAAGTCGGCTTTATGATGTTGCTGTGGGAGACTTCAGAGTTATCGCTTGAACCGGCCATTGAGGGCCGATCTGATGGGTCTACATGTGATGTCCCTAGCAGAATCGCCAAAAAGTATGTTGACACCTTTTCGGGTGCCAATCACTATAACAAGAACCGGCGGTGGTGCTCTCTGCACAGGCGCGGACGGTCCACGGCCAGGGGCCAGATGGTCCGCGACCTGGCTGTCACACCCGGTTTTGGAAGGCAAACCAAATGCGAACCATGTACGTGCCAGGATCAGAATCACGTACACAGCGATTACATAATTGGACATCATCACACAATGCTCAAAGTAAATAGCGGAAAGGTACTTTATTTACATCAAGATGTCTAAGACATCCATAGAGTGTAATACATAGCCATAGTCTTCAACATTAATATCGAAGTGTGGAAATACGAAACGTAGAGGGTAAGCCTACATAGGCAGCTGACTAGGGGTTTGCCACTAAGATAAACTAGAACTCATCGTAGTCCTGTAACTCCTCAAAGTCCTCCTTGTTTCTAGCATCTCCTCCTAAGCACTGAGTACAGTGGGGACAACCTGGGGTGGGGTGGTTTGTAAAGCAAGGGTGAGTACACATCAACATACTTAGCAAATGTCCCATTTGGCTAAAGTGCACTAGCTGTATGTAGAGTTAAGGTTAAGCAGTTGCCTTTAGTTGGTCAAGTTTTTATTACTATAAGTAGAGCCAGATTTTAGTAATAAACCCAGTTATTACCCAGAAGCACTCCCTCCAAGAGGAAATACCAGAGATCAAAATTATAACCATCATTGCCAACCATCATCATAAAAGTAACCAAAGTTCTTCTAATCAAAGAGGATCCCAAGGCCGCTCTTAACCATGAGCATGACTGATATACCAGTTTCTAACACTCTGCAGAGGTCGCACACTTTACCCACAAGTCGTGATTCCCATTCTGCCCGGGGTTCTAGCCTCCCCATTGATCACTACCAAGGTGACCTAGCAGGGTCTCACTATGTAGCCTTTACAAAGATTTCCCAGAGGTCATAGTCGCCCGAAGGTTTCTCCAGTTTGATAAACACAATACATCTTCCCAAAGGAAGGGCGACTAACAAAACCAAATCAAGAACCTCTGCAACTAGCCTCGGCAGAGCAAGTATTGTGCCCAGACCCCATTGATGGCCCTACGGTGAAGCCAACTACTCCTCTGGTTCCTCTAATTAATCAGCTAAGGGCGTCAAATTCCACCCTCATGGTTGCACTGTTATCCCAGGTTGTCACTCCCCAAATAGGTCCTTACGGAGAGGTACTCAGGAAACAGCCTGAGTCCCCTAAAGTATCACAAGAACATCATCGGGATAACATCATCGTATCGTAATATTCACATCATATTCATTGATTAAAGTAAAGCAATAGCATAAAGCTAATGATGATAACCCAAAAGGTAAACAAGGGTAAGGTAAATACAGACTAGTCAATCCTTAGGTTTCAATAATGTAATACGAGACATTGAATTATAAGTATGTAGGACATAATAGGTCAGAGGACACTTGCCTTCACCAGGTTGTTGCTCAGAAAGATCTTCAGCAACACACTCAGTAACCACAGACTGCTCATTGTCTAAATAAAGCGACCATGCATTCAATACATTTGGTAAATGACAAATAAACAACACATCAATCATGTACAAACATGGTGTTGGGGGCCTTCGTCCTCCGAAGGTCCTCAAAAATGAGATCTAACAAAAACCTTCCAAGTGTAGCATATGAACAGGTACCCTCGGACTCGGCTAAAAGCATGATCGCGACGAAGGTTGGAGTTGCTCCGAAGCTACGCACGAGGGAGCTTTGGCTAAATGGCGGAGAAAGGAACCGACTTAAAGGGGAAAAGGCTATCTAGTCCTCATAGAGTTGACTATTAGTTAACAATGAATATAAAGGGCATGAATGTAATTTCTCACAGGCTGCGTCCTATGCCTATAAATAGATGAACAGTTCCCCCATACTGTTCACGCTGACTTGTATTCGCTCGTGCATCACGCTTGGACTTTTACCTTCTATCAAGCCGAAGGTACAAATGTAATTCAATATTGTTCCTATTTATCTATGTTAATAAAAAGAAGATATATTAATGATGTCATATGATTATTCATGTTGTCTTACATATTTCATATGCTTCTTCTTTCATCAATATACACTACGATGATGAAGGTATGTCCTTCATGACTTTCGTCTAAAGATCATTATATCCTAAAGGAAATAATGGTTCGAAGGACGAAGGACATTAACATTTAACATTTTGTGTTGCCTTGTTCTTAATTCGTATCACTTGAGAACAAGTCTCCAACATTGGCGCCCACCTCTGGTGAACTTTTTCGACCATCTTCGGCAAGTACTGACCTGCATCATGCCGCCGAAGAAAGCTTCAGCGCTAGGGGCTGCTGCATTGCAGCCACTGAATCCAAACTAGGAGACTCTCTCTCTTCGAGAGGCCCGAAGCCAGAAAAGGAAAGCCACCAGTCCAACACTCCAGGAGGAGGAGTTGGACCAAGAGATCAGGGATATGGAGATCATTCATCAGCAAGTACAAATAAAGAAGGAGAAGATGGCACGATTGGCTGACCTTCAAAGGCAGATCGAAGAAGCTACTGAAGAAGTGTGCCATCTCGCTCAAGACGAACAAAACCGAAGGCCCCAGCACAGGGAGCTTCATCAGGAAGGCTTATTCAATGAAGATGGATGGTATGATGATTTTAACCATGATACCTTTACTTTTGATGATGCTTCTCCCTTGGCAGCAGAACTGCAGGCTACTCCATGGCCCCCATCAAACAAGCCACCTCAGCTTCCCATGTATGATGGGCATTCAAATCCAAAGCAGTTTCTCATGAGCTACGAAGCAACTATATCTTCATATGGATGCAATACCGCAATCATGGCGAAGTCCTTCGTCATGGCAGTTCGGAATGTAGCTCAAACATGGTATTCTTCTCTTCGGCCAGTGACAATCACATCGTGGTAGAAGCTTAAGGACATGTTGGTCACCAGTTTCCAAGGCTTTCAAACGAAGTCGGTCACAACTCAGGCTCTATTCCAATGCACACAAGACCACGAAGAGTACCTTCAGGCATATGTACAAAGGTTCTTGCGATTGAGGGCACAAGCGCCTACAGTGCCCAATGAGATTGTCATTGAGGCCATGATCAAAGGTCTTCGTCCAGGACCTACCGCCCAATATTTCACTAGGAAGCCCCCACAAACTCTAGAAAAGTTGCTTCAAAAGATGGACGAATACATTCGAGCTGACAATGACTTCCGCCAAAGAAGGGAGGAAGCTTACAGATTCTTTGAAATGACCAGGGGCTTCGGAGGAAGAATCCACCCGAGGCATGTCAGGTCAATTCATAACTCCACTCAGAATGATGACAAAGGAAGTCAGCTGTAGAGGCCACAGTATACCTCACAATCTTCGGGGCAGTAACAAGGCTCTTTCCGGCCGCCAGCTCCAAGAGGCAGAGGCGTCAGGGGCTTTGGAGGAAGATATGGGGATCAGCCCAGGAAGATCTACTGCTTATTTTGTGGTGAAGACAAGGGCCATACTACAAGAATGTGCCAAATCACTATCCAAAAGCACAGGGAGATTGTAGAAGCTGAAGCTTGGCTGAATCAACCAAAGCAGGTCTTGCACACTACTTCGTGCCATTCACCCTACATACCATAATATGTGGGTAATCACTCTGCAGCTTCTGTTGCTTCGGCTAGTCAGCCACAGGCTTCTTGGCCACATCTTCCACCTCCGCCACCACTACAACCTACCTATTCATGGGGTCAGTGTGACGGAACCTCCCAAGTAATTAGGCCCACCTACAGTTGTCCTTGTCCAACGGACCTCAGACAACCCTATAGGTGCCCCTGAACTACTTGACAAGCTCGGTATCTTTCCTTACCTTTCCAGGAACGTCTCACCCGTCTTGCAGACATTACAGAACATCGGAGATAAAGAAATGCGGAAGCGACTACATAAGCTTACATTTATTAAAAAGTAAGATCACGTTGTTTATTACAGACCAGAACTATATATCGAGTGCAGAATATTGTAATTACACATACCAAGGGAGGCAAAAACTCCTCCCGACAGTTATCACACAAAAAGTCCTAATGGAGGATCCTTTCCTCCCGCGCTTCACTCTTGCTTATCTTCATTAGGAACCACCTTGGTACAGAAGCAACAGAAATCTGCTGCTTCCTCACCTAAAAACAACGAGGGAATAAAACCCTGAGTATGGAATTACTCAGCAAGACTTACCCGACTAAAGGAAAGACTCTCAAGGATATGCTGGATTTGGGAATCAAGGAGAGGCTTTAGCAAGAATCAACTTAGATACTTTTGCAGAAATAGCTTACTAAAGTGAGTCCTTACTTTCAATATTTTAACGCCAAATTAAATATTAATAGACTCTGTTTGCATCTAGTCTAATTTCATCATCTCATCAATACAACATCATTTTTATCCATACTGTTCATATCCTGACTTAGGTTGCAGGGAAGTGACCAAGTCTTCATAACCGCGAAGGTACGGCGATCCGAATCGATTATACTCAGCTGAGGATCTCCAATCACACGACATATGTAGCACTTAACCCTTGCATATGTCAACCCGCCACCGGGGTTCTTAAGACCAGATCAGGTTCACGCAAACCGAGAGCACAGATACACCACCGTCCAGCCTCTTGCCACGGAGGGTACACGCTACTCTCTCCACCGCTCCACGCCCATTTCGTGTTATCTTATTCTGGCCTTAGTCTGCCCGAGGCAAGGCTTACCCATGACGAGGCATGTGACCAGTTAAAGGGTCCTCGATCAGCACGCCTACATACGCATTCAATCCTTAATCAACCTGGGTAGAACATCACCTGTTCCTAACCCAAGTCTCGATTTAAGTACTTCCATCCTTAGGAATGTTTCTGTTCCTTAGGATGAAAAGAGCATCATAAGGAACTTTGCAGTAAGATCCCACCATTGCTCCAAAAGAAAATATTCTTGCGGGTAGAAGTCATCCTTTCTCGAGCTAGGCTAAGGACAACCTCTATCCACAAGATCTAAGCAGGGCTAAGCATTTTTGTAAATCATATTTTTTTGATACTTCATCAGAAGTATCTATAAAGGTATGGATATCAAAGAAGGCAATGCATCAAAGGGTTTCAAGCAACTCCGATAACCTAATGCACATTTCACTAGACTTAAAGTGTGCAAAAAGTATTTAAAAACACAAGGAAGGGGTTGCATGCACCGGGGCTTGCCTTCGTTAACAGGTGAGTCTGGCTCGGATCCGCAAATATCAAAGTAGAAGAAGTTGCCTGCTTGAGAATCCGAGGGCGGTGGTGTCCTTTCTTCGGTGACTTCCTCTTCTTCACGTTCTAATCATAACCATACATATGTATAAGAATGGATGCCATGGGATGCTCATGAGGGTGCAAAGATAATATAAACTTATTATCTAAGTCTTGAATACAACTTTCCTTCACGGTACTCCGAGAACTTAGGGTTTCTGGAGTCGGTAAAGGAGTTCATAGGGCAGGGGGGTGGTTTTGGGTTCTAATTATCAAACATGATCCAAATCAATTGAAACTCTACCCAAGGCTTCTAAATATTGTTTTAAGTGACCATAAAAAGTTTGGGCATTTTTGGACTTATCAATTATTTTCTAAAATCCATAACTAACACTTTTAATTACTTTAAATGCCTTAAAATTCCTTATTTAACCTAAAAATCACAAAACTATTTTTATTAAATTCTAGGGAAAATAACAAGCCTAGGAAAATTGGTTTCACAATTTTATCATTTTTCTACTGTTTTCTATAATTGTTTTAACTCGGGAGGAAAAAGAAAAAGAAAACTCGTGAATAGTATTGGGCCGAATCCAGTCCAGGTCGGCCCACTACCAGCAGAAGCACGTCCACGCGCGCGCGCCCGCGGCAACCTTGCACAGAGGTCCTTGGTTTATTAACTAAATCGAAGTAGGTTTGTTTACTGTTCCTCTGTGCCACTGACCAATTGCAGAAAGGCCCTCCAACTTCTATCTCTTCCCCGCGAATGCCCCTGACCACGGCGCGTTGTTCGTTCATCACGGACAAGGTCTGTACTGGCCATGGCCGGCGATGACTGCTCAAGTTAACTATCTATGAGGCTTCACTGATCTACGACGGCCTCGGAACACACACTAATTTGACCCGAACACACCCGAGAACAACCGGTCCACGTGCAGGTCGGAAACCGAGCACAGGAGTACATGTTCCCGCCAGACCATGGTTGATCAAAGCAATCGGGCGCCACCATGAGCTTCACAAGCATACAGAGGCATGGAAACGACACTTGAATTGAATAGGAACTCACCAGAGTGACCCAGCCACGGGTGGGCTATTCTTTGCGATGCGGCGGACCAGTTTGGGGAAAATCAGCGTCGCGGCAGCTCGGGTTGAAATTGGGGTTGGGGATTGAGGTTATAGGGCCGTAAGAAGTTGTGTTTTCATTGCGCGCAATCAATTTGGGCGAAGATGGAGAGGGCAGCGCGAATTTGATTTCGACTGAGCTTCACTAGTGGAGATGAAAGCATCTCACCGTGGCTCCCTGCTCAATTTATAGGCACGGCGGCCCAATAGATGAGCCCTGGCCAAGGATAGTAGCGCAAGCGCATGCCTACCACGTCGGAAAGAGGTACAGTGAGGGAGATGGAGGCATGGGCGACACCGCGGCAAAATTCAATGGTCACGGTGGCCGTCGGTGAAGACTCCGGCTGGGTAGGGCGGTGGCGCCACGTATGGGTTGTTCCGCCCCGACGTTATCCGTTCCCGATTGCGCACGAACCCGGGCGGCGGCGGCGCGAATTTTGGCGCAAAGAGGTCGCCGGCGGTGAGCAAGCCGCACTGGAGTTCTGATCCTATTAGGCCACTGTACCATGGGATCGCCATTCAGTCCATCTGACAGCCCAAGTTGGAGCTTGATTTCCTCCGATTTTTATGTGGCACCAGATCCAACCTTCTGCATCAAAGTTGTAGTGCCACCAACCAGCTACAAGTTTGTTATGGAAATCATTCACAAATTTGCACTGGATCTCAGTTGAATTGGCTCTCAAACTTAGAGCAAAGTCACTATCAACTTGAAATTCAGACTGTACTAGTCTGACAGTCCAAGTTTGAACATGATTATCTCCAAATTTCTTACAAGAACATGGCTTGCTCTCTTCAGCAAAATTGTTCTCCTTTGATTGCTCTACAACTTTGGTGTGGTTATCTAGGGCAAAAATCCTATAATTTGAAAGTTGCAAGGCCCCAAAGTTGAGCCCTCAACACTGAATTTCAGACTTAGAATAGAACCTAATTGAGGTCCATTTTGCATTTAAGTCCAAAACTCAATATTTGGCTTTCAAGTCCACATATTTGTGAACCAAAGGACTTAAGAAACTTATTTGACTTGGTTTTTGCACTTTAGCCCAAAAGTGGACTAATTTTGCACATAGGCCCCTAGGGTTTAGTTTTAGGGTTTTCTAGGGTTCCAATTAGGGTTTTTGGTATCCTAGGGGCATAAATGTGATTCAACTCTGTTTTTTGGGGATATTTTATGACTCTTTCCCTAAAGTCTTTAGGTTTTCTCATCTTGGGTTAGGTTTTACCCCTTTAATCTCTATTTAGGGTTAAGTCCCCTAACTAGGGTTTTATTTGCAAAAACACTAAAACAATACAACTTGTTTGAAATTTTTGCCTAGTGAATGCACTCTAGGTGTATCAAACATATACAATGCCAATGCTTATGATGCCATGCTCAAGTTTTAGTTACAGTAACACCAGGGGTGTTACATCCTTCCCCCCATAAAAGAATCTCGTCCCGAGATTTAAAGTCCTAGGGTGAGTAATGGAAAAGGAAATGTGTCACATTTTTATTCCCTTATTTCTGGTACAAGGCAGGGGTGGTGTGGGGGTTCACTCCTTTATTACAATAACTGTACACACTTTACAAATTACATGAGGCTAGAAAGCCTGGGAAATTCTTATTCAAAAAGTCTTGAGTTTCCCATGTAGCCTCTTCCTCAGAATGTTGGTTCCATTGTATCTTGTAGAACTTGAGAGTTTTTCTCCGGGTAACCCTGTCCTTTTGATCCAGAACTCGAATAGGATGTTCCGAGTATGTCAAGTTCGGTTCAAGGACAACATCTGTTACTTCAACGGTTCGATTGGGAACCCGAAGACACTTCTTCAATTGGGACACGTGGAACACACTATGCACAGCAGACAATGTTTTGGGTAGTTGGAGTCGGTATGCCACTGGTCCATATCTTTCCAGAATAAGAGAAGGACCAATATATCATGGTGCAAGCTTCCCTTTAACCCCAAAACGCGATACTCCCTTCATTGGTGATACCTTCAGGTAGACATAGTCTCCTTCCAGGAAATATAAGGGCATTCGCCGTTTGTCTGCATAACTCTTTTGTCATGTCTGAGCTTTCTTCATATTATGAATAATTTTCTAAACCTTTTCTTCGACCTCTTTCACCATATCAGGCCTAAAGAAGTACCTTCTCCAGGTTCAGACCAATTTAGCGGAGTTCGACACCGTCGCCCATATAGAGCTTCAAAAGATGCCATCTTAATACTTTCTTGATAACTGTTATTGTATGAAAACTCCGCCAAAGGCAAACATTCATTCCATTTCGGTGAGAAGTCCAGAACACATGCTCGCAACATATCTTCGAGTATCTGATTAACTCTCTCAGTCTGTCCGCTGGTTTGAGGATGATAGGCCGAACTGTGGAGCAGCTTGGTACCCAGGGATTTATGGAGTTCTTCCCAGAATTTGGATACAAATTGTGGTCCACGATCCGACACTATAGTCCTTGGAACACCGTGCAAACTGAGAATGCGAGCAATGTACAACTCCACATAGGTAAGTACCGGGTAATATGTCTTCACCGGCAGAAGTGAGAAATTTTCGTGAGCCGACCAACGATCACCCAGATAGAGTCATACCCTTTTGCAGTCCTGGGTAATCCCATAATAAAGTCCATACTAATGTCTTCCCATTTCCATGTTGGTATTGGTAGGGACTGTAATGGACCAGCAATCTTCATGTATATAGCCTTGATACGTCTACAAGGGTCACATCTAGCCACGTAGCGTGCAATTGAAATTTTCATTTTCGTCTACCAATAAAGACAATGTCAGCCAGAAGAACACATAGGGTTCCATGTGTGCAATTTGCTTCTTCTGATGACACTGTACTATCTGAGTCTGTTGGGCGGGTGGCAATTATGCAATTACCCAAACAGAATCGGATGCACCATCTTGAGTAAAAACACACAGAAAGAGGTTTATCAACAAGTGGTTACAGTAAGTTCATAGCACACAAGATGGGTGTGAATGTCGAATAACATTACGGTTAACTCGTGGCTAAGCAGAAAATCCAAGTCCCTAAAAGGTGATATAGATTCGAGAAAATCACCAGCGGAGGGATCAGTAGGTACGGACTTTGCAACCAGTCCATGTTATCCAGCACTAGTCATGGATCGGCATGATCACACATGCAGGAAAAGCATGCGGGAGATGGTCGAGGCGCGACTAGAGCGATAATTAAGTGGTTACTGGTCGACTTAATTTGATTTTGGTAAGTACTTTCTTTAGGGTGGGTTGATCCAAAGTGAGTTTAGACAACTCGATAAAACGATCTCTAAACTCAGCCTTTGTTCCACGTGCAGTTACAAGTTAGTCAAAACCAACTTGTTGAACTACTTTTGACAATGAGCAAATCCTCTCAGTACCATTGGTAAGCCAAGGGTTGAGAGTTCATAATTGCTAACAAGAAATCCTGCACTTGGTTAAAAATCTATTTGGTCATGTTGTTCATCCATTTTTCTCATGCGAGATGAATTATCCACTTGGTTAGGGAATACATGGATTAAATAAGAGAGCGAATGAACAAACTCCCGCATTTCAGTAGCATGGAAAACAGATCTCTATTTTGGGAGCTAATCAATTGTTGTCCAATACTAAAAAGATCCAAGGCTTCACCTTTACACAAAGGATGCGAAGGGAACTTGTGTGAGTAGTCACTACCAAGATCAAAAGAAATAAGACCACATATGAAAGTGGTATGCCCCTTTTGATCCAACGTAGATGACATATGTTGCTTGATCTCTTTCACAAACAACATAGAAATTATTTCAAGGAAAGGTCAATGGAAGATAACACATCAGTGTAATTCCATAATGGATCATGACTAGCGACCTTGATACCGGCATGCGCCAAGCAGCAAAATCCTGTGTGCACTTCACAGGAGGCTCTTAGTTTCGCCGCGGTACCATAAGTTCTTAACCATGACACCCATTACAAAACTGGCACCGATAACGAATCTCTCGTGGTAAGAATAATTTGTGCAAGGATAACATATCGATATAGTCTAATAATGGATTATGACTATTAACGGTGATACCCACAGATGCCAAGTAGCGCAACATGTGTGTGCATTCACCGGAGGCCCTCGGTTTCATCGCGGTGCCATCGATTTTAGTCATAATACCATTGCTAGACGTAATCAATAAGAAATCTCACGCGACACCAATGGATTGAGCGAAAGTGACTATATACAAAGAATTACTCCACCGGTAAAAATGGTTAGAAGTACAGTGCCAAAAAGATCATGGCCCAAGGCATGGCCATAATCTAAACTTGATGGAAGAAGTATATGGGAGACTATTAATTCAGCCCAAGCATATTTCTATGCCCATAATAGAGATCACAAGGTCAAGGATCAACATCTGATTAGATACGGAGGGAAAACAATCATAAGATTAAGTTGGTAGGCCTTCAATAGAGTTGGGGAATCCAAAGGCATCAAACTTTAAGAAAATGGTCGG